>CM059285.1:5178414-5198414 GCA_030347295.1 Setipinna tenuifilis
AGAGAGAGAGAGAGAGAGAATGTGTAAATAAAATGTGTGTGTGCTAGTGTGTAAGAGTGTGAGTAAAAGTGAGTAAGTAAGGCTGTATGTGTATGTGTGTATGTGTGTGTGTGTGTGTAGATCAGAATTAGACCATTATGGTAATGAAGAAGCGGACTCGGTGCCTTTTACAGTCTTTGTGAGTCACTTTCCCTCTTTCACTCTCTCGCTCTCTTCATCACTCTCTCCTTCCTTCTCTCCATATCCGACTCATTTATTGATGACGGACTTAATGCCAGCCTGACATCATCTCTGACTCATACACGCATGAAGAATCTGGGGAAGAAGTGTGTGTGTGTGTGTGTGTGTGTGTGTTTAGAGTGGGGGTGCAGAACAACACACCCCAACACACAGCAGCGGAGTTCGCAGTGACCTGCCTCAGAGATTTACACATTCAGCCCCTTTGTGTGAGAGATTTACACACATCATCCCTTTGTGTGTGTGTGTGTGTGTGTGTGTGTGTGTGTGTGTGTGTGTGTGTATGTGTGTGTGTGTGTGTGTGCGTGTGTGCGTGTGTGTGTGTGTAGGAGAGAGACTGTGTGTGTGTGTGTGTATGAGAGAGATTTATACGCATGATGCTTTTTACTGCCTTTGTCCTCCCCTCTTCATGCCATGTGCCATCAGACAGGGGGACACAGAGGATGACACGCTGGTGAACCCCAAATCTCCGCTTTAGGGGCGCACTGTGGCCCCTAAAGCACAGACCCAGAACCCCACAAACACACACGAGTGAGCGCGCACACACACACACACACACACACACACTGCTTGTTACCCCCAGACCAGGCCATATGGCCCCTAACCACATCTATTAGTGCCACAGTGCAGGGTGGGGTGGGACTCTGGGGGGGGTGGGACTGGGGGGGCTCTGTTGGGTGGGGGCAGGTGCTGCCCTAGGGGGGCATTAAGGGGTCACCATGACCACGGCCAGGGCTTTGTTCTCCCCTCATACACACACACACACACATGCACACACACACACACACACATGCACACACACTCCCAGGACAGGCATATATAGTGACTGCAGGGGCACACGCCAGCAAAGGACAAAAGCAGAGCGCCCATCCGTCACCCCGTGCCTTTGGTGTCACACACACAAACACACACACACACACTTTCAGACACAGAGGTGACAGAAGTCAGGGCGTCGCCTTTGAAACTTCAAACTGGGGAGTGTCACCTCCCCCCCAACAGCCCCCCCCCCTATAACACACACACACACACACACACACGTACGCACAATAAAATATGCTGGAAACACCCCTGCACCTGTTCACCAGTGTTAGCCTTTGCTCTGTCTGTCGGTGGCACACAATAGCGATGTCACATATGGATCTTAAAGAATCACTTTAATTAGGGACACATAAAGGCCATCTCAGATGCAGACTAATGCAAGGTCAGGCCGGTATCAGTGCCAAATCAGAGCTATATTGGGGCTATGTGAGGGCCATATCAGGACTTAATAAGGGCCATATCAGGGATTTGTGAGTGACATATCAGGACTATATATGTGGGCCATATCAGAGCTATATCAGGGCTATAACTGGACTACATGAGTGCCAAATCAGGGCTATATGTGGGCCATATCAGTGCCAAACATGAGGGTCCTAACTGGACTACATGAGCACCAAATCAGGGCTATATGTGGGCCACATCAGGGCTATATGAGGGCCATATTAGGGCTATATGCGGGCCATATCTGGGCTATATGAGGGCCATATCTGGGCTATATGAGGGCCATATCTGGGCTATATGAGGGCCATATCAGAGCTATATGTGGGCCATATCTGGGCCATATCAGGGCTATATGAGGGCCATATTAGGGCTACATGTGGGCCATATCAGGGTTATATGAGGGCCATATCAGGGTTACATGAGGGTAATTTTAAGGCAACAGTACATAAATGCCATATTGTCACACACTCAAGCTCAAAGACGAAAGGACAAAGAGAGTTCTGTTGAACTGAATTTGCCCACTTTATGGTGACAGGTACAAAGCAGTCAAAATTGCGGAAAAAAAAAAAACAGAAAAAAAACACCAAACAGTTGAGCTCTGTGCAAAACATAGCAAATCTCATTCAAAGCCATGAGGGGAAAAGCACAGGAGATCACAAGAAGAAGGATAACAAAAACAGCCAAAGCTCAGACAACCAAAGTAATCACACAGGTAGAGTAGACAAACCAAACCACTTGGGAGAGTCTGTAGCAAGTGTACACAATGGAGGCCAGACAAAAAATGAGGAACAAAAGCTTAAGTCGGAGTCCAAGGGCCACAGGTGTGTGAGATCAGTACTCAGGGGAGAGGGACTGTGGAAGATAATTGTAATTAGGGTTCCTAATCGGCCTGGCCAAAGGGGAGCCAGGTGCAGCCGATGGAGAGTCAGGCGCAGGCGTGACACATATGAAGGCTACACACGTGGACAAAATTGTTGGTACCCCTCAGTTAAAGAAGGAAAAATCCACAATTCTCACTGAAATCACTTGAAACTTACAAAAGTAACAATAAATAAAAATGTATTAAAAATTAAATAATCAAAATCAGCCATTACTTTTGAATTGTTGATTAACATAATTACTTAAAAAAAACAAACTAATGAAATAGGGCTGGACAAAAATGATGGTACCCATAACTTAATATTTTGTTGCACAACCTTTTGAGGCAATCACTGCAATTAAACGATTTCTGTATTTGTCAATGAGCGTTCTGCAGCTGTCAACAGGTATTTTGGCCCACTCCTCATGAGCAAACTGCTCCAGTTGTCTCAGGTTTGATGGGTGTCTTCTCCAAATGGCATGTTTCAGCTCCTTCCACAGATGTTCAATGGGATTCAGATCTGGGCTCATGGAAGGCCACTTTAGAATAGTCCAACGCTTTTCTCTCAGCCATTCTTGGGTGTTTTTGGCTGTGTGTTTTGGATCGTTGTCCTGTTGGAAGACCCATGACCTGCGACTGAGACCAAGCTTTCTGACACTAGGCAGCACATTTCTCTCCAGAATGCCTTGATAGTCTTCAGATTTCATTTTACCTTGCACACATTCAAGACACCCCGTGCCAGATGCAGCAAAGCAGCCCCAAAACATTACTGAACCTCCTCCATGTTTCACCGTAGGGACAGTGTTCTTTTCTTCGTATGCTTGGTTTTTGAGTCTATGAACATAGAGTTGATGTGCCTTACCAAAAAGCTCCAGTTTGGTCTCATCTGTCCAAAGGACATTCTCCCAGAAGCTTTGTGGCTTGTCAACATGCATTTTTGCAAATTCCAGTCTCGCTTTTTTATGATTTTTTTTCAGCAGTGGTGTCCTCCTTGGTCGTCTCCCATGAAATCCACTTTGGCTCAAACAACGACGAATGGTGCGATCTGACACTGATGTACCTTGGCCTTGGAGTTCACCTTTAATTTCTTTGGAGGTTGTTCTGGGCTCTTTGGATACAATTCGAACGATCCGTCTCTTTAACTTGTCATCAATTTTCCTCTTGCGGCCACGTCCAGGGAGGTTGGCTACTGTCCCGTGGGTCTTGAACTTCTGAATAATATGAGCCACTCTTGTCACAGGAACTTCAAGCTGTTTAGAGATGGTCTTATAGCCTTTACCTTTAAGATGTTTGTGTATAATTTTTTTTCAGATGTCCTGGGACAATTCTCTCCTTTGCTTGCTGTTGTCCATGTTCAGTGTGGTACACACCTTTTCACCAAACAGCAGAGTGACTACTTGTCTCCCTTTAAATAGGCAGACTGACTGATTATTAGTTTGGAAACACCTATGATGTCAATTAAAGGACACACCTGAGTTAATCATGTCACTCTGGTCAAATAGTTTTCAATCTTTTATAGAGGTACCATCATTTTTGTCCAGGGCTGTTTCATTAGTTTGATTTTTTAAATAATTATGTTAATCAACAATTCAAAAGTGATGGCTGATTTTGATTGTTTAATTTTCAATACATTTTTATTTATTATTACTTCTGCAAGTTTCAAGTGATTTCAGTGACCATTGTGGGTTTTTCTTTCATTAACTGAGGGGTACCAACAATTTTGTCCACGTGTGTATATGTGGACCATATCAGGGCCAAATCAGGACTATATAAGGGCCATAACTGGACTACTGTACATGAGTGACATATCAGGGCTATATTAGGGCCAAATCCGTGTTGTGTAAGGGCCATATCATGGCCAAATCAAGGCTACATAAAGCATTAAATCTGGGTGATATGAGAGTCGTATCTATGCCCAAGTGAGCCTGTGTTTGGAGAGTTTGGTCCTGCTGTCACTCTGAAGTTGTGCCTTAGCTGGAGGCTATTGCTACCAGTGTGGGCAGTAAAATAATAAGGCTCATTTCATAGCATGTGTTCCACTCCTAGATAATGCGCTAGCACCATGTGTTTAACTCGCAAAAGCCTGATATTACGGCACATCTTGCTGAGATACTGGGCTCATGTCCCATGCTCTGGCTGGTCATTTGGTGTTTTAATGGTCAGAAATAATAACGGCCATCGGCAGATAAGCTGCTTCTCCATCTGAAAGCGCTACGCTACATCGCTACTTCGCTATGCTACATGGCTACGCTACATCACATCAAGTGCAGCAGTCTGACTCACACGGATGGTGCACAGCTAAGCAGGTTTCAAAATTGTAATTCTAAACTCCATCAGAGAGGACTTAGAGAAGTACATAACATACACTGACTGACTCAAACAGCACAGCTTCTGGATTTCTTTAGAAATCAATAAAGTACCTACTCTGTCTGTCCGTCTGTCCATCCATCCATCCGTCTGTCTGTCTGTATCTCTGTCTCTTTCTGTCTGTCTATCTACAGTATCTATCTACTTACCTAACAAAATAATATCTTCCCACATCAAAACCACAAAAAGTCATCTGGCCTGCTATGTGAGACTTTGGAACAGCCACTGGATAAGAGATCCAATGGCCTGTGTTCTTGTGCAAAAATGTGCTTTGGTTTGTTTGTTTGTGCTATTTGTGTGGAGGAGAGTATGGCATGAAGTGAGTCTCATCAGTGGTTAAGTTGGCTTTTGTAAGGAGGGGGAGCCCTTCTTTACTCACAGTGGTCAACATCTCACTCTATAGTATTACTATAAATACTGTAGCAGAGCTCCAGCTGACTGTATTGGCAAGGTGAACTCCTGGGTGCCCCAGCCCAATTTAAATTCTGAGTCTCACACACAAGGGAGGAGAAGAAGGGTGGCCTACCACGAAGGCAATCCTCCAAATGTGTGAATTCATTTTTATTTGCCCCCAGAGAAGACAGATCACTGCAGCCGAACTAACTGGACAATGGAATCAGCATCACTTGGACCCACTCAGACTGGTGTGCTGGGGAAAAGACTTATAAAGAAGTATAAAGATAAGGTATGGATGATTGAAGTAAAGATAAACTTTACATGATAGTGTGCCAAAAAACAAACATTTTATTCAGCTGTACACATCATATCAAAGGTTCCCTTTTAGTACTGGCTTAGTATGTTTGTCTCATAGGTGTGTGTGTGTGTGTGTGTGCCTCTGTTGCCTCTGGTTGTTCCTACAGGCCACTGCTGTTTGAAACGAAACTATACTGCCATCTGGTGGGGATTTATGTATTGCAAACAGCAGGTGTTGTAACGACCCCTGCAGGCACCACTCTGTCAGTGCACGGACAGGGCTGGGTCTAATAATTAGATAATTGAATACACCTGGTTAGGGGTATGGGTAAAAAGGTGGGGCACTTTTTTTCTTTGTGCATAGGCACATTTTGGCTTTCTTCCTCTTCTCTGGCTTTGATCTCTCTCCCCCCCTTCTCTTTGATCTCTCTCTTTTTCTGTTTGCCTCTACATTGACCACTCACTGACGCGCACATACATCTATTCAGGCAAGACATTCCCTACACTCATAGCCTAGACACTTCTGAACTCATACAGGTGTTGGTCATATAATTAGAATATCATGAAAAAGTTGATTTATTTCCATAATTCCATTCAAAAAGTGAAACTTGTATAATGTATATATTCATTTCACACAGACCAACATATTTCAAATGTTTGTTTCTTTTAATATTGAAGATTATAACTGACAACTAATAAAAACCCCAAATTGAGACAAAAATTTAAATATTGTGGAAAGGTTCAATATTGAAGACACCTGGTGCCACACTCTAATCAGCTAATTAACTCAAAACACCTGCAAAGGCCTTTAAATGGTCTCTCAGTCTAGTTCTGTAGACTACACAATCATGGGAAAGACTACTGACCTCACAGTTATCTAAAAGGGAAACATCCACACCTTGTACAAAGAAGGCACGGCACGGCACAGAAAGTCATCGCTAAAGAGGCTGTGTAATAGAGAGGAAGGAAAAGATATGGTAGAAAAAAGTGTACAAAAGTAAGAGCAGGTTCGCACACTGAAAAAAAGACACTAAGGTCAAGCACAAGGAGTTCTATTTTATTTTTTCTGAGAGCAGAGTAGAGCAGACGTTTCAGGGTTCTGCCTTCATCAGTGCTCTCTGTGCTCAGAAAAAAGTGTACAAACAATGGGGACAAAGAGTGGATTACAGCTGGAGTCAGTGCTTCAAGGACCACCATGCACGGACGTATGCAAGATATGGGTTTCAGCTGTCGTATTCCTTGTGTCAAGCCACTCTTGGAACAAGAGACAGCATCAGAAGCGTCTCGCCTGGGCTAAAGACATAAAGGACTGAACTGCTGCTGAGTGGTCCAAAGTTATGTTCTCTGATGAAAGTAAATTTTGCATGTCCTTTGGAAATCAAGGTCCCAGTGTTTGGAGGAAGAGAGGAGGGCACAGAATCCATGTTGCTTGAGATCGAGTGTAAAGTTTCCACAGTCAGTGATGGTTTGGGGTGCCATGTCATCTGCTGGTGTTGGTTTAAGGTATTTTCTTACAGTTTTTCTACATTGGTTTGGCTCATTTCTTGAAACTGAGATGACATTCTTATAACTATAAGGTCATTTGACCAAACAGTCTTGCAGTTCTGCACAACACAGATAACCAGTAAAATGTCATACGTCAAAACTCATTCACTCTGCTGATAGTTCAGCACAACTACATGAATCACCTGCAAATGCTCATATCTATCCCAAAACCGTTTATCCATGTGTCAAAACTAAATTTCCTTCTTGCATAAATATTCAGTGCCCCCAAAATGCATTGTACCTTTGGCATTGTGTAAGCATTGCAAGTCAAAATGCTTAGATGTTTTGTCATTATGGCAGAAGTCTAGCTAAAGGAATACAATGATGTATAAAACTGGGAAAAATAGGGTTTTACAGTGAGAACAGCCTCCAAAGTTTGACGCCACACACTGCATTCATTCTGCCAAGGAACTTGTAACTATTTTCATTCTCACATAAAGTAAATTTCATGCATTAGAGAATGGAAAAGGTATACAGTATAGTCTATACAAAATATAAACACCCACCAAAAAAAGTAATAAAGTTTCACAAATGAAACAACACTTTCACTAGTCATTGTTATCCTCCTGGCCATCCATCTGCTGCTCTGTCTTGCCACAGATTTTCATCGATCATCTACGTCGCATCTGATGTTTTCCCTTGCAATGCAGTGTGGGAAGGAGCGGCGTGAATGTCTGAGCCATCCCCTAGACTGATTGCCAGTGATGTCTTCATAGGCAGCATCGCATTGAGCAGGGACCTCTGATCTTGAGCATGGTGTTCGTAAGCTCTCCACCTCCAAGCAGAGAGAAACTCTTCAATGGGATTAAGGAATGGAGAATATGGTGGTAGTAACATGTGAAAAATGGACACCGCGGTCCACTCCACTGGCTCGCTGAGGTGAAGGTGACGTAACAAACCACAAACAGGTGCAAAAAATTGAGGTGAATGGTGCTGGTTTATTATACAGTGCGCAAAGGTGATCAACAAAAAGACTTGAAAAAACTATAAACAAAAATCAACACGAGGGTTGTTCACTATATACACAGAGCTAAAGTTTTCAAAATAAGGAAACAAATTAAACACAAAAGGATTCAACGCTTCAATAAATCTCACAGATATAACAAACCAGTACTCAGCCTCACAGCAAGCTGCACTCTCCATCATCCCACCCTAAACAATGGTGAAGCCTCTCTTTTTATGGGGCTACCTATTAGTGATGTCAGCTCTAAATGGCGGGAAAAATACTAACAATGTAATTATCGTTTTACGCACATAAATCAATAATACAAAACCACGGACATAATCAAAATAATATAACAAATCATATAGGATCTCTGAAATATTCCAAACAGTGTTTTAAAACAGGTTAACAACGCTCCTAAGTTATGACATGATTGGTAACAAAACAAAAGTATAAAAAGTTTGTTACCCCGACAGTGCGGTTTTGCTGGGGGAAGAGAGAGGGGCACCGAACGAGGAAGTGAGTGGCTGTGTTGCTGTTAGGGCGTGGGGAGTGTAGGTGCGTGTGGTGGGAATGTTTGGTGGACCAGAAACTCGCTGTTCGCGGAGATGTTATTCAAAACCGAGTGAGTACTGAAAATGTATGACGCTACGTGAATGAAATATGATAGTATGTCCAAAACGCGCTAACCGGTATCGCGGGCAGTGAACATTCCGGGGGATGCGGGCAGGTGTGTGCGTGTGTGTCAGCGTGTGTAGGGTTTATGTTGGGAGAGTTTGGGAAAAAGTCTTAGGTGCAGGGGGACTTTTTCACATAACACATTATGCATCCTTGGATGAGTGGTGAACCATGCCCTGATGAGTGGGCTGTGGTGGAAGTTCACATTGCCTCACACAATGCCAAACTGTGGTAGGTGGGGCCCTTGAAGATCCCTCTCATGTTCGGGGACTAAATCCATATAAAGATGGTCCAGGAAAAGCTGGAGCTTCTGGGTATTGTACGGGCCCAAGCTTGCAATGTGTTTCGCCACACCATTTTCAGAGCTGGCCGCACACATTTTAATATTTATCTAATATATCCCCCTCGCTGACCCAGGACGTCCACTGTGGCCCACTGGCCAATGATGTTTCGGCTGCGCCTGTGGCCTTTGGCCAGGATGTGAGGTGTTTCATTTCCCTACAATGCCATTATTCTCTACAAAAGAGAAAAATAAAACCAAATCAGTCATATAGATTGGTCGTACACAGTGGTAATATGTTTTTCATATTAACCCACTGCAGTGGTTCCAAACCTGGAGTACAGGCCTATGCAGAGTATTTGACACAAAGCGAAGGGAAAAATACTGATTACAGTTTTCTGTTACAGTTCTTAGGCAAAATGCTGTGGTCAGATACTGTAAAGCTGCATTCCGAACGTAAAGAGGATGCTGAAAACCCTCCAAAATTGGAACCTCTGCATAGTGTATTTATAGGTTACAATGATGGACAACAAACAATTCCCTTACCTGCACATACTGGTACCGCAGCTCCTTCCCTCTGTCCATGTTCCTATCGAATGGTACCCTGTACATTTGTTTCATGGTCATTTGATTCTTGTGAGTGTGATAGCATTATTTGCTATGACCATGTTGGAGATTGCTTGTTCTTGACTATCAGTGAGCAGTCTTCTTCTACCACCCACACAAGGTTGTCGCCCAATCCTGCACATAGACACAGACATGACAATTTGTAATGTTTGCCTTATGTGTTTGTTACAGATCATCAATGCAATTATTGCTTATTACATTACTGTACAGCTTTTGTACTGTAATTGCACTTCAAATTCTCTGCACTCTAAACTGCAACTCTATTGTATTTTGTCCAATATTTGTCCAGTATTTTGTATCATACTGTAACTTCACATTGAGAGGTGAGATTTTGCAGTATGGGCCTACACACACACACACGCGCGCCCATACACACAAATGTGGGCGAACACATGTACACACAGAGTGAATCATTTATACAGTAAATAGTACAGTAAAGCTTTCCTAAAAAATTCTGTAACTCCCATCATTGCCTGAGTGCATACCTGCTTTCCCTGCGAAGGGTTTGTATGATGGAGGTGTCTGTACAGCGCGGCACATTAGGCTGCACTCGGCACCCTGCCTCTGTGAGGCGATGGTTGATAATATGGTCGATAATGGTGGCCTGAATTTCATCTGCGACAGCATGATGTGTACGTACTCCTCAGCCTCTTCCCGCTATTACACCACCACACGCCCTCACTCCTCCTCCTGTTCCTCTTCCTCTTCTTCCTCCTCCTTCTCATGCTTTTCCCCTTCCTCCAGCTCAAAGTTGCCCTTGTTGATTTACATACAGTATCTCCATATTCACATTGCAAATGGTACTGGCACCAGGCCAAGCTCTATATATACATGTTTGGCAGCATTCAAAATCATACACAACACCTGTCAGGTAACAACAAATTCTTGGATTGGTCATCTGCAATGGGGGAAACTCCTCCTTTGTTAGTCAAGACCTGATTTCACCTATTCACCAGACTGTCATGAATTTATGACCTGTTCCAAAAAATGTATACTGTATTGTATTATATCCTTAACTAACTTTGACAATTGAGCAGACTATTCTGTATATGATGACTTATACAATGAAATTGTGCTGACATGTTTTGGAGAGAACAACCATTACACTGAGAACCAACTAATTGGCATAGATCAGCAAGATCTATTTATTTGGAAAATGTGCTAAATGTGCATAACCATGTGCAAAGATGCACTAGACACTTGAGACCTGTACAAAGCATTTAAAATTTGATGAAAGCAATGAGAAATGGCATTCTGTTGTGACGAAGTGCCAAAGCTCCCAGTACCTGGTTTAAGGACCATGGCATCTCTGTTCTTAATTGGCCAGCAAACTCGCCTGACCTTAACTCCATAGAAAATCTATGGGGTATTGTGAAGAGGAAGATGTGATACACCAGACCGAACAGTGCAGAAGAGCTGAAGGCCACTATCAGAGCAACCGGGGCTCTCACCTGCCACGCCGCATTGCTGCAGTAATTCAGACAAAGGAGCCCCAACTAAGTATTGAGTGCTCATACATGCTCATACTTTTCATGTTTTATTTGTTCAGGCGCAACATTCATATCCCAGACATTTCTGAGCTCATACATTGTTGCATTGCTAAATAAAATGATTCTTTGTTTGAAATGTAAACCCTTGTGTGGTCTCCCTTCTTTTATGTTGCAGTGTGTGTAAATGAGCATGTGCCGTAACAGTGACTACAGTACACATGAGGTAAAAGGAAAAAAAATTACATTTTAATGACTCAACGTTGAATTAAAAACTAACTAACAACGTAATGCTTGTTTACAGCCCATAACCAGAGTTTTTGTCTGGACACCAGGGGGCACTGTGGTGCCTCAGGGTCACATCAGAGCTTTCTAGACACTCTGAGTCATCCTGTTATTACTGACATCAAAGCAACACTATGCAACTTATTCAAGTTAATTATTCATCTTCATAAGTCAGTAGATGCTTAAATAAGTCATTACCAGGCGAATGAAGACTATCTCGACTGTCTGGACAGAACACCACACTTGCATTACTTAGCACATGCACACACACACACACACACCGATGTACATCCGAAACAGGAGTTACACGTCATGATCATGCTGTACCACTCAATAACGCCCCCTGTCTTCTCTTCCCTCCCCTTTAACCCAGCTTTAGGCAAAGGTGTGTCAGTAACCCACCTTCATTTTATACTGTCTGACCCAGGAAAGACAAAGGCTTACCGTTCCTGTAATGTAGTTGGGTCTAATGTATAAGCAATCAGAGTGGGACAGACAGAGAAAGAGGGAAAGTAAGAGAGAGCACTACTGTGAGAATGAGGGCTTGAATGAGAATTACTGTGTCCTGTATTAAGCTGTCTTCTTCCCAATGGATCGTTCTGGTGATGCCCCAACCACACACACACACACACACCCCACCCCACCCCCACACACCCAACACACACACACACACACACATACACAAACACACACTTTTGAGGCTATGACCCCGGCCCAGGCAATAGCAGCTCTAGATTATCGTCTGACTGGAGGCCTAGGGACCCTCCAGGGCTGCTCCCCCATGACCGTGTGCCTATTCTGGGGGAGGTTAACTCTGTATGTCAGCACGGGATTATAGGGATTAAAGCACAGCCAAACAGACAGCATGGGGGCATACACACACTCCAGTGCAGCATATACACTCTAGTGCCATGACTTCCCATGTCTATGTTGGCTGGATGTGTGTGTGTTGTGGGGGTGTGTGAACTAGTGTTTGTTTATGCACAGCACATATGGTTGTGTGCGTGCATGTGCATGTGTGGGTATGTGTGTGTGTGTGTGGGTAGCACAGTGGCTACCAAGGAGGAATCTACACAAGCTTGTGACAGAATTGTTTAACATGATGCATCACGCACATCAGCACATTTCACCAATGCCAGACACACCAACACACACAGATAAAGACAGAGAGAAATGAGAGCAACATTAGACACGCCAACACAGTAAAAAAAAACAGGCGAGAGATGGCTGAGTTTGTGTCACAGGGTAATGAGGGACTCAACAACTTGCTCCCTAGCCTGGCTGTTACACCAAACTCATAGACAGAACTTAGCAACTCTGGCAAAGATCCCATAGACAGGACATTTTCAGAGTCAGGATCAACCGGGTGTCTGTCAGATTCCTTTGTATACTGCTGGACAGAGCTGCAACCAATCAGACCACTGATTCAAAGGTAAAGGAACAGCCGGAATAGGCCGGGTGGTCATACTGACTTGAACGGAAAATTCTATACAGTGTCACAAGCAGTATTGGTGGGCAAAGTCTATATGCTCCCCTCAAAAAGAAAGGGAAAAGCCCTGTTTTTCAGCTTCCCACCACTAGATGGCACTAAACACCAGGGCACTATGGAGGCTGAATCTAAATTCAGAGCCTATGCGCTCACTTTTATGCATGTGAGCAATTCACATGGACTACAAACACAACTCCATATAAAGGCTAGTTATAAGGATGATAGATGTATTTGTGAACTTGCAAGACTCTCTGAAGACACAGGGGATGCATGTGTAAATCTCCAACTTCATTTCTATGCCTAACTATGTATTCAAGGGCCCCTGTGCACAAAATTGTCTTGTGTGTCCCCCCTCCCCTGGAAAGTTTGTGCTTTCCCCTATGAAAATTGTAAAAATATACACACTGCTACAAGCTGGGTTTGCATAATATTAATTCAGAGTGCTGTACCATATCATGGGAGCCAACCAGCATTGCACTGTGTATACTATACTTTTGGAGTCTGTCAAGGGTCAACCCTGGAGCTTACAGCGGGGCTTACACGGTCATACTTTTAGGGCCCGTCCCACCCTGCCCCCACCTCCCAACCCCCAACCCCTAGACCTGTCCCCTTGGCTAATTCGGCCCTGATTTCACCTCAGCTGTTTCTGCTCCTTCCTGTGCTGCTAAGTGACTCTCGGACGTATCACATATACCTCCCTCCACACAGAGGAGCACAGGTGACACTCCACAGCACATACATGTTCCTCCCTTAACACAGAGGAGCACAAGTGACAGATAAGAGCGCACACAGGTGTCACAGATGACATTTCACAGAGAGAGGAGCACAAGTGACACTTTAGAGACAGCAGCACACGTCCCACCACCACGTCACTACAGGGCCCTTTAGGGCCAACAATACTAAAGCTACACTAATGGCAATAGTTTTAAAACAGTTATGATTGAAGTTGTGATTTGTAGTACAGTTTTAGACTAGCAATCACCAATTTCACTGCATGTCCTACTCTACCCAGTATGTCTATGCACGTGACAATACACCATATACTTCTATCCTTGTAGTACAGTTTTCAAAAGATGTTGTGATTTGTGGTATAGTTTTCAACAAAACTTGTGATTTGTAGTCCAATTTTCAACAGAAGTTGTGGTTTTTAGTACAGTTTTCAGTTGGAAGTTGTGATTTTTTCCTCTCGAATGGCCTCTGTAGAGAGGAGCTGTGTTCGTTTGCAGCGTCCCCACCAAGCAAAGCTGGAGGACAGCAGGAGTGCACAGACTGCGATTGTGCAGACGGGGCGCTTTCCGCCATGCCACTCTGCGCGTCTGGAGGTTGGGGTTGGGGAGGGGTGGGGGTGGGGGATGAATTATTCAGCGCATCCATCGGGATCGGATTCCGTGGCCCTGCGGCGGAGTGTCACTTTGGGGCCAGCAGAACCAGAGGATCACGGCGTGCACGAGTGAGTACCAAGCTGTTTTAGCGGAGCTGTGGGAAGCGGAAGTGGTGTCTGTGCCTGTTTAAGTTCTGTGTTTCGCCCGGTGCGTTACTCCAGAACAGACAATTGCAAGGTGGGTAGAAAACGCACACAGAGGCTGAATGATTTCATAAATCTGTATTGGATGAATAAGCAAAAAACAATACGGGCTGTGCAGAAAATTCAGAAACAAGCGTTTTGTGTCTTAGCCCATCATCAGCGGAGCTGTCAACTCACTCACTCTCACATACACACATACACTGCTCACTATGAGGTGTGGTTTACCCATTTAGGCCTCTGTGAATGCACAGCCTACCCGCTGACAGATGTGTCTATTTAAGTGATACTTTGCCCCGGCCACGGGTCCCCCTGTGTGTGAAATGGAGGCTGCAGTGGGGACAGAACGAGGAGGCTGTGATCAGAGATAAGAGGCCATTTTAGATTCATTGAAGCAGCAAAACAAAAAACCCAGCACAGTCATTGAAAACTACATTGCTGCTGCTGTAGTTTGAAGGTTTTCAGCCCTCTCAGACCCTTTAATGTCCTGGGGGCCCCAAACAGTTGCCTCTGTTGGCTAGTGACTCCTCTGCTGTGATGTAGTTGCTGTTTCAGGGCAGCCTACTGAGCCAGGGGCCCTCACTGGCATGAGAATGGAGCTGTTCGCCGCGCAGTGCTGAAAAGAGGCCAAAACCAGTCTGAAAATACTACTGAGGCATAAAATATTCAAATGACTCCAAGTCAATTATTAACCCCATTGTCCCGGTCGTTCGGCACTGTGTGATCAATCTGACCTGCTTTGGGTCTGTCAGTGGACCGGTCATGCCCCGCCACCAGTGCCTGAGGGGTCACTTAGGACGAGGTTGCGGAGACACAGAGACATCATCTCACTAGGAACTTACTCCTCTCCACTAACAGGATGACACGGCAGCAGCGACATCAATATTTTACACAACAGCACATTTATATGTGACTGAGGCAGATTTGCCAACTGCTGGTGGGGGGGAAACGCACCCATGCATGCCTTCCCATTAGCCTGTTTTGCATCGTCATTCATCGTACAGACTGAGTGTGCAAATGTTAAATGTACAGAAAATTAACAGATGTGGAAAATAAAATGTTTATGATGACAAGCCATTATTATTATTATTATTATTATTATTAGTAGTAGTAGTAGTAGTAGTAGTAGTAGTAGTAGTAGTCTTGTTGTTGTTATTGTGATTGTTATTGTTATTATTATTATTATTATTTACTGGTGTTGTTCTTTAATTGTCTGGGTTCGAGGTTCGAATAAAAAAAACATTGGTAGATGGTCAATAATCATTTTCATGAGAAAGCAGAGATGCCTTACATTAGTATCAGCGTTCTGTGCGTGACCCGAGAGTCAAGCTTGGTCATTAGGCTGCATGCTATGGTGGTCTGGGCAGATAGTAGTTCATTTTAACCTCATTTCATAAGCTGCGGGAGTGGGTGAGAGTCAGATGATTATTCGTCGCCACTCCTGGGAAACCTGGGGCGCGCGTGCCGCGTGAGCACTGAGCCAATCACCTGTTGGAGAGAAGAGGAGAGGCGTGTCATCATCCCGCCCGCGCGACTCTGGCAGGTGCAGCAGCCCACAAACCTGAGGCGGGTCACTCCTCTGTGTAGCACAATGTCCGTTAGATAGCAAACACTTTCGAGTCGCCGCAAAGTGACAGGTTTGTGTCTCACTTTGTGTTATGGAGCTGAAATCCAGTTAAGTTATCGGTGTAACGTAACGTGATCCACGAATGCTTGCGTTCGATAACTCTTGGCATGGAAAAGACTGAGAGGAACTTGGATGATCATCGATAACACCAGCCTACCTTCCTCACGTTTTTGCGTCGAGTCGCCAATAAAGTTCTACATTTGGTCGCGCGGAAAGAAAACACAGTCGGGTGGTTCTGTGTACATGCACTGACGCTTGCTGAGCACCAACTTTGCAGACATACTAACGTTCGCGAGCTGCAGCGGGTCCTGTGGCTCGAGGAGTCGGTACATGTTGGGCGATGGAGACGCCGCGTGCTGGGAGACTCGGAGCCCTACTGATGCTAGCCTGTCTATGGAGCACACCAGGTAAGACGGTCACTTAATGTCATCATATCCACGAGCTCTGACAGTGATCAACACAATTCTTGACAAACATTATTGGGGGCCAAACAGCGAAGCTTTTTTTTCTTATTATTATTCTTCTTCTTTTTCCTGCCAAGGAAGTCTATGACAGCCCATAGAACCAATTGGTAAAAAGTTTTGAAATTCGGTACACTGATTCAGGACAGCGTCAAGATAAATTTCAGTAAGTTTCATGTCAATGCAGCACAGACTCTAGCGCCACCAGCAGGTCAAAGTTGGACATGTGTTCATGAGTGTAACCTTTGATTCGTACATCCGATTTTCAAAACCTTGGTGTCATTGAAATCCTTGGATGAAGCTCAGTTTAATGAACCCTATGACATCAATTTCCAGGTGCCAATTTTCAATGATCAATATATATTTTCATGTGAGCCATAAGTGAAACAAAATGTTCACAGGTCACAAATTTTGCACAAACTTCCCGAAACTTGGCACATACAATCTTCAGACCAAGTGTCATCCAGGAACATGTGTGGCAATTTGATCAGTGAAAGTGGTTGCGTGTCACAGCTAATTGAATTGGGCGGTGAAGTTGCCAATTAGGAAGTGAGGTCATACCTTGGCAGCGCTTTGATGTATTTTAACCAAACTTTGTGACAGGACTCTGAACAGCATCACAAGAGGTCACGACAAAGGTGTTGCAGTTTGGCCACTAGGGGGGTGCTTTAATGACCAAAAAATTTTTTTGGCTCATATCTCTTAATGTATTTTGGTTTTACACTAAATGATTATGTGTTGTGAATCCTTGGGTCAAGCCGAGTTCAACAACCTCCATGACATCAATTCCCTCCTCCATATTTTCCCGCCCTTTTCAAAAATGTCAAATGTGAAACAAAATATTCAAAAGTCACAAATTTTGTCCAAACTTCCCAAAACTTGGCAAATATAATCTTTAGGCCAAGCCTCTCACAAACCTATGTGGCAATTTGATCAGTGAAAGCGTTTGCGTATCACAGCCAATCAAATTGGCCAAGGAAGCCACAAAACAGGAAGTGGGGTCATATCACAAGTCACACATTTTGTCCAATATTCTTAAAACTTATATAATCTGCAGACCAAGCCACACAAAGGAACCCCCATAGCGATTTGATCAGCAAAAGCATTTACATGTCACAGCCAATTGCATTGAGCGTCAAAGCTGCCAAACCGTAATTCGGGTCATATGTCAAGAAAGACTTTACATATGCCAACCAAACTTGATAGACACACTTGCTAGAGGGAACTGTTACAGGAAAACTTGTACAGGTCATGCTACAGTCAGATACTTGGCCTCCTCATCGCTGTTTGCAGCTATATTAATGTAAGGATCAGTACGTGATTTTATGAATTACTAACGCCCAGATCAGAAGTATTTTTAGTTTATAAAGAAAGTGAAGCAAAGTAAACTTCTAGGCTTCTGTTAAATGTAGGATGTTAGAGACACAACATATATTTCATAAGCTACCGTTATAACATAGTACAGACTAGTATGTTTACCAATGAGCGTTGTTCTGACATTAAAATACGGTTAATTGTTGACAGTAACATGACGTTTCCGTAGTGTGAATGGTCCTGCAAGGATGGTATCTGCTTTATTCTCGACTTGTTTGTTTTGCTTCGACAGTAATAACTTAATCCCCAGTTCAGAGGCGCAGACAGATGTTTGGAGGATTTTATTTCAGTGTTGGTTAATCTACATGTAGTGAAACATATCCTAGCAATAACCTGCAATTTTGCTTTGATAGTTTAGAAAGTAACTAACCTACTGGTCAAATGACAAAACTAAACGGAACAGAAAAGGCCAATAATGAGATTTCTGCTAGATAATGTGGCCGTGTGTCATTAACATTGGTAGCTATTTCCCTGTCTTATAAATATAGCACATATCCCCATTATAAGTACAAATGCTCTTTGCCTTTTAAGGCCACCGGGAAAGACCAGGGATTTGCCTGTGTGTCATAGGGGGTAGTCACATCATGGTTGGGTCATTTTATGCATTTTATGCAATCACAGCGCCAGGACAACCGCTGTTGACTGTCTGACATGAATGGGCAGCGTTGTTTTTTTGTGAATCACGCTAAGTTTAGCATTGTGTTGTCTCAGTTCTGCAACAAATAACCCACATGATTGACTGACGGGCCTGCCACGAACACTGACTAATCTTATATGCTGTACAACTCCGAAGAGGATGTAATCCCCTGAATTACCCGGCCTTTTTATTTTTTTGCAAGCAAAGACAAGCACAAATTCAGCGTCAGCCCTGGCTGACAAGATTAAATTTGTAAGTCATTGTCGGTGTGTGTCTCCCGTCCGACCCGTCGGCTGTTTTGTAGGATTTGAACACCGACGGCGGAGAGCGAGAATGAAATGCGCCTAGAATGTCCCGCGCACCCCGCACCGGAGCGTCCCAGCGGGGCGGATTAACCGGCACTTCCCGGCCGCTCCCGCGGGACTCGTGCTCTGACAGGTACACAGATCAAACTGGCCCGCGTGGCGGGAAATGGATTGTCTCTTTCCTTGGTGACATTTAAACGAGTTTTGCGGCGTCTCTGTCTAAGCGGTGACCCAAATAGAGGTTGTCAAGTCTGCGCCACTGATATGCCACCGCATATGATGAAGTAGCCCCCTCCTGTATTAATGCAGGCACTCCAACACCATGCAGTGCAATTACAGAACACATTTCTGTCTTGTCTTGTTTTGCATGTATGTGTGAGAGAGTGAGTGAGAGAAATAGAGAGAGTGAGAGAGAGCGTGTGTTTGTGTGAGAGAGATAGAAAGTAAGGGAGAGAGAGAAAGGAAGGGAGAGAGAGAGAGAATGTGTGTGAGTAAGTGAGAGTGTGTGGTAGCCTAGGCACCCAATGCTACTGTAGTTGTTGCTATGCCGGTGTTCTGTCATTCTGTCCTACATTGTCAGAAAATCCTACGGTAGGATGTCTCGACAGACATAATCTGTCAGATTGTCCTACATTGTCAAAGCATCCTACGGTAGGAGGAATGACACTATCAGACACGTCTTTACCATAACATGTTTTAGGATAGGCTACCTACCCAACATTTAAGGATAATGTAGACTTCCGAGTATTATTTTAGCCAACACACGAATGCAGGACGTCATGAAAATTCAAGTTTACCAGCAATTTAGTCTACGTGATACGCAGGTAGTATACCCACCACGCCACCAGTTTGGCGTTTTTTTGTATTTTGTATTTTTTTTTGGCGTTTGGCGTTTTTTTGTATTTCAAGACTCGCTCACTTTTTAAAATCAGAATTATATTACATTGTGTGGTTAATATTGAATTTACGTCATTAATCTACCCCGCTTGCTCTGCAAAGTTTTAGTAACAGCTGATGTAGGACAAAATGATGTTTAAATGGCGGGAAATGGAGTATCGTGATCTGCTCATGCGTGCGCATGTGCCGTGGGTGTTTGTAGGATAAAATGATATGTAGGATAGAATGATAGAACACCGGCAGTGTAGCTGAGAATAATGTGATTAAGGTTGGCTTCCGGCAGGTCTCTTTTTTACAATCCATGTCACTGACGTGCGTGTTGTAGTGTGAGGAACAGGCTAGTGTGTGTGTGTGTGTGTGTGTGTCTGAGACAGGGAGGTGTGTGAATTGGAGTCTGACTCATGTCACTGATGTGTTACACTGAGAT
>CM059285.1:5208414-5210914 GCA_030347295.1 Setipinna tenuifilis
CTACATGTTTTTTGTGTTTGTTTGTGTGTGTGCATGGGTGTGTCTGACTCTGTGTACATGACTTACTGCTGGTGCATTGTGTGTGTGTGTGTGTGTGTGTGTGTGTGGCTTAGTGCTGGTTGTGTGTGTGTCCTAGTGATGTATGTTTAGCTGTGGTGGTAGAGTGTGTGTGTGTGTGTGTGTGTGTGTGTGTGTGTGTGTGTGTGTGAGGTAATCAGGTCTCTCCAGGCCAGTCTGATCCGATGAGGCGACACAGGGCAGATGCTTGTGCTCAGATTAATACTGTTGCCCCTTCTTCTTCACCTCCGCCCTACTCTCTCTCTATCCCTCCATCACTCTCTCTCTCCCCTCAGATTAACACTGCTACCCTTTTTTCTTCACCTATGACCTACAATCTCTGTCCCTTCATCACTCTCTCTTTCTCCTCAGATCAATACTGTTGCCCTTCTTCTTTACCTCCCTCCTACTCTCTCTATCCCTCCATCACTCTATCTCTCCATTCATCCATCATTCATCTACCCGTCACTGTCTCTCTTCTCTCAGATTAGTACTTATGACCACTCCTCACCTCCACCCTACTCTCTCTATATCCCTCTCTCTTTCTATTCCTCCATCAGACTCTGTTTCTCTCCTCAGATTATTACAGCAGCTCTCTCTTTACCTCTATCTTACACTCTATCCATCCGTCACACTTTTTACTACCCCCCCTTCCATCTGTCCATCTGTCCATCTGTAATACATTCTTTTCCTCTCTTCAACTCTTTCCATTCTTTTTCAATCATCCGCTACAACCTTCACACTGATAACGCTGTATTTGGACCAGGGATGGAAATTAACTTTTTTGTTCACCTGCCACTGTGGCAGGTAGATTCTAAAATCTACCAGCCACTCAACATTTTTACCGGCCACTTTATATATTCAACCCTTCCGCACATTTTAATGCCAGTATAACACCCAGGGCCGGTTCTAGGCAGACATATATAAGAGGGCAGTCATAAATGTGAAGGGGGCATCATGTATACATTATGCTCCAGCACTTTTTTTCTGTGGTGATAGTAAGTGTTTTGGTGGGCAGTCAAAGTCTAAATTAAAGGTAATTTCCTGCATTCTGATGCATTTTAACAGGTTGTTAGATAGCTTAATGTTATCTTTCTAAGTGAAAGGACAGCAGAAAGAAAATCCATGCTTTACATAGTTTATTTTTTAAATTGTTAACATATGTGTCTGTTATTTAGGATATCACTTAAAAATAATGCAATCATGTTGTATTTGATGTTTGTAGGCTAAGGTCTAATTAGGCGCCTGTCACTTTAAATTTCTCCTTATAATACTAACGTGAAAGAAAGTCATGTTCTAACTTCGTTTCTATGCAAGATGCTAGGAAATCAAAGGGCTAGTACAGATGTGGATACATTTGATTATATTTTCTATGGAATTAATAAATATTCCAAAACAACTTGAGAAGACTCTTTATTAGACTATGCAAGAGATGTGTCTTGCAAGGTGCATTTTTTGTTTGGGTTCTGTGACGTACGTAAGTTGTTTGCTTTGCTTTGGGAATGGACCCGTCCTCTTCTGAAATCGGTTTTGTTGGCGCTATTAATAGGTTACGTTAACATCACATGTTAGTTTTTGGAATGAACTTGTGCGCATATGGCATTATCATCAACGTGAGAAGGCAATATACTGATGTATTCCTGTTTGGACAGTTAGGCTATAATCATCATGACTGAGCTTTCATTAGCCTACCTGAACAGAAAGTTGCCTAGATCATATTTGAAATAAACACGTGCGCCTGTGCTGGATGCCAAGAAACGCTCCGTGAGTGTTGCTTATCAATAAATAGTAAACTTATACGCACCTGCGCTGTCTACTAACTGATAGTAACGCTACAACATGCGTGAGGGAGTGCATTCATAGACTATATCGAACTTGACTGAATGCATTTGCACACCCGCCACAGTGGCAGGTAAAATGGCAAAATTCACCCGCCAACACTCATATTTACCCGCATTTGGCGGGTGGCGGGTGGTTAATTTCCATCCCTGATTTGGACCTGGACATAAACTTCATGAAAAAGTTCCTCTCACATGTGGACAGCGACATCATGAAAGGCTAATGATCTGGATTGAATTGCTGGAGAGCTTGTCTTTGAAGTGCCCCAATGTTTTGACTCGTGTGCACAGAGGAGCGGGGGCGTTCTGAGAGATGGAGAGATGGAGGAAGGGAGAGAGGGAGTGCACGCATGCAAGGAGGCTGAAAAGGTGCACATGAAATAGGATGTGTAGGAGAAAAAAGAAAAGTCAGCTGAAGTCTGCTTTGTGCCACACTGGAAACATGTTTCAGGTTCGGAGATGTTTGTTCAGCTGTAGTACATGCATCGGCCTTCAGAGAGAGAGCGCCGATCAAACTACTTTTAAAGCTTAACACTTACATGTAAGTAGTCAAGTTCAAGTAGTTTCAACCTTAAAATCATGTTTCCGAAATCGTTTCAGTGGTT
>CM059285.1:5220914-5230914 GCA_030347295.1 Setipinna tenuifilis
CAAGATTAATGGTGTGTGCAAAACACCCGATTTGGGGGGACATTGCAGCTTCAATCACAGCATTTACTATATTCCTGGCGTTGTCTGTTGTGACGGCAATTGTTGTCCCTGGCCTCTCCAATTTCCACTCCCAACACGGTCTCTTTCAGTCCCTCTGTTAGGTTCGCGCTGGTGTGTTGTTCGTACATAACCCTTGTTTGCAGGACGTGGATAGCTGTCTTCCACTCAGGGGTGATGTGATGGGCAGTCACCGTTATATAGCTCTCGTTAGCTCTGCATGTCCATCCATCAGTTGTCAGTGCAATCGCACATGCTTTTGATAAGTCTTCGATGACAGTAGATTTAGCTTGTTCATAAAGGTCTGGGATGACTTTCTGGCTGAAATGTGGACGACTGGGTACTTCATACCGTGTATTCTGTCCTCTAGCGTGCGTGTGTAGGTGGGCACGATTCGACAGATAGGTAAACAGTCAATATTCAGTGTGGAAATGAGCTAGACGCAGGAATAAAGTTGTCTCCTTTACTCTGAATCGTGTTGTCATCACAGGTTCCTAAATATTGAGTCTGTGAAACTAATCACAAAAATAAAGCTTGCTTTAGTCTAAATACACGGTATAAATCATGGAATTCTCATACAGAGACGGTGTAAATAATCTAAATAAAGTTTAAACATAAAGATACATATTTCTTGAGTGAGAGACTGATTATTTTACACTGCATACTACAACATTAAACCTGGAAACACCATACGGTGAGCTGCTTATGTTACACAGCGTCACAACACGTGCAAAGTGCACCAAACTACTAAATACACAAATATATAGTATCCTTAACCTTATCTTAACGATGTTACTTACAAGCAATGCTTTCCAAGGCTTTAAACAACCAGATGGCAAAAGAATACAATATCGGTGCATCAATGTGCTCCCCTGTGTACGATATACTCAAAAATGGCTGAACAGGAAATAGAGAAACTATCACATGACTATTCTAAACCAATGAACTAGCGGCCTTTACAAACCAAGAACAACCAGCTATTCTGCCATATTAAAAATGGCCAGCGGGTGTCGCTAAGGACACAAACAATTTCTAGACATGACATGGCTCCGTGGCTCAATAACTTTTAGCATGTGTATTCTGTCCTAGCGATGTGTCCTAACAATACTTTGACAGATAACGAACGGTTGAATGAGACGACCACAGTAGTTGCTGTCAATGAAGCTTTACTGATGAACTCATCCAGTTTCCTTAAAACTACGGAGAAAAACAAATAAAGTAGGCTACATTATAAATCTGTGTGGTTCTAAAATACACATTCATATTGCTAGCGAGCTAACACAACATAGTTAGGATAGTCATGCCAACGTCAGTTAGTCAATGCATGGTAACCTTTTCTTTTAGAATTTCATTCGTGTGTCATTATCAACAGAAATGCATACTTAAACTGTAGATATCTTAACAGGTAAAAAACAAACTTACGGGCATATCTACTCCCAGGATAAGCGACCGCACAGTACAGCATACATGGAGCTTGAAACTTAAGTTGTGTGAAATGGCGAAATAAACCTTACTCTGCAAACATTAGTATCGCCAGTAGGTGGTGCTTATAGACCACGAATTGCATCCAAAACAATACAACTGTATTATACCGTATGTATATAGAAAACTAAGGCAACAGAGAAAATAGAGAAAACTGAGAATTAAATGCACAAAATTTAAATCAAAGCCATAACACTCCCCGCCTGGTATAATTTCTATTATACCACTATTTACTTCATTACATCAGTTATTTTCTTTGGGGAAAAGCAAAACAACTTCACTAATGGGCCTAAGATACTCTTTCACAGTCCCATTTTTGGAGGTTTTTACCATGACTTTGCGAACTCTGTTGTCACTGCTTGGAATGGTCTTTGTAATGAGTCCGATTGGCCATTCACTGCGTTTCACCTGACAGTCTTTAAGCAGTACAACATCTCCTTCCTGAAGGTTGGTTCTGTTTTCAGTCCATTTCTTTCTAGGCTGGAGAGTCTGCAGGTAATCCTGCTTCCATCTTTTCCAGAAAGCGTCCGCCAGGCTCTGAACCTGCCGCCACTGACTTTTGTGAAGATGGTCGATTTTGAAGTCCCCTGGAGGAGCAGGTGCGACGCTTGCTTTCTGAGTCAGTAGCATTGCAGGTGAGAGAACCTGAGGCATTTCCGCATCGGTTGAGATGGGGGTCAAAGGTCGGGAGTTCATGATTGCCATGACCTCAGCCATTAGAGTAGTCAGCACTTCATGCGTGAGTCTTGTAGAACTGTTTATCAACAAGAGTCCATCGAGGATGCGCCTTGCGACTCCAATCATTCTCTCCCACACTCCTCCCATGTGGGATGAGTGTGGTGCGTTGAATGACCAGGTGCAGCCTCGATCCTGTAGGAAGTTTCTGATCTCTGGGTCCTCTGTGTTGATTTGCAGCTCCCTGCAGGCGCCGACAAAGTTCGTGCCTCTGTCAGACCTCAGGTGTTGAACTGGCCCTCTGATGGCCAGGAAGCGTCGGAGGGCATTGATAAAGCTTGAAGTTGACATTGACTCGATTACCTCCAGGTGAACAGCTCTGGAAGTCAAGCAGCTGAAGAGAACAGCCCATCTTTTGTTCTCGGCGCTACCTCCTCTCGTCCGACGTGTCACCACACTCCATGGGCCAAAGATGTCGAGACCTGTGTGTGTGAATGGAGGATCCACTGACACTCTGTCCGCCGGCAGGTCTGACATTTTCTGATTTTCCAGCTTTCCTCTCAGTTTTCTGCACATGACGCATTTATGGATAACACTACAGATGAGCCTTTTGCCTCCAACAATCCACAGGCCTGCCGTGCGTACTGCCCCCGCAGTGATATGGCGGCCTTGATGAGCTACTTGGCTGTGGTAATGTTCAACAATCAGCTTTGCTATGTAATGTTTGGGTGGTATGACCAAAGGATGCTTTTCTTGGTCGGGGAGGTCTGCCATGTGTATACGGCCGCCCACTCTCAACAGTCTCTCGCTGTCGATGAAGGGGTCTAGTCTCTTGAGTGAGCTGTGTCGCGACACTTTCCCATCTTGTGTCAGGCTCTTAAACTCCTCCATATAAGCGTCCTGCTGAGCTGCTTTGATGACTGTACTCTTTGCTTGTGAAAGTTCTGAGGTGCAAGGTCTTGTGCAGCGGTGCCATTTACTACAAGTGTCCGTGCGTGTGGCCTGAGAGAATGACCTTGCAACGTGAGTGAGCGTCGTGATAGCTCTCACGAGTGAATTCCAGCTTGAAAAGTGCTGAAATCGGTGTGTGCCTAGAGACTGAGTTGCGACCTGTGTTGCAAGTGTGGTTACCTGAGGCCTGATTTCAACGTCCAGATCTGGGTTCACGAGCTGGAAACACTCTGTGTCATCCTCTACGACATCTGGCTGCTGAAGGAAGGTAGGCCCAGAAAACCAGTTGGTGAGGCGCAACTGAGCTGGTGGCATGGGCCGAGTGGCATGGTCGGCTGGGTTTTGGTCAGTTCGGACATAATGCCACTGGTCCGGGGAGGTGGATTTCCGAATGCGTGCGACCCTGTTGGCCACATACATGTGAAACCTCCTTGTCGTGTTGTGGATGTAGCCAAGTACTACACGGCTGTCTGTGTAAAACTTTACGTGCAGGTCAGTATCCATTTCTTCTTTTATGAGCTCTGTGAGCTCGACGGCAAGCACTGAAGCACACAGCTCCAAGCGTGGGACAGTGTGAGCAGGAAATGGAGCTAGCTTGGACTTGCTCATCACAAACCCCACATGATGCTGTCCTTCTGAATCTTTGATCCGCAGATATGCCACAGCAGCTATGGCCAGAACAGACGCATCTGAGAAGACACACAGCTCTCTGCTAACAGCCTGTGAGAACGACACTGAAACATATGGTCTTGAAATGTGTAGGCGTTCGAGGTCTGCTAGAGACGTAGTCCATGCGTCCCACTGAGCCTTTTTGTCTGCTGGGAGAGGCTCGTCCCAGTCCTGTTGCACACATGAGAGTTCTCTCACAAGAGCCTTGCCTTGCATGGTGACCGGTGAGACGAAGCCCAGGGGGTCGTACAGGCTGTTGACCGTTGAGAGTGTCCCTCTCCGTGTGAATGGTTTTACTTCCCTTGACACTCTGAATGTGAAGCAGTCTTTTTTCAGATTCCAGCTGACGCCAAGACTGCGCTGGAGAGGCAGCGGGTCTGCACTCAGATCCAAGTCCTTGAGCTCCTTTGCTCGGTCCTCTGATGGAAAGGCTTCCATGACTGTAGCGCTATTGGAGGCCACTTTGTGAAGTTTCAGGTTTGCAGCTGCCAACATTTTTTGTGTTCTTTTCAGCAGGTCAATCGCTGTCTTTTCGCTGGGAACAGAAGTTATCCCATCGTCTACATAGAAATTGCGGAGCACAAACTCTTTGGCATCTGTGCCATATTCTGCTTCGCCCAGTTCTGCTGTGCGCTGTAGACCATATATGGCAACAGCTGGCGATGGACTGTTTCCAAAAACGTGCACAGTCATTCTGTATTCGACGATTTCTTCTCCAGGGCAGTTTTCTTTGTGCCACAAGAAGCGAAGATAATTGCGGTGATCTTCTTTCACTTTGAAGCTGTAAAACATTTGCTCAATGTCAGCAGTAATGGCTATCTTTTCTTTGCGGAAGCGCAGCAGCACACCTATTAAGGTGTTGTTGAGGTCGGGCCCTCGTAGCAGAACGTCATTGAGTGATGTGTTATGATACTGCGCACTCGAGTCGAACACCACTCTAATTTTGTCTGGCTTTTGGGGGTGGTAAACGCCAAATATTGGCAAATACCAGCACTCCTCCCCTGGTTGCACAGGTGGAGCGAGTTCAGCTTGGCGGGTTTCGATGACCTTTTGCATGAAGTCAAAGAAATGTTCTTTCATACCTGGTTTCTTCAGGAAAGTGCGTTGCAACGAAGACAGCCTCTGCATTGCTTGTTCCCTGTTGTTCGGAAGCTGACGTCTAGGTGAACGAAATGGCAGTGGCGCCACCCAGTGGTTGTCTTCATCAAGGTGCACTTCTTTGTTCATCATGTCTATGAAGATGTTGTCTTCGATTGAGAGTGCAGTTTTTTCATCATCCGCGTGTCTCGAGAAAACATCTTCAAGGTGACTTGAAACTGAACTGAGGCTGTTCGAAAGCCTGGAGTAGCGTGACACATCAGGTACGTACTGGAGGGGGCGGGAACCTATCTGCTCTTTGACCTGAACGCTCTTGGTGCATGGCGTGAAGAATGAGGTTCTGCCATTATTGAGTATGTTTGTCTTGTAGACCTTGACCTCGCTCGGTTGGTGGGCTCTATCGAGGCAGATCTCTCCAACGACGACCCAGCCCAGATCTAAGCGCTGTGCATATGGTGTGTTGTGAGGTCCGTTGTGCTGTTCACGTACCTTATGCACGCACAAAACATCTCTCCCCAGGAGTAAAAGGATCTGAGCGTTGGGATCTGGAGGCGGGATCTTGCCAGCCACTGGAGCGAGGTGGGGGAAGTGTTGAGTTATCTCTGGTGTTGGAATTTCTGCTTTGTCATCAGGAATGGTGTTGCACTCTATGAGGACAGGAAGTGCCACTGTAGATTTCCCATCAAGTGACTCCACTACGAAGTTGCTCGCCTTCCTCCCCGCCGTCTCGACTGTGCCTGAACACGTCTTGAGAGTGTATGGAGAGGTGTTACCTTCAATGCCAAACAGGTCGAAGAACTGTGACTTAGCCAACGACCGATTGCTTTGGTCATCTAGCACTGCATAGACAAGCTGCATTCGGTCACGCTGGTTTGAGGGGTAGACTCTTATTAGACATATCTTGGAGCATGACCTGGGCTGAGGAGAGTTAGTGCATATCTCTGTGCATTTAGAGCTCACACTAGGAGGGTCATCCGTCTGCTCAGACTCACATTTAGTCTCTTCGGTAGACCAGGGGGCGGGCCCAGGGTGTAAAGCAGCCACGTGCTTCTCACTGTCACATTCTTTGCATTTCACAGAAAGCTTGCAGTCCTTGGCAATATGTTTAGTAGAGGCACAGCACCTGTAACAGATGGAGTTTTCTTTCAGATAGGCTTTCCGGTCGTCCAGGTGCTTGCTTCGAAAGGCTCGACACTTGCTGAGGGGGTGGGGTTTGTCATGGATGGGGCAGTGTTTGTCTGGCTCATCCGACTTCTTCTCAGGCTGGCTGGGCGTAGAAGCTGAGGCAGTTGCCGACACTTCAGTTTTCTTGACGAAGACGGATGGCTTGTTCGGCTTGACGGCTCTGTCCGGCTTCACGCTGCTTGCACAGCTGGATGAGGAGAACACAAAACTTGGGTCATTTCTGGTTTTCGCTTGGCTGCATATAAACTGCACGAAAAAGCTGAATGGTGGGAAGGCTACTTTTAACTGTTCTTTATATCTTGAGCCTTGCGTCATCCATCTTTCCTGAAGGTTATATGGGAGTTTTTCAACTATAGGGTTAACACCCCGTGCAGTGTCGAGGTATGCGAGGCCGGGCGTGAGACCACTCCACTTTGCAGACTCTAGCTCCTGTAGCAGGTCTCCCAGCTCTCTGAGTTGTCGAGGGTCTTTGTTTGTGATGCGGGGGAAGTCTTCGAGTCTCTTCAGCAGAGCGTGCTCGATGACTTCAGGGCTCCCATAGCAGTCCTCTAGGCGCTGCCATACTAGCTGGACTGCCTTTTCTGGACATGCTACATGGACTGACCTGATTCGTTTGGCGTGCGTGGAGGACTCTGGGCCGAGCCATTTGACGAGTAGGTCAAGTTCTTCTCTGTGTGTTAGGTTTAGGTCATGCGTTAGGCTCTGAAACGAGGTTTTCCATGCCCAATAATTCTCAGGGCGGTCATCAAATTGGGTCAGTCCTGAACTCACCATCTCTCTTCTTATCAGGTAGGTGGCAAAGTCAGGTAGCTGAGGCGGCGCATCTGTGTAGCCCTCAGATATTCCACGTGAAGGGGGGTTGGGGGCATAACGTGGTGTGGCGTCCTGTTGGCTCGTGTAGTTGACTGGAGTCAGCCGAGGGGGGTTGCTGGCATGAGGCTGAGCTTGAGGAGAGTGCTGAGTGACGGTTGGAGGAGGGGGAAGTGTCTGTGGTTCAGGAAAAGGCTGCTGAGTGTACTGCACTGGAATGTTCTGTACATACTCCCTTGTGCGCTGTGCTCTCTCTTCTTCTCCTAAATCAAGGCGCCGTTCTCCCTCCATATCAGCCGCTGCTTCATACACCTCTGCTTCTCTGGATGCCGCTGTTGCTTCCTTCTCTAGCTGCAACACACGAAGATCGGCTTCCACCTCTGCTTTGCGGCGCGCCGCTTCAGCTAATGTTTTCTGTTGTTGCTCCTCAATCCGCGCTTTCTCACGTAACATGGCGGCTTCTCTCTCAGCATAAGCGATCTTTACCTTGTATGCTTCTGCCTTCGCCCTTGCTTTGGTTGCCGCACTGCTAGTTGTTGACGCGCTGGATCTGACCGATGAAGCACTAGACTTCTCCTCTAAAGTTTGCAGTTTGTTGTTCTTGTCTTCAGACATGTTGGATTTTTAGACGTCGATGCAAGCTGTTCCTTTGCTTCTCCCGCCGAGTGGATGCCCTTTTACTATTCTGTCCTAGCGATGTGTCCTAACAATACTTTGACAGATAGCGAACGGTTGAATGAGACGACCACAGTAGTTGCTGTCAATGAAGCTTTACTGATGAACTCATCCAGTTTCCTTAAAACTACGGAGAAAAACAAATAAAGTAGGCTACATTATAAATCTGTGTGGTTCTAAAATACACATTCATATTGCTAGCGAGCTAACACAACATAGTTAGGATAGTCATGCCAACGTCAGTTAGTCAATGCATGGTAACCTTTTCTTTTAGAATTTCATTCGTGTGTCATTATCAACAGAAATGCATACTTAAACTGTAGATATCTTAACAGGTAAAAAACAAACTTACGGGCATATCTACTCCCAGGATAAGCGACCGCACAGTACAGCATACATGGAGCTTGAAACTTAAGTTGTGTGAAATGGCGAAATAAACCTTACTCTGCAAACATTAGTATCGCCAGTAGGTGGTGCTTATAGACCACGAATTGCATCCAAAACAATACAACTGTATTATACCGTATGTATATAGAAAACTAAGGCAACAGAGAAAATAGAGAAAACTGAGAATTAAATGCACAAAATTTAAATCAAAGCCATAACAATGTGTTTAAAAACCAGCATTCTCCACAAAGGAATATGGTCTCAGATCTGACGCTATAAAAACGGCAATGGATGCTGTTATGGCTTTAGCCCGATCTGAATTGCCAGGGAAAGGATGCTTGAATACATTGGTCAGTTGTGTTTGTGCTACCTGTTTTTTTTTTCCTTGTCGCGGTAATGTTAACACTTGGATGGTGCCGTTTCAAGTGAGTTATCATGTTTGAGATGTTCCTGGAAAAATACCCAACCCCTGTAAAACAATGTCGACATACTGCCTTCGTTTTATCCAGTTGTCTTTCTCCGTTGCAGTATTTCACTGGGAAACCGAAGTGATCCCAAACGGGAGACTTAAAGGGGTCCTTCCGTGAAAAAACACTTTTAGTAGCTCTATACAATGTCGTGGGTCACAACAAGCAGTATATGCACGCAGCATTCCAAGATGTGAAATTCGACCCTCATGGTTTTACTGGTCATTGAAGGGTCGAGCTAACCAAAACGAGTGGACCAGAGCAGGCTAAACCTATCTACGTCACTAGGTCGTAAGCCCTGCCCAGAGCCATGTATGGCACACTCACATCCATTGAGAACAGTGGACAGAAGCTAGGTGAGCGAAAGACAGCGAATTTGCCCAATCAGAGGTGCCTTATTGACATGTCATAGATATTCACGAGGAACACCGGAAAAGCCAGTCGTTCAACCACTAGACCTGTTATAGCTTACAGAAAACAGCGTCAAACAAGAGATCTAGCACATCATTTTTCACAGAAATGACGCACAATGCATTCAACCATAGTGGCGACACAGAAATATGAATAAAAATAACGATGGAAGTTCCCCTTTAAGCAACAGGGGAGGGTCTTCTAGCTCCGGTTTTTCGCTAGCAGTAGCCATAACTTGCGCATCTGTTCAAATAGCTAGCTTACTGACTGTACTCGTTCGATATAGCACTGTCTGTTTTTCCAGCGGTTTGGTACGAATACACATACCATTACAGGCCTAGCTGTAGGTGAAGGTTCTGGGTGTGGATTAATGTGTGTGTGTGTGTGTGTGTGTGTGTGTGTGTGTGTGTGTGTGTGTCTGTGTCTGTGTCTGTGTCTGTGTGTGAAATGAGCAGCGGGATCAGGGTGGCATGGGTTTCCCTGCTTTACAGACGGCTTGGACACTAACAGGATTACAAGATGAAGGCAGCTTAGTAGCTTGGCCTGAGAGACACCTAGTAACTCCTCACCGCACATACACACACACACACACACACACACACACACACACACACACACACACACACACACCTCAACATCAACAGCAACACACTCGCTCTCTGTCTCACCCACACAAGCACATGCTTCTGTGTGTGTGTGTGTGTGTCTAACTGGATGCTAAGCCCAATGCTTTAGTGTGAACGGACCAGACCAGAGAATCAGCACAGACTGAACACTGTCATTTGGATATGCATGCACACGCACACACACACGCACACACACGCACACACACGCACACACACACACACACACACACATACACACACACACACACACACACACATACACACACACTCAGGTGCAAGCATCGGCAACTGGCCCATTATGTTAACACAATTACAGAGGATGTATTACGTTTAATACATGAAATACACATTAATCCTCACGGTGGTTAGATGCTAGAAATGCTGACACTTCAAATCCTAGCCACAGCTATCCTATATACTCTACTGATGATGACTGATCTCCTCAATTTATTGCAGTATTACTATCTTTTAAAAAGTTAAAATCCAACATGGCTTTTATGGTTGATG
>CM059285.1:5250914-5253414 GCA_030347295.1 Setipinna tenuifilis
GATCAGAAAGAGAGACAGAGAGAGAGAGAGGGAGGGAGTGAGGGTCAGAAAGAGAGAGAGAGAGAGGGAGGGAGTGAGGGTCCGAAAGAGAGAGAGAGAGACAGAGAGAGGGAGGGAGACAGAGAGAGGGAGGGAGCGAGGGTCAGAAAGAGAGAGAGAGAGAGAGACAGAGAGAAAGAGGGAGCGAGGGTCAGAAAGAGAGAGACAGAGAGAGGGAGGGAGGGAGCGAGGGTCAGAAAGAGAGAAAGAGAGCAGATAAGCGAGTCAGTGGCTCAGAGCTGCTGTGGCTCCTGCGTGCCTTGCACAGCTTCACTGGACTCCCTTCTGTGTGTGTGTGTGTGTGTGTGTGTGCGTGTCTGTGTGTGTGCGCGGGCATCTCACTGGACAGTTTTTTTTCTGTGTTGGTCTGTGTGTGCGTGAAGGCACCTCACTGGACTATTTCTGTGTGTGTGTGTGTGTGTGTAGGTGTGGGCACCTTACTGGACTAATTTCTGTGTATGTGTGTGTGTGGACACCTCACTGGACTATTTCTCATTGTGTGCTTGCACAAGTGGCCATCTCACTGGACTGCACTATTTCTGTGTGTGTGTGGGCACCGTACTGGACTATGTCTCTGTGCCTGCGTGTGTGTGTGGGCACCTTACTGGACTACTTCCTCGTGTGTGTGTATGTGTGAGTGAGTGTGGGTACCTCACTGGACTACTTCTCCGTGTGTGTGTGGGCAGCCCACTGGACTGCTTCTCCGTGTGTGTGTGTGTGTGTGTGGGCACCTCACTGGACTACTTCTCCGTGTGTGTAAGTGTGTGTGTGTGTGTGTGTGTGTGTGGGCATCTCACTGGACTACTTCTCCGTGTGTGTAAGTGTGTGTGTGTGTGTGTTGAGCGGCACGCTGGCGGAGCAGGAGCCCTCGGACTGCTGGGATCAGCTGATCCTCCTGCAGACGGTCACCGGGGTCGGATCCGGAGACTACACACCATGTGAGTCTGCCTCAAGGGGGGGTGGATACAGTGGAGACGGAGACGGAGAGAGAGAGAGACGGAGAGAGAGAGAGAGACAGAGAGAGAGAGAGACGGAGAGAGAGACACGGAGAGAGAGATAATGGCAAAGAAGTGAAAGAATAGCAAGAACTTGTTGAATGTTTTGTTGTTGCTCGTGTATTGAATGCTGTCAGCCATGATGAGAGAGGGAGAGAGAGAGTCACAAAGAAAGGCAGACGGAGAGACAGACAGACAGACAGAGAGGCAGAGAGAAAGATGAAGACTAAATGCCATGTGGGGAGTTAGTTGTGTGTTTTGGATGGCACTTGATGACACAGCATGTCACTGACCTGTGCCTGCTGCCCTGTGACCACTGGGAACGGTACTGCCCGTCTGCCTTGAGTTAGATAGAGACAGAGAGGACAGAGAGGACAGGCAGGTAGAGAGAGAAAGAGAGGGAGGGAGAGAGTGATGATGATTGGGGTGGGATGGAATGAAACACTAGTTTGTGGGATGAACTTGTTGAATTAGTGTGTGTTTTGAATTGGTGTGTGTTTTCAAACAGTGTGTGTCAAAGTGTGAATGTACTCCACATACTGTATGTCTCCACTAGAGTGTGTTCAAGTGTGTAAAGTGCTAAGGGACTCTTGTAAGTCCTGACTGGTGGTGGACTCGGATATCTTCAGTAGTGTGTAAGAGTTAGACTCATGTATGTCTCTCCCAGTGTGTGTGTGTGTGTGTATAGATAGACTCCTGTGCATCGCTGCCAGTGTGTGAGTGTATGGACACACTGACTGCACACTGTTTTTATAGAGAGTTTTTTGTGCATCTCTGCACGCGTGTGTTCAAGTGTGTATGAACAGACATCTTTACAAATGTGTGTTTAGGTGTGTATGGACAGACATTTTTACAAATGTGTGTTTAGGTGTGTATGGACTTTGCAGTGCGGTTTGCAGTGTTTCTGTGAGACAGACTTGGTGAAGGACATGAGAGTGTATCAGCAGAGAGTCAGTGATGGAAATACATAGACACAGACTCTGGGTCACCATGGAGGTTGACTGAGGGTTGCCGTGGTGACTGACTCAGGGTTGTCGTCATAATTGAGGGTTGCCATGGTGATTGACTGAGAGTTGTCATGGTGATTGAGGGTTGCCGTGGTGATTGACCTAGGGTTGCCATAGTGAGATTGACTGAGGTTTGCTGTGGTGATTGAGAGTCGTCGTGGTAATTAACTGAGGGTTGCCGTGGTGATTGAGGGCTGCCGTGGTGATGGATTGAGGGTTGCCGTGGTGATGGACTGGGGGTTGTCGTGGTGATGGACTGGGGGTTGCCGTTGCGATGCTGACAGACCACTGGCAGGATAATCCCTGGGTTGTGTAAGCATCTTCGCGTGTGTGTGTGTGTGTGTGTGTGTGTGTGTGTAGAGGCAGGCTTTCCTGGGTGTAGCACTAATGTGACTCATCTGTGTGTAATCCACTAATCAGCGCTGTGGCCTTTGTCTTCGCATGCATCATCCTGTCTGC
>CM059285.1:5260914-5325914 GCA_030347295.1 Setipinna tenuifilis
TGCCTATCTATCATCTTTGACCAAAGATCCACAGGTCTTCTGCTGAAAGGACTTGAGTGTGTATGTGTGTGCACTCATATATGTTGTGTGTGTGTGTGTGTGTTTGCGCGTATGTGTGTGTGTGTGTGTGTGTGCGTAGTCACGTGTTGTGACGTGTAGGTACATTTGAGTGTGCGTGTGTGTATGATCATTAATGTTTCTGTGGGCGCACATGGATGTGTGTGTGGGTGTGTGTGTGTGAACGCACGCGCAACAGTACCTTCTCTGTTGCTGGCTCCAACTCTGGGCTGATTTAGCATTTCACATGAAAATGTTTCCTTTTTTCCTTTTACTTACCTACTGTATATTAGTTTCTCTCTTATTTACTGTGTGTGTGTGTGTGTGTGTGTGTGTGTGTGTGTGTGTGTGTGTGTGTCTGTGTGTGTGTTGTTGCAACCTTGAACTGGTTGTAACACACAAAGACAGGGAAACAACTCTGTTTTCCAAACAAAATAGGCAAGATTTTATTTATTTAAAGAAGAAAAACTGCTTCAACAGAAAACTGGACATCAGCTGTCCCCTGCTTCTGTTCATCACAGTGTGTTTGTGGTGTGGTGTGTAATGTTTTCCTTTACATATGTTTGCTTGTACTGTTAACCTACTTCTACTATAAAGCACTTAGGCACTTTTGCTCTGTGTGTGTGTGTGTGTGTGTTTGGGTGTGTGTGTGTGTGTGTGTGTGTGTGTGTGCGTGCACGTGTGTTTTTTTCCTTAACATATGTTAACTTTCACTGTTAATCTGCTTTGGCTATAAAACACTTTGGGTTCCGCCCCTGCTGTTGTTCTGTGTGTTTGTTTGTATGTGAGTGACTGAGTGTACTTTGGCTTTGTGTAAGTCAGTAAGGGTGTATGTGCACATGTGTATGAATGTGTGTATTTTAAATCTGCTTCTGTCGTAGTGTCCGGTTGCCTGTGTTTGAGAGTGAGATTGTGTGTTTGTGTGTAATGGAATGTTAACATACACACACATGCACACACTTAGCTGACGCTCTTATCCAGAGCAACTTACAGTTATTTAGGTACAGGGATTCAAACCTGCGACCACTACACACAAATCTGAGGCACAAATCTCCCAACCACACACAGACAAACTCCAAACACTACAAACACACACACAAACAGACTTTGTGTGAGAATGTGCGGGATGTGTGGAATGGAACGGGATTCAAACCTGTGACTCTCTGATCCCAAGACCAACTCTTTAACCACTAGGCCACAGTGTGTTTATAGTGTGTGTGTGTGTGGTTGGCCTGATGGCTCTCCGTGCTCCCCCTCCTCAGATCATCTCGTACACGGCGGGCGAGATCGGTCTGGGCAGCGTGCAGTTCCGCAGGCGTGTGGGCTTCTCCCTGCCCATGCCCTCGGCCAACGTGTCCATCTACATCAACAACACGCAGGAGGCCGACAGCGGACTCTACGTCTGCAACGTCATCGTCCCTGGAGCAGAGGGACACATGGGCCAACTCAACCTGAATGTGAAGGGTACGCATGCACACACACACACACACACACACACACACACACACACACAAACACGTATAGATCTGTGTACATTTGCATACAACTGGTTATATTCCCGGAGGGCGCGCACACACACACACACACACACACACACACACACACACACACACACGTATACATCTGTGTACATCTGTATACAATAATGGATAAATAAAGTATTTCTGTGTGTACGTGCGTGTGTCTGTGTGTGTGTGTGCGCTTCCCTCAGTTCCGCCATCTCCCCCGACGTGTTCTGTGTCGGGCCGTCCGGTTCTGAAGGGGAACGTGACCCTGAACTGCAGATCTGACGAGGGCAAACCCACTCCGCAGTACAAGTGGAGCAGAGTGGCACCGGTGTCCGAGATCTACTTCTACCCCATGCTGAGTGAGTCTCATCTACACGTCTCACTTCAGTCTCATTACACGTCTCACTCTAGTCTAACTACATGTCTCACTCTAGTCTCCATCTACACGTCTCACTCTAGTCTCCATCTACACGTCTCACTCTAGTCTCATCTACACGTCTCACTCTAGTCTACCTACACGTCTCACTCTAGTCTCCATCTACATGTCTTACTCTAGTCTCCATCTACACGTCTCACTCTAGTCTAACTACACGTCTCATTCTAGTCTTTGTCAGCCATGATCCGAGTCTATCTATGTTAAGCCTGTTGAGTTTGTTTAGAAAACTCTCTTGGGCATGTTGCTTAGTCAGTCACCTAATTCACTGCTTCACTCTTGAGAGATCCAATCCAGACTTGAGGAAGAGAATGCAGTCTGCAGCTGCCTTAGCTGCGTCTCAGTAGCCCTTGGTGTCTGCTAGTCCGATTGGGCTAAGGGGGGGTGGGGGTGGGTTGCCACCTGTCTCTCACCAGCCATAGAACATGGATGATAAGTCTTCCCCTGAGAGACAGCAGGAGACAAACTTCTCCTGTCTACTCAACTGTGTGTGTGTGTGTGTGATGGCCAATACTTCATCAGTTGTGCTTGTGTGTGTGTGTGTGTGTGTGTGTGTGTGTGTGTGTGTGCTGTTTCTGATCAGTTGGTGTGTCAGAGGCCACAGTCCTGCAAGCTGTGCTGCAGACCACAGCAGGCTCAACGCTGATTGGCTGGCAGATACTCTGAGTACCATTACACACACATCTGAGGCTGCCCAACCACACACAGACAAACCCCAACCACACACACACAAACCCCAACCGCACACAGACAAACTCTAACCACACACAGACAGACTTTGTATGTGTGAGAATGTGTGTGTGTATGTATATGCTATGAGTTAACCCTGACTTTCTCCCCATGCTTACCTGTCCTTTCCTCTCATCTCATGATGTTTTCTTTGCTCTGCCCCATTGCACACACACACCCAGAACGGAGAACCTGCCCTCAGCCTGTACTCGTGCTGGGGTATATGGGTAAGGGATTCAAACCCTCCCCCAACCTGGGGAGTGTACAGTGAAGCCCATGATGTCAGTTGGCCTAGTAGTCGTACCAGCAGCCCCCTGTCCCTGAACATGTTAGCACACGTTAGCTTTGACCGCTAGTAGCACCAATGAACACAAACCCTACACGTTAGCATGTTAGCCCTACGGTCAAGGCCACCTGTAGTAGTGTCGTGATATTTTTTTAGATCTTGTGTTCTAGACAGCCGTGTACGTAGTCCAGACCTTCATCCAAGAGTTGCTCCCCTTTCTGGGGTAGTTCCTCCCAGCCGGCCCTGTTGTGGGGCAGTAAGTCCCATAGGAATTACCTCCCAGTACCCTACCTCACCCGCCCCTGCCCCTTTATCACTAGCATTTATGTTTTATGTTTCAACAGCATACACAACAACGCCATCTTAATCTGCTAAATCCTTCATTCAGGAATTAAATGGAGACTTTCTATCTGGGCTTGTTACCCTCCCAAATACTACAATTTTGTTTTTTTGTTTAGTTTTTTTTGTTTGGATTTAATCCTTAACCTCTGTAATGAAATACTTTTTTAAAAAAGCAGGAGTTTATGTAAAAAAACAGTATTTTTGAGTGTCTGAGATACTGTGTGTCTATGTGTGTGTGTCTGTGTTTGTGTGTGTGTGTGCGTGCGTGCGTGTCTGTGTGTGTGCGTGTGTGTGTGCGTGTGTGTGTGTGTGTGTGTGTGTGTGTATGTGTAAGCCATATTGCGGTCAACACTCTGTGGTAAACAGTCTGCACAATGTTCCTGCCGGTGTCAACAGGTCACCTGAGTCGGCGGTCACCTTCCCACCTTGTGAGACTTTGTCCCCGTCTGCACCACTAATCTCCCACACACACACACACACACACACACACACACACACACACACACACACACACACACACACGTATCTCCGGACGAGACGCATATCATGTAGCGATACAGAAACACACAAGAGTGCTGCTCCAGCTACTTGTTTAGGATATAAACACGCTGTGTGTGTGTGCGTGGATGTGTGTTTTTCCGTGTGTGTCTGCATATGGCCTTTGTGTGTCTGTTTGTGGTGTTTTTGTGTCCATCTGTGTGTCTGTGTCTCTGTGTGTATGGGTTTTGTGTACATCTGTGTGTGTGTGTGTGTGTGTGTGTGTGTGTGTGTGTGTTGAGTGTCCCAGAGGGTTAGGCTTGTGACCAGAGTAGCAGATGGTGCTGAGAGAGAAAGATAGATAGAGAGAGAGAGAGAGAGAGAGAGAGAGAAAGAGAAAGAGAGAAAGAGCTCATAGTCTCGCCAGCGTTTTTCAAGCTCAACACGAACAACAACAAACTAATCAAATAAAGATGGAGAGTCACAGCAGCGACAACACGACCCTTTGGCTCCTCTGCCGAGGCCAGCCGTAGTCCTGGATGCTGTGCATACATTCCTGATCTAGTGGAACACGCATGCATGCCTTCCCTCTATTATTTCTGTATGCTTTTTTTCTGGAACACACTTAAACAAATCCCCATCCCTTTATGTCCCAGTGTACAGATTTGTAAGGGATTTGGGTAGTACTAGAGGTTAGTTTTTGTAAGCACCATGTTGTTGGACGTCTTCCACCCCCATAGACCATGTTAGACACATTCTAACCATATGGGTTTTTTCCCTCACAAAAGCCATGTTTGGGATGTATGTGTGTGTGTAGCCTGTAATGTGTTTGCATGTGTGTACAGATGTGCTTTCCTGTGTGTGTATGTGTGTGTGTGTGTGTGTGTGCGCGCGCCTGCATGCGTGTGTTGCTGAATGTGTACCTGAGTTCTGACTGTTTGCTTGTTGGTGTATTTCTGCATGTGTGACCATGCATATATGATGTGTGTGTGAGTGGGTGTGTGTGCGTGTGTTTTCAGATGACCAGCTGGGAACACCAAGGTTAAACCTCACCACCGACAGCATGTCTGGGAAGTGTATGTGTGTGTGTGTGTGCATGGCTACTCTGACGTGTGTGTTCACAGACGAGCAGCAGGGAACCCTGAGGCTGAATAATCTGACCAAGAGCATGTCTGGGAAGTGTGTGTGTGTGTGTGTGTGTATGTGTATGTGCTTACTCTGACGTGTGTGTTTACAGACAAGGAGCAGGGAACACTGAGGCTGAATGACCTGACCAAGAGCATGTCTGGGAAGTGTGTGTGTGTGTGTGTGTGTGTGTGTGTGCGCGTGTGCGTGTGTGTGTGTGTGCTTACTCTGACGTGTGTGTTTACAGACGAGGAGCAGGGAACACTGAGGCTGAATGACCTGACCAAGAGCATGTCTGGGAAGTGTGTGTGTGTGTGTGTGTGTGTGTGTGTGCTTACTCTGACGTGTGTGTGTGTGTTTACAGACGAGGATCAGGGCACACTGAGGCTGAATGACCTGACCAAGAGCATGTCTGGGAAATATGTGTGTCGCTCCAGCAACACCGCAGGGACAGAAAGCTGCTACATCGACCTGGAGGTGTCTACCCGTGAGTAGCCTGTCACCAAGCTTGTGTGTGTGTGTGTGTGTGTGTGAGTGTGACAAATTTTGTGTGTGCACATGCATGTGTGTGTACTTTGGGTTAGCTGCTGTCGTAGTGTGTGTGTGTGTGTGTGTGTGTGTCAGATTTTTCCAGCCATATGAGCTCTCTGTAATGCATGTAAGGTTATCATCCCCTGGTTTTAGTGGCAATAGCGGTGTGACTGACTAACCTTAGTGGCTCCATTTGTGTGTGTGTGTGTGTACGACGGCTCTAGTTTATTTCCACGGCAACGCGTCACAAAACAAGCACATGATGGAAAAGTACATCATCCCTGCTAGAGGTCTCCTTGTGCCTGCCAGATTTTATTTGATTTATTTTATTGGCCATTTGCTCCACTGAAGTCCGCGAAGTTCCCAATTTTTGCCTGAAATAAAATCCTCCGCAGTATTCTTTCACCGGTCTGGGATCTTACCGTGACGGACTCTGGTTGAAAAATGTTCCATTACGCCCGATACCTCTTTGGACTGGACCTGGATGCTCTGTGTACTGCCAGTGTGTAGCTGTAGGTTCTGCTTTACCTAGAAGGTAGCCTGCTAAACCAGCTCCAGTACTGCACTTCATTTCGTACAGAGGGTCTGGCTGTGCTCTGTTAAGGGCCTGTTTACACCAGAACGCTTATGGGTAAAAAAAAAACGACAAAATATTTTTTCGGAAGTGCCTTTCGCTTAGAAAGCACCCCCCAAAGTACATTTGATACAATTCAAATGTAGCACACAAAGTCAAAGTCATCGCTGAAGAACACTCCTTCTGTTCACTGATTGGTTAGGCAAAATTCTGCCTGAGACATCCATGTCAATGGAACCCCAGCCAGACCCTCTGTACTAAATGAAGTGAAGTACAAGGGGCTGGTTTACCAGGCTACCTAGAAGGCAGGAGGGCCCAGCCTTTTGGCCACACAGAGCTCTGACCCTCACAGCACGAGGCAGCAAGTATGCCTAAGCTTCACCATGCACAGGGCGCTCACACAGAACTATACTATAGCTTTGATTGAGTGTTTGCATTAATGGGGGCATGTGTGTGTGTGCATGTGTGTGTGTTTGACCGAGTGTCTGTGTGTGTGTTTGACTGAGGGCTGATGCAATTGTGGGTGTAGGTTTGTGTGTGTGTGTTTTTGACCAAGTGTATGTGTAAGTGTGGGTGTGTGTGTGTGTTTGACCGAGTGTATATGTGCGTGTGAGTGTGTGTGTGTGTTTGACCGTGTGTGTGTGCGTGTGTGTGTGCGTGCGTGTATGTGTTTGTCTGATTGTATTGTGTCTCTTTAGCCACCAGTGCGGGTGTGATCGCGGGAGCGGCGGTGGGCTCTGTCGTCGGGCTGGTGGCCATCGTGCTTTTCCTGGTCTTCATCTTTAGGAGGAGGGGGGACACAGAGGAGGAGATAGCCAATGAGATTAAGTAAGACCGCCAACAATCCATCCCCACCCCATGCATCCGAATAATGTACCATAAACATTACAGTAATCTGTGTGGATATACTAAAAATATTATAATAATCTGTGTGAATATACCATAGATAATAAAATAAAAGTGTGACTATACCATAGATATTAAACTAATCTCAATGAATAATCCATAGATAATGAGATACTAAAGAGGACACGGGATGTTGTTCCGGGTTTTCCTGTGTTGCCAGTGTGCTGTGGAGCTTGTGTGTATGTAAAATGTATACGACTGCACAAAATGTCAACACATACGCAGTTCCGGTTTTCAACCATTTTTTTGTCAAGTTTTGTCTGCAACAAAGTAATGCCACCCTGTTCTTCAGTCCTTAAACGGCGTGGGAGAAAGTTTTACTGTCAGAGAAACAACACAAAAGAGTTTGCTTATAGTAAAGCATGCTAAATTTTAATGTTAATGTGGCACATTTAAATTTTAACTTTAACGTGTCGTGCTGGCCTCTTCTGCAGGGAGGATGCCCAGGCTCCTAAGCGTGTGTCGTGGGCCAAGAGTGGCACGGGGTCGGACATTGTCTCCAAAAACGGCACGCTGTCCTCCATCGCCACCAGCCCCCCTCCCCACAGCTCACTGGAGGGGCTGCACCAACACCACCAGCAGCAGCAGCAGCAGCACCAGCACCAGCAGCAGCAGCAGCCGCCGCCTAGCAACCACTACAGCTACGCCCCGCCCCGCGACATGACCATTGACCCCGCCGTGGCCATGACGGGCCAGCCCAACCCGCTACACGGCCTACCGGGCTACAACGCCAGCGGATCCCCCTTGCCCCCCCACTCCCGCCGACCCTCACAGGCGCACTCACTCCCACGCCGCCCGGCTAGTGCAGGTGGCACCCGCCACATCACCGCAAACGGCCCAACCAATCAGACGGGTCACAGTGGTGCGGTCTACCCTCCCCCTAGCCACCATCTAATCAGTGCTAACGGTCCTGTCCACGTGTCTAGTCCCCAGTCAATCAGTGCTAACGGTCCCGCCCACGTATTCAGTCCCCGACCAATCACTGCTAACGGTCCTACCCACGTATCCAGTCCCCGACCAGTTAGTGCTAACGGTCAGGTTCATGCTTACAGTCCTCGACCAATCAGTGCTAGCAGTCAAGTCTATTCTGCTAACCCCCATCCAGTCGGTGCTAACGGTCCTGTCCATACCTCCACCCCTCGACCAATCAGTGCTAACGGCCCTGTCCACACCCCCAGTCCTGGACCAGTCAGTGCTCCCCGTTCCACCCCTGACCCCCCCCTGAGGACTGATGGGGCTGAGCCACAGGCTCCGCCTCCGGCCACACCCCAGGCCACACCCCAGCTCCAATCACAAACCACGCCGGCAGCCATCTCCATGGCAACACTGACCCGCATGGGGGCGGTCCCTATCATGGTCCCAGCCCAGAGCCAGGCGGGTTCACTGGTGTAGCCAGACCAGATTGGACTGGATCGGTCTGGACTGGAATGTTATGAACTGAACTCTGTAGGCCGAACTAGACTAAGTGACGTCGGCACCCAGGGAGCCGTAGAGTCTGGACCAGATCTGATGACTGATGTGAATCAGGGGCAGTTTGAACTGCTGACCCAAACCCTGTGGTCTGTGACCCACAGACAAGAGGGAAGAGAGGAGGAGAAGAGAGTAGAGGAGAAGGGAGAAGAGGAGGAGTGACCAGCTTAGACCAGATGAGCGGTTGTTTTACCACACATACACAAACACACACACACACACATGACAGGGCTGAGCTCAGAGGAGCCTCAGTATGATCTTCTGTGCTTTGACTTTTTTATAACAACTAAAGAATCCAAGTCTGTAGCTTCTGCACCTGTACAGCGACTTGTACTGGTTTTTGGCAGGATGTTTCTACAAAATGTACAGTGCTGTTTGATTTCTGTTCTATTTCCTGTTCAGTAGTGTTATGGTTCTACTCCAGCCTGGGTCAGCAAGGAAGGGGGTCTGTTTCCAAGAGGAGTGTGTTGTATAGGAGCTGTTTCTGTGAGGAGTGTATTAACATGAGAAGTGCATTATCCAGAATGTAACTGCTGTAAAGTGCTGTTGCTGTGCTGATTAAAATGTCTTGGAATTAAGAGCACAACCTGAATCAGTTTCACTTCTGGTACATCCTGGGTGCAGGTTGCACACACACACACACACACACACACACGTACAATAAGGAATGTGTCGATAAAAACAGGGTAAGTAACCTCCAGGCCTACTCTGAGTTTCAAGACCAGGTGCCCCCTCGATAAAACGAGGTGTCCCCTCCATAAAACTAGGTGTTCTCTCTATAAGTGTATATGTCGCCAGCATATGAGCAGGTGCACCCAGCATAATTAACTTTATTGACTCATCGTCCAGTTGTAAAAGACATACACAAATAGGGCATACATATACAATATAAACACACCAAGCACACACACACACACACACACACCCACACACACACACACAGAAAATACAAAAAAGAACATATAGAGTTGTTTTTTCCAGTATCTCCAAACACAGAGGAGTACTGTGCCAGATGTCCCCTACATAAGAGCAGGTGTCCCCAGCATAAGACCATATGTCCCCTGGTCTCCTCTATAAAAGCGGATGTGCCCTCCTTAGCAGGAAGCCTCCCCAGTAATAGAGCAGATGTCCCATTCATAAGACCAGGTGTCCCCAGTATAAGACCAGGTGTCCCCTGCAGCCAAGGAGCCTGCGGAATCACGGAGTGGTATTTGCAGCGGTCACCAGAGTAACCAGAACCTGCCCTCTTTGCTAACTTCTGTTTCCCATGACAACCACCAACCAGTTTCCCTGCTAACTTGTGTCTCTGATAACAACCACCACCCATGGGTCCTGCAGTGTTCAGGGTGATTCGTTGTAAGACATAGGCATTTCAAAGGTCATTGGGCGCAAGCACTGACCAATGCCAGGCAGGCCTCTCTACATGCCTGTTGGCATTGGAGTATCTTTGACCAATGACAGGCCTCTGAGTAAATGTAGGGTTGAAGCATCTTTGGCCAGTGTCAGGCCTGTAAAACGTTGCCATTGAACTTGCCCCTGGTAAAAGTTGAGGGGATTATGGAAGCCATATATTGTCTGTGGTGGTGAGAGCCTGGAGGTGGGGGGGGGGGCTCTGTCTGTGGTAGGGACTGGAGAGCCAGTCAAGCTATATATCCTCACTGTTGGGTGGAAATTTCCCTGGGGATAAATAAAGTACAGCCATCTGTCTATTGATCTGTCTGTCTGTCCATCCGTCCGTCCATCCATGCTAATATGTGCAAAATAAATTTCTTTCAGCAAGTTCAGAAAAACAAGTCTGGGCCTGTCCATACCTGCCTGGAATCTGGAACCAATTAAAAATGAAGACTATGCATACATCATCAGAATCAGTGGTCTGATTGGTTGTAGCTGTCCAGTAGTACGCAGAGACATTTGAAAGACCTGCCTCTGAGAACTTCCTGTGTATGGGAGGCTTTCCAGACCAAGCTCCGTCTACGAGTCAGGCTAGAGCAAAACAAGTATTTTCTAAACAATTGAACATTGTGTTTTCAAAGTTGGTATTGTATCTTGACACATAAGCATGTGCGTGAATGTTAAACATTTCCAAAAGTCACAGACTGACCTGAAGACTAACCTATAGTATCATATAATAAAAAAATTAAAAACCAAGAACTGATTTTCTCCCGATGTCAGCAATATGTAGGAAGTGTTGGTGTGTTCTGGTCATTTACATGTTATCTAGTCAGAAGACTGGGAAGCTCAAACAATGGTGGAGGCAAATGAACAGCAAATCTAATCAGTAAGTACAATACACAACAAAAACACAGCATAATTAATGGTTTTAAATGACATCTATCTTATTTCAAGAGCTTTGAGACAAATGTGAAGGCCACTCTAAAAAATCTGTCTGGCAAAGAGAAGACCGCAGGTGAACATCACTGAAGGTTTAGTTGTTCGGTAAGTGATTCTCTTGCCCTCTGCATGACCTTGTATTGTAGTCTTTATTGTAGACTTATTCAAATTCTAGTTGTGCTACGGGGGCCACTGCTTATATTTTCTTTTCAATGATGGATGGGCATATATTTGCTGGGTAAACCAGCCCTTCGTACTTCACTTCGTTTTGTATAGAGGGTCTGGCGCCAGTTTCATTAAAATGGCTGGTTGTAGGCAAAATCCTTCCTAACCAAGTCAGCACACAAAGCGAGTGTTCATGAGCATTAGTTGTTGGAAAGCTTCATAACTTCCATCACATTAATGTTTAGATAAAGGCAGATCCCAATCTTTTAAAATTTCATCTTTTAAAATTAGAGTCCACACCTCCAGGAAGAAAAACGTTTCCTAATACAGCACAGCCAGATCTGTATAAAACGAAGTGAAGTACAAGGGGATGGTTTACCAGGCTAGGTGTATATCAGTGCTATGCAATAATAGATATTTATAACACACACACACACACACACACACACACCTGAGCCAGGATACACCAAGAGTGCATCCCCAAGTGTTAAACTACAGTACTGAAGGTTCCAGCAGATAGCAGGTTCACAGGTGCTTCCATGTCTCCTTTTTATTCTCGGTCCTGCCCCTCTTTACTCTGCTCCACACACACACACATACACACTCTTTTTGGTCTTAATTAATAATAATAATAATAATAATAATAATAATAATAACCTTTACTTGTATAGCACAGTTCATACATACAAGATGCAGCTCAAAGTGCTTTAGTTTGGCAGTTTGGCAATTCCAGGCCCTGCCCCTTTTTTACTGTGCTGTACCCAGTGAGTTTACACAGCAGTGTGTTTACTGTAGCCTCAACGCCACAGAAGACCTTATCTGGCATCTGTTTGGCCACACACATACACTCACAGTCACAGTCACACTTACACCATGACACACAGAGGACTTGTTCTGGCCGCCTGGTTCTACAGCGCCTGCTTGGGTGAGTTTGTGCTGTTTCGCACCCCTTTCACTGTTGGATCGATTAAAACATGGCCTTCTGTCATTCCGTTTTTTTTCTCTTCATCTTGGTCTAGTTTGACACTATGCTGCTCTCTGTTTTGGTTGTTCATTGAGATGTTTGCATAGGTGGAGTTTTGTATGTGTTATGCCATTGACATTGATGTTGTTGCTATTGTTTATAAATGACATCAAAAACACGGCCATCAGGTTTTTTTATTTCAAGGTTTACCACGTAACTCCAACAATCTCAATGATGAATGCCATTTTTCTGGACAACAGTGGAGTATTCCACTGAAAGTAGGTTTATTCACTTACCTGATTATGTTAACTCAAAGCAAGTGGTAATCCTCCTAATAGAGCAGTCTTGTGGTTTCATTCTCCTAGTAAAACAAAGACATAGGGCTCTTCTATTAGGAGTTTACTTATCTGGGACAGTTAGTAAGCCAAATACTTGGACTACCCCCCTACTATTTTGTCGTTCTTGAACTTGCTGCGCCTCTGATATGTCTTGTTTATTTGTTGTGTTGTGTGTTGTTTATTTGTGTTATTGTCATGTGTTGTTTATTTGTTTTGTTGTCATGTGTTATTTATTTGTAGTGTTGTTGCCATGTGTTGTTTACATGTTGTGATGTGTGTACAGGGGTGTGCCGATTGGAGGGGCCCTTGATGAAGACGCCCATATATGTGCAGGAGGGGGCCACCGCGGAGCTCTCCTGCACCTACAAAACCCCAGGGGACCCCAAATTCACCCTGGAGTGGCGCTACGCCCCCCCAGGAACCCTCGCCATACAGGCCAAAGATGTGAGTATGCAGAACGTGTGTGTGAGTGTGTGTGTATGTATACTGATATGGTATGATACTGCTGTTGAGATGCTGGGAATTGGCAGAGTAGCTCAGGTGGGATCGACCCCCACCCCAGCAGCCCCACTGTATATATCATGGGGTAGCAGGTTAAGGAGTTGGACCAAAGGGTCACAGGTTCATTTCCCCACACCGACAGGTGGATGGGGGGAGTAAAAGACCAGCGCTCTCCTCCATCCCCCACTATGACTGAAGTGCCCTGAGCATGGCACCATCCCCACACACTGTTCCAAGGGCACCAGTGTCATGGCTGCCTCCTGTTCACATGTGTGATGGGTTAAATGCAGAGGTTAAATTTTGTTGTGTGCACTGTGGTGTGCTGTGTGATCACAATGACAAGTGGGAATCACATTTATTCTACTCCAGCATGGTCTTCACTCTGCGGATGGGAGGGTGCTGAAGATGAGGATAAAGCACAGGATGATGAGGATGATGATTATGATGATGTTTATGTTTATTTTTATGTTTTTTTTTATTAAAGAAGGGACAATGTAGAAGATAAATGAACATGCCCATTTACACTGGCCCTGTAAATGAACCAGATTTAGCCAATGGATTAGCCTAATCTGTAGTGCCTGGCAGTTTGATGTTAATAACAATAAAGAAGATGATGATTATGATAATGATTATGGTGATGATGATGATGGTGGTGGTGCTGATTAGGAGTAGGAGGATGATGAAGCTAAGGATGATGATGATGATGATGATGATGATGGTGATGATGATTATGGTGATGATAATGCTGCTGATGATGAGGATGGTGCTGATAATGATAAGTAGGAGGATGAAGCTGAGGATGGTGATGCTGCTGGATGTTCTCTTGTGCCCTCTCTCAGGTGCTGTACTATGACGGACAGCTCTACCACAGGCAGCTGTGGGACAGCAGGATGGCGCTGGTGCAGTACCCCCCTTCCAATGGGGTGGCTTCGCTGCAGATCCAGCATGTGCGTGTATCTGATGCGGGCGTCTACATCTGTGACGTCAAAACACCCAGCAACTGGGCCAGCAGCGGCCTGGGCCTCATCAACCTCACCGTGCTCAGTAAGAGCTCTCTCATGACTCAGTCAGGAGTCAGCAAGGACTCAGTCACAACCAAGTGACAATTCAGTAAAGACCCAGTAGGGACTCAATAAGAACTGAATAACAATTCAGTAGGGACTCAGTAGGGTAATAATAATGCATTTTATTTCAGAGCGCCTTTCAAAACACCCAAGGACACTATACAAAGATAAAAAGCAATAGAAATACAAAGATTAAAAAAAGGCAATACACAATAAAAAGCACAGGCTGTAAAATATAAAACAAGGAAATGATTAAGAGTCAAAGTGAATAAGCTAACTGAAACAAATGAGTTTTGAGTCTAGATTTGAAGAGGGGTAAAGAGTCAATATTGCGGATGTCAGGGGGTAATGCATTCCAAAGTTGGGGAGCAGAGCAACTGAAAGCTCTACTCCCCATAGTACTGAGGCGGGCAGTGGGGACAGTAAGGGGGAGGGAGGAGGAGGAACGAAGGGAGCGAGAGGGAATAGCAGTGTGAAGAAGATTAGACAGGTAAGGAGGGGCAAGATTGTGGATGGCTTTGAAAGTATGGAGGAGTATTTTAAAATTAATTCTGTGCTTAATGGGGAGCCAGTGGAGATGCTGTAGTACAGGGGTGATATGGTGAAATGAAGGGGTTCTGGTAATGATGCGGGCAGCTGAGTTTTGGACCAGTTGCAGCTTGTGAAGGGATTTATGGGGGAGACCAAAGAGGAGGGAGTTACAGTAGTCAAGACGGGAGGTGACAAGGCTGTGTACAAGGATGGAAGAGGTGTGGGAGGAGAGGGAGGGGCGAAGACGATTAATGTTGCGTAGGTGAAAGTAGGCGGACCTAGTGATGTTGTTAATGTGGGAGTGGAATGATAGAGAACTGTCTAGGATGACACCCAAGCTCTTGACCTGGGGAGAGGGGGAGACTGAGGATCCATCAATTGAAAAAGAGATATTGCTAGCTTTGGATAGGGTGGATTTGGTGCCTATGAGGAGGACTTCTGTTTTGTCACTGTTAAGTTTTAAGAAGTTGGAGGTGAACCAGGATTTGATTTCGGATAAGCATGAGGTGAGGGAGGGGGGGGGGAGAGTGACAGATGGTTTTCCGGATAGGTAGAGCTGGCATAACAGTGGAAATTGATGTTAAATTTACGGAAGATGTTGCCAAGTGGAAGGAGGTAGGTGATAAAGAGGAGGGGCCCCAGGACTGACCCTTGGGGTACGCCAGAGGTAACAGGGGAGGGTTGGGATTTAAAGGACTTGAGCTGTATGAACTGTGTACGACCAGATAGATATGAGTGGAACCAGTCGTGTCAGTGATGCCAATGGAGGAAGGTCTCTGGAGGAGGATGGGGTGAGAGATGGTGTCAAAGGCTGCACTTAAATCGAGGAGGATGAGGATGGAAAGTAGTCCCAAGTCAGCTGCCATGAGAAGATCATTGGTGATTTTTATGAGGGCGGTTTCAGTGCTGTGTAGGGGGCGAAATCCAGATTGAAAGTGCTCATAGAGGGAGTTGTGAGAGAGATGAGAGTAAGGACTCAGTAAGGTGATGGGTAAATACGTAGTGTAACATTGTGTGTATGTGTGTGTGTGTTGGTCAAGCCTTAGATAGCAGACCTTCAGTGGTCTCCTCTGGTTGTGGTGTGCTTTGTGTGTGTGTGTGTGTGTGTGACTCCGTGGTTTCCTCTCGGGTTCCTCTTCCCTCCTGCAGCGCCGCCATCTTGGCCCGTGTGCACGCTGACGGGGAAGAGCTACGAGGGTCATGATGTCACCCTGCAGTGCCAGAGTGAGGGGGGCATTCCGCGGCCCATATACACCTGGAAGAGGGACAACAGCCAGGCGCTACCGCCCAACACCTTCACAGGTCAGTGCCATAGCAACAGCCAGACCTTACAGTCGGACACCGTCACAGATCAGTCTCATGGCAACAGGCAGACTTTGCTGTCGAACACCATCAAAAATCAGTTTCATGGCAACAGCTAGACCTTATAGTCGAACACCATCAAACATCAGTTTCATGGCAACAGCCAAACCTTATAGTCAAACACCGTCAAAGATCAGTGTCATAGCAACAGCCAGACCTCACAAGTGTCACAGAAGTCGCAAAAGCGACAAACTTTCCACCCACAGTGAATAAGCACTGCAGTGTCATATGCTAAGAGAGGTGTAGAGTAAGCAGACTACCTTCATACATACTGTACAAGGATATGCATGTGCCTAAGTAAGTTTCCCAGAGCCAGGACACTACAGATACACATACTTTCTACACAGGTGGAATTATATATGCATGAGGCACCTAGGGAGAGAGTTGGTTTAGTGGTTTAGGGAAGCATTCTTGGAAGAGAAGGATCTTTACAAGTTCTTTAAAGGTAGAGAGGGATGTCGCTGCTCTTGTAGCAACAGATCAGTATTATGGCAACAGCCAGAATGCATAGCTGAGGTAAAGATGGTAGATATGCCAAGATCCTTCATGATGAGCTACTTCCTGGAACCACGATCCCCCAAATCCCTCTTTATGCAGTGCAGAGGCACACTCTGTAAAATTGAGGTCTACGGCAGAACCCTAGAATTTAACAGAATATTTAAAAGCTTTATTTTTCTGAGCGATGGATGTACATTTTGGACACGGTATGATGATCTGTAAACCTCCCTGCCAATTTAAGGAAAATGTCGTAATGGTATGACTCTCACACTCTCAACTTTAATTAAGGTGTGCACCGAATGTATTTTCAGTGCCCAGTACTACCTGCTACAGTCAAGCAAGTGGGCACCTATTTATGCAGCCCGGAAATGTTCCCCAGTTTGCTCCCATAGACATGAACTACCATGAAGTATCTTGGCATATCTACCATCTTTGGCTGAACACCGATACAGTATCATAGTAACAGCCAGACCTTACAGCTGAACACAGATACAGGCGTGATGGGGTGAGAGTCACCATGATGACTCAATGGCTCTAACAAACAGGGTCACGTCAGTGGAGGAAACTGGGAGGCCTTTGAAGCTCAGTACACATGACCTGAATAAAACTCCAGCAACACAATACACACACACACACACACACTGAATAAAGCCCCAAAAACACTCCCAAATGCACACACACACACACACATACACACAAGCTGAATAAAGCCCCAACAACACTGCCAAATGCACACACACAAACACACACACAAGCTGAATAAAGCCCCAGCAACACTCCCACATGCATATGCATGTGCAGACACACACACACACACACACACAAGCTGAATAAAGTGGCTGCAGCACTCAGGACTTATCTCTGACTCGCCTGTTTGCCACATGAGTCAGTGGAAATGGAGACAACCAGTGCATTTCAAGAACACAGTAGCCAACACTCACACACACACACAGAAACACACACTCTCTCTCTCTTAAACACACACACTCTTGTTTGAATATAGTACATGACACTCTTGTCTGTGCTTTGGTAATATAACTTCCCAGGCTGGTGTCAGTGGACTAAACACGCACACACACACACACACGCACACACACACACACACACACACACGCTGTGCTGGTGTTGGTGATTTTTCTTTGGTTGTGTTGTGGAATATACTGTTGGATGTGTTGTTGGCAGTAAAGTGTGTGAATTGCTTCTGTGTCAGACACTGTGAATTGTAAAGTTTGTGCAGTTTGGTTTCGTTTGTTTTGGTCTGATAATATTGTGTGTGTGTGTATGCTTTTACCCAGTATTGTTGATAGTAAAGGTTGCGTGAGTGCTTTCAGTCATAGTGATAAGTATATTTGCCAGTAAGTATAATTGTTATGTGGGTGTGGATATGTGTATATAAATCTGTGTGTGTGTACCTCTTTGTACATCAATGGTGGTGGTGGGGCTAAATGTATATGTGTGTGTGTATATAAATGTGTGTGTGTGTGTATTTCCCAGACCAGATCAGTGGTTCTCTGGTCCTGCGTAACCTGTCGGCGTCTGTGGTGGGCACCTACACCTGCACGGCCTCCAACGAGTACGGACGCACCGCCTGCAGCCTCATCGTCAGGGTGTCCAGTGAGTCATCATACACACACACACACACACACACACCCATAACACACCCACACACACACTCAAAACACACACACACACACTGTAACACAAATAGCTCATAACCAGAGGAGGACAAACTGGCTTGAGAAAGTAAATGTCCTGCCATGCATAGTTCGAATTACAGGGGGTACTGGGGGGTACAGTGCCCCCCAATCAACACCTAGTACCTCCCAAAGAAACAAAAATATTAGAGTTAGAGGGTACCGATATATTAATGTAAGTAATGTAAAACATAAAACATAGTACCACCCAATTATGGAGGGGTAATTCACACTCTGCTGCCATGTTTTCCTTCTGCCTGTGCTCTTAACACAGAACACTGGAGATGCCATGAATTAGCTCATCTACCTGGTTGAAGAGTTGTAGCAATTAAGGTCAGCTGGTTCAGTGAATGGGCTGGGCCATGTTCATGTTTCTGAACCGGAGAGGTCCGCCTCCACACACAGATCATCGTGTGAGATCTGTCACTACGTGCACATGGTGGGATCGTATTGGATTTCTCCAAATCCGATGTTGCTACCCAGCGGTTGGTCTGTCTCAAAATCCAAGTGCACATGGAGTTCATGTAATCAGATGTTTTAGTCTCCTTGGTCCACCAGTCACCGCTTAGAGCACAGATGCCTGATTGTCATGTCTCATGTCTCCAACCGGTGACATCAAAGAGGGATCAAGCCACTGTCTGAACCCTGTCTGAACCCTAAAGCCCGCTCCCTCTATTACAGACCCCAGGACAGCTGGTGTGATTGGCGGTGCGGTGATGGGCGTGTTCCTCACGCTCCTACTGATTGGGGCAGTGGTGGCCTTCATCCTGTGGAGGACGAAGAGGGGGGCTTCAAACAAGCTGCAGAATGGACAAAGGTTAGTCTCTTAAATGCCAGGATGGGGTCTGTTATAGCACTGTGTCTGTCACTGCACTGGGTTGATTTATATATATACAGTATACAGATGGGGTAGGGCTGGGAAATGATGCCCATGGCCCCCATGAACCTGGGTCCCCATGGCCACATGCCCATTCATAATTGTGCTTTAACTACTATACCAAAGCACTACCCTACACTGAGTTGATTTTTGGCCCGAGGGAAGAGTACCACCAGCTAGTCACCTACCAACACCACCTCCACCAGCAACTCTGTTATCCTGGGAACAGAGGTGGACAAACCGGATTGAGAAAGTAAAAGACCTGCCATATATTCATTTTCTGTTCGCTCTTAACACATGCGATTTTACTGATTAGCTTGTCTACCTAGCCATCTTCAGAGTGTAGCTACTAGCTAGCCAACAGACAACTGCTTGGGGCCCATACTAAAGGGTCTCAGAGGGTGGGCAACCTTCAAACTACAGTGGTAGACAATGCAGTTTTCAGTGAAATAGATGTGACTTTGCCTGGGGCCCCAACACAGCCTACAATTACATCTGAATGTCTGGTCTGATCATCTAGTTCCAACCAAGCCTACACCTGCTTAGCCTGGTGTTCAGGAACACGGGAGTAGTAGTCTAAACAAGAAATATATTTTCAGAAATTCAGGACAAAATATTGCCCTTGCCCATCTAGGCTCATGCGTGTGTGTGTGTGTATGTGTATGTGTGTGTGTGTCCTGTGTAGACCACTGAACGGAGAGCCTGGTGCTGAAGTCTACCTCACTGGTACCTCTGGGTCACGCCACTCCTCACTGCACCGGGACAGCAAGGACCCCCCCACACTGAGAGCGTCCCAGTTCAGTCCTATGGTGTAGATGTCTCAGGAATTGTCTGCCCCAACCTCTCCCCACCCAACAGTTTTACTACCGACCCTGTCTGCTATTGATGATGTGTGATGCTTACTGTTGTATTTTTATTATACGTTATTTGGTATACATTTAAAATTAAACTGACCACTCGTTTTATTTGTCAATAATTTGCAGATGTAAGGTGTAAACATAACTTTCTTTCACGTTAGGATCATAAGGAGAAATTTAAAGTGACAGGCGCCTAATTAGACCTTAGCCTACAAACATCAAATACAACATAACTGCATTATTTTTAAGTGATATCCTAAATAACAGTTTATTTTTACATTGTAACATACGTAAAGCATGGATTTTCTTTCTGCTGTCCTTTCACTTAGAAGGATAACATTAAGCTATCTAACAACCTGTTAAAATGCACCAGAATGCAGGAAATTGCCTTTAATTTAGACTTTGACTGCCCACCAATTTTTTAGAATCTCTAGAATTTTAGAATCTACCTGCCACAGGTGCTTCCATGTCTCCTTTTTATTCTCGGCCCTGCCCCTCCTTACTCTGCTCCACACACACACACAAACTCTTTTTGGTCTTTGTTCCAGGCTCTGCCCCTCCTTACTGCGCTCTACACACAAAGACAGACACACACACACTTTCGTCTTAATTCCAGGCCCTGCCCCTCCTTACCAGAGCTGGAGCCAGATATTGTCAACATCCGGGGCTTAGGCGATAGGGGGGTGTAGGGGTCCTCCCCCAGAAAAAAAATTATTTCTTCGATGCAATTTTCTGCATTCTGGTGCATTTTAGGGTGACCTATTAGAGATGGAAAATCCTAACATCATGACATAAAATAATACACTAGTCATTGCGTTGAAGGGATCCTTTTCCATTTTGACATGAATCTGTATGGCCTCCCCCTCAGCAGTGTCATGCATCCACACTGACTTACCCTGGACAGCGTCCTGGTGCTAACCTAAATTATTTGAAATCACTGACCTGGCATATGTGACGAGTTACTGGCTGCTGCTGCTGATGACACATTATCACAAGTAGTTTTTTTTTTAAAGAAATCTTTTATGTCCATGGTAGGCTATTTTTTAGGAAGTTAGACTACACAAATTCTGACTGAACCATAGATAGGAGACGTCAATGTTTAAAAGTGTTGCCAGATAGATAAGCGTCTGCCACCATGAATCAAGCCCAAAAGAAGCGACCAAACTACCAAAGAGTAAAAAACTTCATTTATTTGATCGTTTATAAGGATTCACAGTTCCATTTCTTTAGGGTATGTGTTCACCAAACGCGTTTTTAGCACGGTCAGGTTTTTTTATTTTTTTATAACTTACGGGCATAATGTTCTCAGCGTCCAGACAGCGCCTTCAGCAACAGAGACCGCAGGGCTCTGCGAGTTGAAATAGCAAGCACAAAACAAGCCACGGGCTTTGTGTTTAACGGCCAAAAATCCACAACCTGCGACATCTCATATTTATAAGCGACCAAGCCAAAAAAAAGCTCAAAGTCTCTTATAATAAGCAGAATTGGCAACCCATTTGGAACACTGACTGAGAGTGCAGCATTGTTGCTGGGGATTCTATTTTTCTATTGCGGCAATTTACAACAGGAACATTTAAGGGAGATTTGGGGTTGTATGTTGCCGATAAATCACTTTTAATGTGATATGGTTAAAACATGGTTGAACCATGTACTATGCTCCATGGTTATCATAATTTTTTATGAGGTCAAAATAGATCCGGGGCTTTTGGTGTGAGATTCGGGGCTTCAGCCCCAAAAGCCACCCCCTCGCTCCGCCCATGCTCCTTACTGTGCTGTACTCAGTGAGTTTACACACCAGTGTGTTTACTATAGCCTCAACGCCACAGACGACCTTATCTGACATCTGTTTGGGCACACACATTCACAGTCACAGTCACACTTACACCATGACACACAGAGGACTTCTTCTGGCCGCCTGGTTCTACAGCGCCTGCTTGGGTGAGTTTGTCTCTTCATCTTGGTCTAGTTTGACACTATGCTGCTCTCTGCTTTGGTTGTTCATTGAGATGTTTGTATAGGTGGAGTTTTGTGTGTGTTATGCCATTGACATTGATGTTGTTTCTATCGTTTATAAATGTCATCAAAAACATGGCCATCAGGTTCTTTTATTTCAAGGTTTACCACGTAACTCCAACAATCTCAATGACGAATGCCACTTTCTGGACAACAGTGGGGTATTCCACTGAAAGTAGGTGGCGCCTGCAGAAAAAAATTCTAGGGGTGGCCAGTGGGGGGGCTAGAGCATTTCTTGGGGCGGCATACCAGACAACAATCCATAATCAAATTTAACACTACTGATTCTGATAAATCTATATCCATGATGTTTATGGACATACTTTCATTAGAGAGGGTTTAAGCGGGTCAGTATTCAATGATTTTTTTTCATCTCTTGAGTGTTAGTGACAGCACTTAAACAAGCAATCCTGTTTTACATGTATCCTATACAGGTCTGCAGTAGTACCTAAGTTTAAATTAGTTTAAATTACTGTCTTTTTCTTTGAAAATTACTGTAGTTGAATTTTAATGTTTAAATTAACAACAACACATTCGAACACACCAAGTCATTTTCAATACTGCTTTATGGTGCAGTGCATAGATTTACAGCACATATTTTATAGGTTCAAAATCTGAATGAACAAAATGAAAATCTTCCTTGTCCTTGACTACACAATTTTCAGTAGTATTGGTTTACTATGCACATATGTGCAGTATGTGTTATGTCTAAAAAATACAATAGAAAAAAAACACTTGTAAAAATGATTTTATTAGCCTAATTTGTTAACCTGGTATATAGTTAACTAGGCTCAACTAAGACAATAATCCTATATTACGAAGGTAATGATATACTCAACCCATGATGCACAATTTTAAGGTCACAATACAATATTACTTAATGAGCTGCAAATACATTTGAAAATAATGAAAAATGTATTTATTATTATCAGAGCTGCCGCTAATAGTAACTAAACTATTTTTAAATGGACCCAAAAATGTACATAATAAACCAATCCACAGGCTTGGTCTTTTCACTTCTGTTGTCAAAGTAGGGTGGGCTAACTGACAGAGAATCTGAACTACAAAAACGGGAATGAATTCAAGTTCAAGCTCTTGTGTTTTGAATGTATTAAGCTTACCCGAGACTTTAGAGATTAGTTAACTTGTTCAGTGAACGAGTTCTTTCGAACTAGTTCATACACAACACCGGCCATTATTGGTGTTAGTGTAACTAAATATCCATTTCAGTCAGTTTTATACTATAACCTTACCTGCTGGCAGGCATCGTTGCTAAATCAGCATCCTGTTCTGGATGTTTTGTCCCTGCCCTATCCCAGGACACCTCCTCATTGCATACCTCCACCTCTGGTTCTTCCCCCTCATTCTCCCGTCTGTATCTCCCCTGTAGTACTTCTTGCATTGTTTTTCCTGAAAAAAAGGGGGAAATGTCGCGCTTTGGTTTCATCCTCTGCAGACTGACATAGCAATTCAGCAAGGTGGTTAGCTATGCTAACTTTTCCGCTTAGCAATGCTAACTTGAATTCAGCAATAATAAACACCTAACGAGTAACGTTAAGTTGAGTTTTACAAATTCAGTAAGTATATGAAAATTGAAAAGTATATAAAAATTCACCACTATGTTTGACATACATACCCAATACAAGTTCTCTTCTCGGAACTCGAATGTGTTGCTGAAGTTGCTGCTTCCATTGAAATCTGCTTCGTTCCTCGTGCTGCCCATAGACAGTAGGCAGTGGGTGGTGGAAGCTACAAGGGACAAGGGCTGCAGGAGCAACGCCGCTCTTGTTACAAAATCGTTTTCACATCATGAACTACTGTGAATTTAAAAAGTAGCCTACACTATATTTTTACTATATTTACATAATAACATTTTCTTAGGGTTGGCTGAAATGTTTTTTAGAATAATTTTGGGGTGGCTGTAGCCACCAGCAGCCACTCCCTGGTGGCGCCCCTGAAGTAGGTTTATTCACTTACCTGATTATGTTAACTCAAAGCAAGTCTTAGTTTCCTTCTAAAACAAAGGCATTGGGCTCGTCTATTAGGAGTTTACTTATCTGGGACAGTTAGTAAGCCAAATACTTGGACTACCCCCCCTGCTATTTTGTCGTTCTTGTGCTTGCTGCGCCTCTGATATTTCTTGTTTATTTTGTGTTGTTTATTTGTTGTGTTGTGTGTTTATTTGTGGTTTTGTCATGTGCTGTTTGTTTGTGCTTTCATCAGGTTTTGTTTATTTATGATATGTTTTTATAAGTATTGTTTATTTATGGTGTTCTCATTGTGGGTGGTCTATTTCTGTTATGTGTGGTTTATTTCTTGTGTTATTGTCATGTGTTGTTTATTTGTTTTGTTGTCATGTGTTTACTTGTTGTGTTATGTGTTGTTTATTTATTGTTATTGGCATGTGCTGTTTATTTGTGTTATGTGTTGTTTATTTGTTGTTACTGTTGTGTTAATTATTTGTTGTGTTGTTGCCATGTGTTGTTTATTTGTTGTCTTGTTGTCGTGTATTGTTTACATGTTGTCTTGTTGGTGTGTTGTGCTGTGTGTACAGGGGTGTGCCGACTGGAGGGGCCCTCCGTGAAGACGCCCATATATGTGCAGGAGGGGGCCACCGCGGAGCTCTCGTGCACCTACAAGACCCCAGGGGACCCCAAACTCACCCTGGAGTGGCGCTACGCCCCCCCTGGAACCCCCACCACACAGGCCAAAGATGTGAGTATGCAGAATGTGTGTGTGTGTGTGTGTGTGTGTGTGAATGTGTGTAACCCCTGCCATTAATGCCAAAAATACGTGTATATGAGTGTGTGTGTTTGTGGGTGTGGGTGTGTGTGTGTGTGTGTATATGTATACACCGATACGGTATGATGCTGCTGTTGAGATACTTGGAAGTGGCAGAGTAGCTCAGGTGGGATCGACCCCCACCCCAGCAGCCCCACTGTATATATCATGGGCTAGCAGGTTAAGGAGTTGGACCAAAGGGCACCGGTGTCATGGCTGCCTCCTGTTCACATGTGTGATGGGTTAAATGCAGAAGTTAAATTTTGTTGTGTGCACTGTGTGCTGTGGTCTGCTGTGTGATCACAATGACAAGTGGGAATCACATTTATATTCTACTCCAGCATGGTCTTCACTCTGGGAGGGTGCTGAAGATGAGGATAAAGCACAGGATGATGAGGATGATGATTATGATTATGTTTTTTTTATTAAAGAAGGGACAATGTAGATTAATTAACATGCCCATTTACACTGGCCCTGTAAATGTACCAGATTTAGAGAATGGGTAATTTTAATCTGTAGTCCCTTGCATCTTGATATTAATAACAATAAAGAAGATGGAGATGATGATGATGATGATTATGCTGCTGCTGATGAAGAAGATGATGATGATGATGATTATGCTGCTGCTGCTGCTGATGATGATGATGATGGTGGTGCTGATTAGGAGTAGGAGGACGATGACGCTAAGGATGATGATGATAATAATGGTGATGATGATGATGGTGATGATGATTATGGTGATGATAATGCTGCTGATGATGAGGATGGTGCTGATAATGATGAGTAGAAGGCGGATGAAGCTGAGGATGGTGATGATGATGATGATGATGATGATGATGATGATGGTGATGATGATGCAGCAGCTAAGGATGTTCTCTTGTGCCCTCTCTCAGGTGCTGTACTATGACGGACAGCTCTACCACAGGCAGCTGTGGGACAGCAGGATGGCGCTGGTGCAGTACCCCCCGTCCAATGGGGTGGCTTCGCTGCAGATCCAGCATGTGCGTGTATCTGATGCGGGCGTCTACATCTGTGACGTCAAAACACCCAGCAACTTGTCCAGCAGCGGCCTGGGCCTCATCAACCTCACCGTGCTCAGTAAGAACTCTCTCATGATTCAGTCAGGAGTCAGCAAGGACTCAGTCACAACCAAGTCTTTATGATCCAGTAGGGACTCAATAAGAACTGAATAACAATTCAGTAGGGACTCAATAAAAACTGAATAACAATTTAGTAGGGACTCAATAAGAAGTTAATAACGACTCAGTAAGGACTTTTTATAAACTCAGTAAGAACTCATTAAGGTGATGGGTAAATACGTAGTGTGGCTAGAGCAGGGGTAGTAACATTGCGTGTGTGTTTGTGTGTGTATGCGTGTGTGTGTGTGTGTTGGTCAAGCCTTAGATAGCAGACCTTCAGTGGTCCCCTCTGGTGGTGGTGTGCTTTGTGTGTGTGTGTGTGTGTGTGTGTGTGTGTGTGACTCAGTGGTGTTCTCTCTGGTTGCTCTTCCCTCCTGCAGCGCCGCCATCTTCGCCCGTGTGCACGGTGACGGGGAAGAGCTATGAGGGTCATGATGTCACCCTGCAGTGCCAGAGTGAGGGGGGCATTCCGCAGCCCATATACACGTGGAGGAGGGACAACAGCCAGACGCTACCGCCCAACACCTTCACAGGTCAGTGCCATAGCAACAGCCAGACCTTACAGTCGGACACCGTCACAGATCAGTCTCATGGCAACAGGCAGACTTTGCTGTCGAATACCGTCAAAAATCAGTGTCATGGCAACAGCTAGACCTTATAGTCGAACACCGTCAAACATCAGTTTCATGGCAACAGCTAGATCTTATAGTCAAACACCGTCAAAGATCAGTGTCATAACAACAGCCAGACCTCACAAGTGTCACAGAAGTCGCAAAAGTGACAAACTGTCCACACACAGTGAATAAGCACTGCAGTGTCAGCACGGAGCTTTGGATAGCAGTGAGTGGGTTCAACATTACATTACATTACACTTAGCAGACGCTTTTATCCAAAGCGACTTACAAAAAGGGAGGACATAAGCTAACAGAAGTGTAGAGTAAGCAGACTACCTTTATACATACAAGGATATGCATGTGCCTAAGTAAGTTTCCCAGAGGCGGGACACTACAGACACACATACTTTCTACACAGGTAGAATTATATAAGCATGAGGCACCTAGGGAGAGAGTTGGTTTAGTGGTTTAGGGAAGCAGTCTTGGAAGAGAAGGATCTTTACAAGCTCTTTAAAGGTAGAGAGGGATGTCGCTGCTCTTGTAGAAACAGATCAGTATTATGGCAACAGCCAGACCGCATAGCTGAGGCAAAGATGGTAGATATGCCAAGATCCTTCATGATGAGCTACTTCCTGGAACCACGATCGCACAAGGAGTGGGGTGCACGGTATGATGATCTTCAAACCTCCCAGCCAGTTTAAGGAAAATGTCGTAATGGTATGACTCTCACACTCTCAACCTTAATTTAACGTGTGCCCCGAATTTATTTCCAGTGCCCAGTACTACCTGCTACAGTCAAGCAAGTCACCATGATGACTCAATGGCTCTAACAAACAGGGTCACGTCACTGGAGGAAACTGGGGGGTCCTTGAAGCTCAGTACACATGACCTGAATAAAACTCCAGCAACACACTACACACACACACAGACGCTGAATAAAGCCCCAACAACACTCCCAAATGCACACACACACACACACACACACACACACACACACACACACACACACACACACAAGCTGAATAAAGTGGCTGCAGCACTCAGGCCTTATATCTGACTCGCCTGTTTGCCACATGAGTCAGTGGAAATGAAGACAACCAGGGCATTTCAGGAACACAGTAGCCAACGCTTACACACGCACACCGAAACACAGTCTCTCTCTCTTGAACACACACACACACTCTGTGTCAGACATTGTGAATTGTAAAGGTGGTGCAGTTTGGTTTCGTTTGTTTTGGTCTGATAATATTGTGTGTGTGTATGCTTTTACCCAGTATTGTTGATAGTGAAGGTTGCATTAAGTACTTTCAGTCATAGTGATAAGTATATTTGCCAGTAAGTATATTTGTTATGTGGGTTTGGATATGTTTATATAAATCTGTGTGTGTGTGTGTACCTGTTTGTACCTCCAGCTGACGGAGTTGTGATCAATGGTGGTGGTGGGGCTAAATGTATATGTGTGTATGTATAAATGTGTGTGTGTGTGCATAAATGTGTTTGTGTATATAAATGTGTGTGTTTGTGTGTGTGTGTGTGTGTGTGTGTGTGCATTTCCCAGACCAGATCAGTGGTTCTCTGGTCCTGCGTAACCTGTCGGCATCTGTGGGGGGCACCTACACCTGCACGGCCTCCAACGAGTACGGACGCACCGCTTGCAGCCTCATCGTCAGGGTGTCCAGTGAGTCATCATACACACACACACACACACACACACACACACACACACACACACACACACATAACACACATTCTCACACACTCATAAAACAAACACACACACACACACACACACACACACACACACACACATACACACACACTGTAGCACACATAGCTCATAATCAGAGGTGGACAAACTGGCTTGAGAAAGTGAATGTCCTGCCATGTTTTTCTTCTGCCTTAACACAGAACACAGAAGATTTCATGAATTAGCTCATCTACCTGGCTGAAGAGTTCTATGGAATTGCAGAATTAGAATCAGCTGGTTCAGTGACTGGGCTGGGCCAAGTATGTGGCAGGACTTTTACTTCCTGAACTGGAGAGGTTCATAAAACAGACAGTCACATAGCTTATATAACACACATCCACACACAGATCATCGTGTGAGATCTGTTACTATGTGCACATGGTAGGATCGTATTGGATTTCTCCAAATCTGATGTTGCTACCCAGCAACAGCAAGTGCACATGGAGTTCATGTAATCAGATGTTTTAGTCCACCAGTCCACCAGTGACCGCTTAGAGCACAGATGCCTGATTGTCATGTCTCATGTCTCCAACCATTGACATCAGAGAGGGATCAAGCCACTGTCTGAACCCTAAAGCCCGCCCCCTCTCTTACAGACCCCAGGACGGCTGGTGTGATTGGTGGCGCTGTGGTTGGCGTGATTCTCACGCTCCTCCTGCATGTGGGAGTGGTGGCCTTCATCCGGAGGAGGAGGAAGAAGCGGGCTTCAAACAGGCTTATAACAAGCACAGGTTAGTGTCTTGATGCCAGGATGGGGTCTCTTATAGCACTGTGTCTGTCACTGTACTGGGTTGATTTATATATATTTACAAATATATACAATATACAGATGGGGTAGGGCTGGGAAATGATCACAGGCAGGATTCGAACTTGGGTCCCCATGGCCACATGCCCATTCATAATTGAGTGCTTTAACTACTTCACCAAAGCACTCCCCAACACTGAGTTGATTTTTGGCCCGAGGGAAGAGTACCACCAGCTAGTCACCTACCAACACCACCTCCACCAGCAACTCTGTTATCCTTGGAACAGAGGTGGACAAACTGGCTTGAGAAAGTAAAAGACCTGCCATATATTTAGGGGCCAAGCAGCGAAGCTGGCGAAGGCCCCTACTGGTTTTGTCCGTTTTCCCATTATGATTAGCATCCTCCTCTGTAAGTCTATGGCAGCCCATAGAAGCTTAAGTAGGAAAATGCTGAAATTTGGCACACACATTCTGGACAGCATCAGCTTTCACCACAGCCAATTACAGGTCCCCAGCCCTAACCCTCTAGCGCCACCATCAGGTCAAAGTTGCAGGTACATTTCTGCTTGTAACTTTTGAACCATATGTCCAATTTACACAAACTCTATGGAATCCATGGGCCGAGACGAATCCAACGCACCCCATGACGTCATTTTCCGCCAGGATAGTTTTCCCGCCATTTTGAATTTTGTGAAAAACAGTTAAAATGCTACTCCTCCCACAAATTTTGACCAATTTTGCTGTAATCCGGTACATAGCATCTTTGGACTAAGCTTCACAAGAAACATAAACACATTTTTGATATCGTTTATCGTTTGGCCGTGAGAGCCAATCAAAGTCGTCCTAAAAGTCGCCAAACAGGAAGTGAGGTCTCGGTAACCCTTTGTCGGAATCTTCTAATTTTTTTCACACACATTTTAGTCTATCCCATGAGGTTCCACAAGAAAGGACAGGTCCCATGCTCAAACGGTCTAGGGCCACCAACAGGTCAAATTTTGAGGTGCTTTTCTGCTTGTAACTTTTGAACCCTACAACGGATTTTCAAAAATTTTGGATTTTATGAAAATCAATGTTATTCTTCTCCTGCTCCAAATCAATTCAAATTTTCATGAAAAGCTGTTCATATTCACATTCTAGATGGTCTCAGGGTTCTACCCACCAATTTATAGGCCCCCAACTTCAGCCCTCTAGCGCCACCAGCAGGTCAAAGTTAGAGGTTTATTTCTGCTTGTAACTTTTGAACTGTACATCCAGTTTTCAAAATCTTGGTATTTCTAGAATCCAAATCCAACGCATCCAATAACTTTATTTTCCGCCATGACGGTTGTCCGCCATTTTGGATGGTGTGAAAAACACTTAAAACACTACTCTTCCCACAATCTTTGCTCGATTCAGCTATAATCTAGTACATAGCATATTTAGCCCCAGCCTAACAAAAGTTATTAAATGGAATTTTGATACTCTTCATTGTTTGGCCGTGACAACCAATCAAAATCATCTTAAAAGTCGCCAAACAGGAAATGAGGTCATATTCCAAAAACCTTTAGATGGATTGTAACGAAATTCAGCACACCAGATTGTCCATATGTTGCAAGGTTCTCCACAAAATTCCGTCCAGATCGGCCCACAGGGGGCGCTGCAATGCCTAAAAATGCATATCATGCTTATGAAAAGATGCACCTCCCACAATTTGTGCATTCGTAAAACTCGGCATGAACCATCTTCAGACATTGGTACATGCAAGTGTTGAATTTCGTAGGTATTGGCCAAACTATCAGCGCACAGTAGCCAGCCTTGTCGGATCTGATTGTTGGGGTGGCGACTTGGGCTGGGACGGGCCGAGTCACTGCTTGGCCCCGCATTGCTGCTTGCAGCTATATTTGATATTAAAATTTGCAGATCGATACTTTAATAATATGTCTCTTCCGGTATAGGCTGGTGTCATTATATATATACATAAACATTGGCTGGCTAAACATTGGTGAGCAAAGGGTTATTCTCCACTCAGGCATTTCATAAACAAGCAGAACTGGCATTGATACTAAGAAATAAAAAATAACTAAATATTTTTTTTTTATGGTATGGTATCATGGCTCAATTGTTTCAGTTGTATCGATTCAGAAAATCTGTATCAATCTGTATCAGCCCTAATAGATACCCAGCAGTAATAGATACTCTAATAAATTGTGTGTGTGTGTGTGTGTGTGTAGTAAGTGGGCCCAACAATCTAGTGGCACCCAGATGCGCAGATCAGCTTGGTGCATCTATATGCACCTGATGCCTGGGCATGCATTAGCATATCATGCAAAAGTTTATTTTTTTCAGTAATTTTATTCAAAAAGAGAAAGTTGTATAATGTATATATTAGTTGCACAAAGACTGACATATTTCAAGTGTTTATTTCTTTTAATATTGATGATTATAACTGACAACTAATAAAAAAAACCCAAATTGAGTATCTCAGAAAATGAGAATATTGTGGAAAGGTTCAATATTGAAGACACCTGGTGCCACACTCTAATTAGCTAATTAACTCACAACACCTGCAAAGGCCTTCAAATGGTCTCTCACTCTAGTTCTGTGGGCTACACAATCATGGGGAAGACTGCTGACCTGACAGTTGTCCAAAAGATGACTATTGACACCTTGCACAAGGAGGGCAAGACACAAAAGGTCATTGCTAAAAAGGCTGGCTGTTCACAGAGCTCTGTGTCCAAGCACATTAATAGAGAGATGCAAGGAAGGAAAAGATGTGGTAGAAAAAAGTGTACAAGCAATAGGAATAGCCACACCCTGGAGAGGATTGTGAAACAAAACCCATTAAAAATGTGGGGGAGATTTACAAATAGTGGACTGCAGCTGGAGTCAGTACTTCAAGAACCTCCACGCACAGACATATGCAAGACATGGGTTTCAGCTGTCACATTCCTTGTGTTAAGCCACTCTTGAATAAGAGACAGAGTCAGAAGCGTCTCGCCTGGGCTAAAGACAAAAAGGACTGAACTGCTGCTAATTAGCTGATTAGAGTGTGGCACCAGGTGTATTCAATACTGAACCTTCTCACAATATTGTAATTTTCTGAGATACTCAATTTGGGGTTTTCAAGTAGTGAAAGTTCAATGAATACCCTGAAATGGTACAAAGGTAACTAGACTGGATGCAACTTTAGGATCCTTCAGTTGAAGCAAAGCAGGAAGGGAAACAGCAGCAACACCTGAGCTAAACAGCTCTTTAAAAAATGCATGCCTCGGCAACCCCTTGTTGAATTTTTCTAAGATTTGTCATAGACATACAAGTCTACCTCATGACTACACACAACAAAAATTAGGTCCCTGGCTCAAACCTTGTAGCGCCACCAACAGGTCAAACTTTTAGGCACTTTAAATTCTACACTTTTCTGCTTGTAACTGTGTCCTGCTAACAGTCAAGCATGGTGGAAAAAGTGTCATGGTTTGGGGCTGTATGAGTGCTGCCGGCACTGGGGACCTACACTTCATTAAGGGAACCATGAATGCCAATATGTACTGTGACATACTGAAGCAGAGCATGACGCACCCCCTTTGAAACTGGGCCGCAGGGCGGTATTTCAACATGGTAACGACCCCAAGCACACCTCCAAGATGATCACGCCTTGGGTGAGGATGAAGGTGATGGACTAGCCTAGCATGTCCCCAGACCTAAACCCTATTCAGCATCTGTGGGGCATCCTCAAATGGAAGGTGGAGGAGCTCAAGGTCTCAAGCTCAAGGTCAGCTCCGTGATGTCGTCATGTAGGAGTGGAAGAGGATTCCAGTGACAACTTGTGACGCTCTAGTGAACTCCATGCCCAAGAAAGTTAAGGCAGTGCTGGAAAATAATGGTGGCCACACAAAATATTGACACTTTGGGCACAATTTGGACATTTTCACTTAGGGGTGTACTCACTTTTGTTGCCAGTGGTTTAGACATTAATGGTTGTGTGTTGAGTTATTTTGAGGGAACAGCAAATTTGCACTGTTATATAAGCTGTACGCTGCCTACTTTACATTGTAGAAAAATATTATATCTTTAGACTTCTCCCATGGAAAGATATAATAAAAAAAAGGAAAAAAATGTCAGGGGTGTACTCACTTCTGTGACATACTGTATATATACATAAACATTGGCTGGCTAAACATTGGTGAGCAAAGGGTTATTCTCCACTCAGGCATTTCATAAACAAGCAGAACTGGCATTGATACTAAGAAATAAAAAATAACTAAATATTTTTTATATGGTATGGTATCATGGCTCAATTGTTTCAGTTGTATCGATTCAGAAAATCTGTATCAATATGTATCAGCCCTAATAGATACCCAGCAGTAATAGATACTCTAATAAATTGTGTGTGTGTGTGTGTGTAGTAATAGGGCCCAACAATCTAGTGGCACCCAGATGCGCAGATCAGCTTGGTGCATCTATATGCACCTGATGCCTGGGAATGCATTAGCATATCATGCAAAAGTTTATTTTTTTCAGTAATTTTATTCAAAAAGAGAAAGTTGTATAATGTATATATTAGTTTCACAAAGACTGACATATTTCAAGTGTTTATATGTATGTAACATTTGAACCGTAGGTCTGATTTTCAAATCAAATGAACAGACTGAGACATTAGGCACTCCTGCCTCTGGGCACTGTTTGGCATAGTTCACTGATGATGGTCGCAGCAGTTTATTTGGTACACTGTAAAGTTGGACAAGCGGTTCTGCTTGCAAACACTTACTGCGCGTCCCTCTGACCTTCTGCCTTGTCGGATTTGATTGTTGCCGTGGCGACTTGGGCTGGGACGTGCCGAGTCACTGCTTGGCCCCGCATTGCTGCTTGCAGCTATATTCATTTTCTGTTCGCTCTTAACACATGCAATTTTACTGATTAGCTTGTCTACCTGGCTGGAGAGGTCTTCAGAGTGTCGCTACTAGCTAGCCAACAGACAACTGCTTGGGGCCCATAGGCCACTAAAGGGTTTGAGAGGGTTGACAACTTCGAAACTACAGTGGTAGACAAAGCAGTTTTCAGTGAAATAGGTATGACTTTGCCTGGGGCCCCAACACAGCCTACAATTACATCTGAATGTCTGGTCTAATCATCTAGTTCCAACCAAGCCTACACCCGCTTAGCCTGGTGGTCAGGAACAAGAAGTAGTAGTCTAAACAAGAAATATCTTCAGAAGATTTAGGACAAAATATTGCCCTTGTCCATCTAGGCTAATTATATGTATATGTGTGTGTGTATGTCCTGTGTAGACCACTGAACGGGGAGCCTGGTTCTGAAGTCTACCTCACTGGTACCTCTGGGTCACGTCACTCCTCACTGCACCGGGACAGCAAGGACCTCCCCACACTGAGAGCATCCCAGTTCAGTCCTATGGTGTAGATGTCTCAGGAATTGTCTGCCCCAACCTCTCCCCACCCAACAGTTTTACTACCGACCCTGTCTGCTATTGATGATGTCTGATGCTTATTGTTGTATTTTTATTATATGTTACTTGGTATACATTTAAAATTAAACTGACCACTTGTTTTATTTGTCTACAGTTAAATCAATAATGTGCAGATGTAAGGTGTACAGTTGTGGTCAAAATTTTACATACACTTGTAAAGAACATAATGGCATGATCCTCTTGAGTTTCCAGTTATTTCTACAACTCTGATTTTTCTCTGATAGAGTGATTGGAACAGATACTTCCTTGTCACAAAAAATATTCCTGAAGTTTGGTTCTTTTATGACTTTATTATGGGTTAACAGAAAAAGTGACCAAATCTGCTGGGTCAAAAATATACATACAGCAACATGAATTAACAATTTTGGTGACTTAGAAAGTTATGTCAATGAAATGAGCTTCATATCATGGCCTCTTAACTTCTTGTGAGTGATTGTGAGTGACTACAGCTGGTGATTTCTCTGAGGCCATTTAAATAGGGCTCATTGGATATAAACACCCACAAACACTACAATGGGAAAGTCAAAAGAGCTCAGCACAGATCTGAAAATAAGAATCATTGACTTGAACAGGTCAGGAAAGTCACTTGGAGCCATTTCAAAGCAGCTGCAGGTCCCAAGAGCAACAGTGCAAACAATTGTTTGCAAGTATAAAATGCATGGCACTGTTTTGTCACTGCCACGATCAGGAAGAAAATGCAAGCTATCACCTGCTGCTGAGAGAAAATTGGTCAGGAGGATGAAAAGTCAACCGAGAACCACCAAAAAGCAGATCTGCAAAGAATTACAAACTGCTGGGACACAGGTGTCACTGTCCACAGTCAAGCGTATTTTGCATCGCCATGGTCTGAGAGCCTGCCGTGCAAGAAGGAGGCTCTTACTCCAAAAGCTGCACCTGAAGGCTCGACTGAAGTTTGCTGCTGATCACATGGACAAAGATATGACCTTCTGGAGGAAAGTTCTGTGGTCAGGCAAAACAAAAATCGAGCTGTTTGGCCACAATGCCCAGCAATATGTTTGGAGGAGAAAAGGTGAGGCCTTTAACCCCAAGAACACCATGCCTACCCTCAAGCACAGTAGTGGTAGTATTATGCTGTGGGACTGTTTTGCTGCTAATTGAACGGATGCTTTGCACAGAGTAAATGGGATAATGAAGAAGGAGGATTACCTTCAAATTCTTCAAGATAACCTAAAATCATCAGCCCGAAGGTTGGGTCTTGGGTGCAGTTGGGTGTTCCAACAGGACAGTGACCCCAAACACATCAAAAGTGGTAATGAAATGTCTAAATCAGGCTACAATTAAGGTTTTAGAATGGCCTTCCCAAAGTCCTGACTTAAAACCTATTGAGAACATGTGGGCAATGCTCAAGAAACAAGTCCATGTCAGAAACCCAACAAATTTAACTGAGCTGCACCAATTCTGTCAAGAGGAATGGTCAAGGATTCAACCAGAAGCTTGCCAGAACCTTGTGGATGGCTACCAAAAGCATCTAGTTGAAGTAAAAATGTCCAAGGGACATGTAACCAAATATTAGCATTGCTGCATGTGTATTTTTGACCCAGCAGATTTGGTCACTTTTTCTGTTAACCCATAATAAAGGCATAAAAGAACCAAAGTTGTAGAAAGTTGTGGAGTTGTAGAAATAACTGGAAACTCAAGAGGGCCATTCCATCATGTTCTTTACAAGTGTATGTAAACCTTTGACCACAACTGTATATGCAGTTTCGCACACATGAGAACACAGGGCACATACAGACAAGAGCAAGCCCAAAAAATCAAGGCAATGACGGGATAATGTTTTAATGGAGAGAGCAGTAAGTGGACAGTCCTCACGTTTAGCATGTAAAGGGCAGGAGGTGTAGAAGACTTTGACAATGGAGTTCCTTGTGCTACTGAGGGCTAGCTTCTCTTATCTCCACGAGCTTGAGAATAAACACACACACAGATGGAGTGATAGGTGTCGGCTAGGGGAACAGCCTCCATGCCAACCTGCTTGTGTAGGATCAAAATCCTGAAGGGCATCACTGCACATTCTACACAGACACACACACACACACACACCAAAAGGGTATTACTGCACACCATAATAGCATGCGCACACACACACACACGCAGAGTAGGAGATTTGATCTGGTCCTTCAGACATTTGACCCTTGTGTTCCAGCCCTGTTGATGTTTTCTGGGCTGCTACTGCTGCTGCTAGTCTCCCTGAGCTCTTGGACCGCATCAGCCCCGAGTACCAGGAAACACAGCAGGACTACCAGGACTTCTTAACTACTCTTACATGCTCATGCGCGTGCGTATGTGTACGTGTACGTGTGTGTTTAGTGCAGGCACAGACAGATTTCCAATCCCATGACTGGGTCACAGGAGTCAGTTGGGCTGCAGATGTGTTATGGCTATAGCATCACAATGTCCATTTCCAGACAAAAAAAAAAAACAATGGCCATGTCCAGACAAGAAAGACAATGTCCATGTCCAGACAGAAAGACAATGTCCATGTCTCATACAGAGTCCGAGTCCCATGTTAGTCCAGGGGTCGTTTGTGGCGGGGGGTAGTGTTTAATGACAGGTGTCTGTGGTGACCTCCACAGCTGCTGGGCTGATGATATAGATGGGGGGGAGGTTGTTGCAGTATTGTGGCATTAGATGCAGACTCTTCATTCATCGCTGGAAACGCAAATGGTAAATCTTATCCTTTAGCTTAAGGTTAAAGCGGGATTATCCGGGCAACACAGAGCGAAGACTTGGTGATATGATGACTCAGTCTAAGCCCCACTGGCCAATAACACAGCTCCACAGTGATCGTTACCACGGGAACCCACAGTAGAGTGGCTACCATGGGCAGCACATATGGGCATGGCTACCGTTCCAGAAGGCAACTACCCGTATAAGGCATTCAAAGAGGACTGCAAAAAACAACTACAAAAACACAAACAAATACCACAACAAGCTAAGGTGTTTTTTCTCACACACACACACACTATGTAAAAAAAGACTACCCGACAGTACTTAAATAATTTTAAAAATGCCTAGAATAACCTACACCAACAAAGGAAGCTCTATACCCCATTTATACAAGAAGACCTAATCTACACACAATCTGGGCAATACCATCCCCACACACACCCACACACACTCGGAACAGTAACATTTTCACACATACAAACCTATAATTCTACTCCCTCATACAGACACACACACACACTTGGGATAGTAAAGCTTCCTCAGACACACACGGGGGTAGTAACTCCTCACACACACACCAACCCATGGGGTAGCAGCGCTTCATGTCAGTAGTATGTGTGTGTGTGTGTGTGTGTGTGTTGAGTCCGTTTCCTCAGACAAAGGGAGATGCTGGTCTGCTCAGCATCAAGAGTCCGTCAGCAGACCTCTGGCAATGATCATACGCATCACCTCATTGGTTCCTGCAATAGAACACACACACACAAAAGTTAATACCCACACCAGTTTGACAATTTGTATGTGTGATGTATATGATGCTACGGTCATCCTCTGTCTTCCTGCTAAAAACTTCCTAGCCCTTACCCCCTTTTGACTTAATAATTTTTTTTTCGAATGTTTCACTGATGGTCACTTGAATGAGACTGACTCACACTAATCACTGCAATCATGAGATTGTCTGCACCTGCTGTTGTAACACATGGCTCAAAAGCTGATGTTCTTTCACTCGTGTACCTTTCTGATGAAAGCTACATGCTGAAACATGTTTAATTTTGTAAGATTGCTCATGAATTAATACATTTTAAGTTTTTTTGGGATCTTCCGAGATGAGTGCCTTGGCTTTTATGTTATGTTTGTCTTGGTGCAAGTTACTGTTCTACATGTGTCTCTGAAGATTCTGATTTATCCTGGTTATGGTAATCAAAAGAGCTACATTATATGCAACTGGACTTCCTTTGGAGCTTGAAGATGTTTCACCTTTCATTCAAAAGGCTTCTTCAGTTCTGACTTGATGGAGTACCTAGTCTTTACTTCCAGAGCAGTTCTCACCGTCTTTCCAATTCACACCTTGACTTATGTTAAAGGGTGACTCATGTGACCTTTTTGTCATGATGAGGGATGTGGTCTACAGCTCACAGCTCCACCTCCAGTGGTCTACAGAGCTATAGCTCCTCGTTCTCCATCATCAGCTCAGAACTGAAGTTGAGACGTCTTCAAGCTCCAAAAGAAGCCCAGTTACTTACAGCTTAGCTCTTTTGACTACTGTTCTGCACCTTGCACAGAAGCCACGTGCATAAACACACACAGAGATGCACATGAGGGGTAATAAGAGGAGTGCGTTACCCTCCAGGATCTGATGGACTCTGATGTCTCGCACAAACTGCTGCACGGCATAGTCCTTCAGGTAGCCATAGCCGCCATGCATCTGCAGAGCCTGGTTACAGATCTGTGGGGACAGACATGTCACTTAACTATAGGGGACACGGCAGTCACACACACACACACACACACACACACATCCGTAAGTCCTATAGGATACATGTCAATAACACATACACACAAATGTAGGTCTACAGGGTACATGTCTGTGACACACATGCGCACGCACGCATACATACACGCACACACACACACACACACGCACGCACGCACATGCAAACAAACACACACACACAGGACCCCCCCCCCCCCAAGCCCTGTACGAATGACGGCTGTCAGAATCCACACATCCATGCATTTTGACATTTCATGCACATCCATGCATTCCTGTGCTTTAGGAACTGGGCCAAGCTCACACACGCGCATGCACAGGACAAAAAGGGCCAAGCAAGAATAAAGCCAGCAGTGTCTGTGAACATTATCAAACAGTGGCTATTCGACATAAAATAGTCTAAATCGCGACTTTGTGTTTTACTCTCTTACACAGGGCTCTCCCAGCGAAGCGAGGCTGGGATTAATCGCATCAATCAGACCACCATCCAGAGATGAGGCAGATCAGATAGGCTCATATGGAGCACTCACACACATCTTGTCGTCTGACAGCTAAAACCTCTTTATGTCTGCATCCATCTTCATCCTTTATTCCATCAACCAGATTAACACACACACACTCCGACAATGACACACAAACACACACTCATGCAGCCAAACACACACCCCTGCAGCTCTGTTCCATAGGCTCATCTCGTCACACACAGTGCTCACCGTAAAGCAGTCGTCAGTGGCAAGGAGTTTGGCCATGGAGCACAGGGCCACACACACACACACACAACACACACACACACACACACACACACACACAACACACACACACACACACACACACACCTCACCATAAAGTACTCCTCAGTGGTGAGGAGTTTGGCCATGGAGCAGAGGGCTACATAAAAACACAAACACAGCTCACCGCAAAGCACTCGTCGGTGGCGAAGAGTTTGGCCATGGAGCAGAGGGGGACGGCGTCAGCTCGGCCGTCCTGCAGGGCTCTAGCTGCCTCGCGCACCAGCAGACGAGACGCCACCAGCTTGGTAGCCATCTCTGCCAGCTTGAACTGCAGGAACTACACGCCAGAGGAAACACACCACACCGTTACTATGGCAATACATGTCACTACAAAACCACAGAGTTACCACAGCAACATGTGTTACTACAGTAGCACAACATTAGCTCGTCCACAAGTCTTACTAAAGCACAATAGAGTTGCCACAGCAACAAGTCTTACCATGGCGCCACCAAGTTACCACGACAACAACTCTTACCATGGCACCACAGCATTACCAAAGCAGCATGTACACGTTACACCACCAGCATAGTGTTTACCATGGATAGGCATAAATTCAAATGTAACCAAAAGCATGCCCATAGATATGAATGCGAAATTACGTTTGAGCAATTTCTGTCAAAAGTGACTCTTTTTTAACGTATCTGCCTTTTACGCCTTTATTCAATAGCACTGTTAAGAGTGGGGCAGAAAGTTAGTGGGAGAGAATCATGGGGTAGGGCTGGGAAATGACAACAGGTTAAATTTAAACCTGGGTCGCCTGGGCACCTGCCCATTCGTAGTATGCATGCTCTAACCGTTATGACGCTATGCCTAACCCTAACCCTAACTCAAAAGTGACTAGTTTTTAGGGTAAATCTGATAACTTACTGCTAACTGTGGACCTAAGGCACTGGTGTTCTTTAGGTCTGTCTTACCTGATTGCTGGACAGAGGCTCCCCAAACTGCTTCCGCACGCTCATGTGATCTCGAGCCAACAGCACACACGCATGCGCAGCCCCCAGTGAACACGACGCTACAGGGATGCACACACACAGCCATCACACACTACACACGATAACTCATCATTAGATATAACATACAAGGCATCTAATAAGTACATGGAAAAGTCCATGCTTCACTTATAGAAGCTTCATGGTATTCTTCTGGAAATCTTTTACTTCAGTCACACTATGTTGTCATCATAAAGGGGAGGGTGGGGTTCATTAAACTCTAGTGAATCAGAGGGACTCACCGATGTTGATGCGGCCTCCGTTCAGCCCCTTCATGGCGATATTGAAGCCCTGGCCCTCAGCCCCAAGCCGATTGGTCAATGGGACAGGGCAGTCCTCAAAGATCACCGCTCTGGTTGGCTGAGAGTTCCACCCAACCTGCGTGGACGAGACTATTCTGTAGTGAGAACTGATCACATAAACAGCAGCCTATCCCACCCTCTGTTCCTGACCACGAGTACTTAACCTTGATGAATAATTCTCTGCACCATTCCCCGACCTTTTTGACATTTCTCACTAGAGTTATGGTTCATTACATTTGGAGTTCATTGGGGTTTGAATTTATTAGAAAGATAAATGCAGTGCTGGATAACCTGACATTTAAACTTGATTCCCTAATTGTTACAAGGTGGACTTTACTGACTTGCATGACATTGACTGGTTCTTAATTGTACAAGGCTTGATATGGTAGTGTCATCTCCTTGTCTACTGTGGATGGTCAGGTGTACCCTCTGCTGAGGTGACACTGAGACCCCCTTTCCTCCTAAGCACAGAGTCCAAGCAGATCTTTGTTTTTTGGTGCTGCCAAGACTCTTCTGGGTCACAACCTTGTTAGGAACCCTGCTAAGCAAGGTGGACCATCTCACTGAAGCCCTCAACACAGAGCTGACTAAATACTGACCCCTTGTGGCACAATAAAATGCAACTATAACTACACACAAGCAGTTTATAGCCATCTTTGGTCAGTTTAACCCAAGGTGTGAATTCATAAAAAATATTATTATTATATAATTTCTGTGATTATGCTCATTGTTATCCCCGGTCTGACGGCACTGTGACGTCTGCCCTCTCCTCCTCTGCCGGTCTCACCTTCTGTTCCTTCTTGCCAAAGCTGAGTCCCGGCGTTCCCTTCTCCAGCACCAGACATGAGATGCCCTTCGGTCCTCGTCCTCCTGTGCGGCACATCACCACATACACGTCTGTGTCCCCACCCCCGCTGATGAAGGCCTGGGGAAACACACAGGACAGGCAAGAGGTCACCACCTAGAATTTGCAGTCCAGAGGTCGCAACCCTGAATCCAGAGGTCAACACCGAAGTGGTCTATAGGTCACTGCCTACAGGTTGAAGTCTGCAAGTCACCACCTAGAGGTTATAACACTCGTCCCTATAACTTGTGTGAACAGCAGTGTTATTTTTAACGCGCAAGGGGTTCTTTCGAATGAAAGATTGGCTTAGCTACACTACATAAACAATAACTATAACAATAATTACACGATTATTCCCACAAAAAAAGAAACCAGGCAACATGTTCAGACGGCGCTGATTGTAAAGGAATACATGAGGCGTGAATTCCGAATGTTCTTTGCGCGCAAAGCGCGGTGTATTGAAACAAAACAAAAAACAACCCTTTTGTCCCCGTTCACCAGAATTAAACTAAAAGTCCCTACTAAAGGCAAACATTAGTCCATGCTGGATTGAGCTACCAGTCCTAGTGTCCAACCAGGAAGACAGGTAGGCCTTCCTCGTCCGAAAAAAACGCAACGAAAACTGTAATCCACCAAAAACAGACAAAAAGGACAAGAAGAAGAAAAAACGGATACTTGCGTTGTCCTTACACCAGCGACAAAAAAACGAATACCAAAAAAAATACGGCTGGTCTTGCTGGATCCGAAGGATGCCGTAAGCCTTCTCCGCGAGGTAAGTGAAGTCTCTTTAGGAGCACGTCCTCTTTCAGGAGACGCGCTTTCAGTTTACAAATATTCTCCCCAGACGATTGTATTTCAGAAATAGTAAGTATGCATTCAAAACGAACAAAGGAGACACTTTTTCTTGTTAAACAAGGCTGCAGTTTAAACACTGACGCTCGACAAAACTTTCCCACACACCCGCACTTGCTGCTTACACCTAGGAACCGCCCAGCGCACCTAAAGCACCTGTATATCTAAGATAGGGTGCGCGGCACTGGCAATATCGGTCGGCTGAATTAAAACATACCCCCTCCATACCACATTACGCACAGTGGATTACACACATGCTCCATACATACAGCACTGCAATTATAGTATCCAAACCATTACATGTAAACATATGTACTGTATTACCATTGCTGTACATCATTAATTTTCTGTTTGGTTTTTTAAAAGGACACTCATATTAATGTGAGGCTGTCACAAGGTTGCAGCCTACAAGTCACAAGTCACAGCCTACATCATCACAGCCTACAGGTCACCACCCAGAGGTCATAGCCTACAGGTCACAGGTTGCAGCCTACATTGTCACAGCCTATTGGTTGCCACCCCGAGGTCACAGCCTGGAGTTCACCGCTTAGATGTCACAGGTCACAGCCAACATCATCACAGCCTACCGGTCACCGCCTAAAGGTCACAGCGTAGAAGTCACAGGTCACAGCCTACAGCCTGGAGGCCAAATATACACTTAATCAGCCAGCTGATGTTGATATTTAATACCAGCAGGCAGACAATTGGAGGAAACTGCACGCAAACAGCCAATCAGGCACAGAGATTTAAAGCAAAGAGATATGACACTTCACGCTTCAGTCACAGGAATTTTGATGTGAGACACAAAAATAACTTTCATTTGCACCTAGCAAGTGACTCCTACATGGTGTTACCATGGCAGAATCCAAAATGTTCCCTTCCCCCTTCCCCCATGTAGTGCACTTTGTAGCTAACAAAACAATGTAACCAATGCATCCTACAGTGCACTACATAGTGAAGGAGTGAACCTTTCGGACACAACCCATGACACCCTGCTGATCAGACTGGTTACTTGACTAGACGGGTTACCTTGGAGCCGTTGAGGACGTAGTGATCTCCCTTCAGCTGGGCGGTAGTCAGCAGAGATGCCGCATCACTCCCGCTGCCTAAGCGGACACACAGAGAGGACATCAGCAGGAGACTCACAGTGCTACCATTTCCTGGCAGTGCAAAGCCAGTGTGTGGAAATATATAGATCTCTCTCTTTCTCACTCACACACACACACACACACACACACACACACACACACACACACACACACACACACACACACACACACACACACACACACACACACACACACACAAAATGAACTCTGATAGGAGCAGTGTGAGTGTGTACTTACCAGGCTCAGTGAGACAGTAGGAGGCCAACTTGTCCATGGTGCAGAGATCTGGACAGAACCTCTCCCTTTGTTCAGTGTTACCGAATGTGTCAATCATCCAGTTACACATGCTGGGAAAAATTACCACACACACACACACACACACACACACACACACAAGTTAATAATGGGTCCACAGCTACCATCCCTGCACTGCTTTCTGGAGTCGAGTCAAGTGGGTGGAATCCTAAGTAGTGCAGCTGATGAGGCCAAAGTTTTGATGCCAGCCTGTTTAGATATAAATTTGTCTGCCTTGATCTATAAATCTAGGGTATCTTGGTAGTGATGCTAGGTCTCTCTTGGCTGAGAGGCACTTAGAATAGAGCAGAATAGATTAGAATGGAATAGAAAAGAGTACAATAGAATAGAAACTAATAGAACTAAATAGAAATAAATTGAATTATATAGAATAGAATTATATAAATAGAATAGAAAAGAATATATAGAATAGAAAAAAAGAGTTGAATAGAAAATGCTAGAATTATATAGAAGAGAATAGAAAAAAATGGAATTATATAGAACATAATAGAGTAGAATATAATAAAGTAGAGTAAAACATAATTCTATAGAATAGAATAGAGTAGAATAAATCCTCTCTAATCACTTTGGGAGAGTAAAAGGTGCTTACTTGTGGATGCTGATGTAGGCTGTGGTGCTGACGCAGCCGGTAGACAGGGCCTCAAAGATGACGGAGGTGTCCAGACGTGACAGACCAGACCCGCCCATCTCAGGGTCCACATAGATCCCACCAAAGCCCAGTTGAGCTGCCTTACGCAGACACTCCACTGGGAAGATCTCCTGGACACCGAGTACAGATACACACAGCCCTCGCATATTAGCAATTCCATGGATTATCTGATGAAATACCTTACAACATCTTTATTAATCATCTTTGAATTAAATGTATCAATGTGTCCTTAATAATTTGACCTGTAGTAGTGATTAACTTTGCAATGTCAATCTGCACATTCTAGTGGAGTCCATCATCTAGTAGTGTTTAGCATGCTAAGAAAGCAAGACATAATTCATAATGTGGCAGGTTCACACCTTTTGGTCCCATTCCGCCATGTGTGGTGCCATTTCATTGGCTGCGAAATCAAACGCCACTTTCTGAAATTCCTTCTGTTCATCTGTGAGCCCCAGTGATGCTGAAACAAGAGTAGTCAAGTCTGGCTTGTGTTGGCACACAAATCAACATTCAAAGGGGCAGGTTTGGACGGGCTTCTGGAATAGGTGTTGAAGCACAAATCTATTTGTGAACGCACCATTTCATTTTACGATAATGTTCAAAGAGAAATGTTGCTGTTTAAGTTCCAACTGGTCAGAAAAACAATTTGAGGACATACACTTCCGCGTCAAAAACACACCCCCAACCTGAATGGCTGGTTCTATGTCATGTGACAATGAACAGCACGCACGGAAAGAATGCTCAACTTTGTAGTGTCGGTTTTAGGCAGTATCTAACCTCCACTGCATTTCAGAAAACAAATAAAGTATTTTTGTTTATCTTTACAGTATAAAACAATGTCTTCATAAGGAGACAATAAAATATGTATTGGTATGTAAAGGTATATGTAAGGTCATTGTCGTTAAGATGTAAGGGGATCTGAAGTTACTACTGTGCTACTGCTGATCGACAACGTCAGTTTCAGATTGTAGAGTTGTCTTTCTACAAAATAGTCGAGAACTCAACAGCATGCAGGTGGTGAATTTGATATGCCTCTGTTGCCAGTAGACATGTAGCGGTGTGCTACTTACCACGTTAGTAGCAACCTCATTCATTCATTCATTTCACCAAAGGAGTCAGTTCATAACAGTATAACAACAGTATAATTGCCGTTATACAACAGCAAGATGTGTTTGATTGTCGGCATATCTATCTCTGATCACCCTAGGCTGAAATCCACGTTAGCAGGTCACTCGTCTTGCTCGAAATGCATCAAAAAGCCACTTGTGCTACTAACGTTATACTTACGATCGATACAAGATGCAATTCCTCTTCTCTGTATTCTGTTAAATATTAAACTACGGCTTTTGCCAGCACGTGAAGTTAACCTGCCAAATCTAAACATTGCCCTCACGGCCGCCATGATGATTTTTCAGCTGTTACATCACAGTGCTTATGGGTAATGTAGTTTAAATTGAAGTTCAGGTTGGGTCAGTGATGGGTTCTACGACTAAAACGTGCGACTGAATGCGATGAAAAGCGCGTGATTAAACAAGGACTTAGGGGTTAAAACTGCCGAACGTTCTGACATCTGATGAAGTATGTCCTTATTATTATTCATTTTCAGCTGTAGTCAACTCAAGGCGCACTGACAGCAGCGCAAGCATCAGATAAGTCACCAAAACAGTGCGCAATCTGGTACAGCGCGGGAAACGTGGGTCGGTAGTCCAGGACAGCTTTCATTCAAGGAATTCGAGCCGTACAGGCTAACCAACTTGTCACCGAAAGCCTACATTAGAACAAACATGCCACCAAGAAAGAGGGCACGTGGCCCTAAAAAGAATACCACCAAAAGTAAGTTTACGCAAGACTTACAATCGGAAAAAAAACCCCCCAAAAAGCCATGTCTACTAAAAACCACATCTGTTCTACATGACGATGTGTTTTTCTATTCTAGCTGTGCAGTCTGACTCGGATATTGAAGACACTCCTGGAACAGCGGCACAGCGGAGAGGCAAACGAAAAATAGAAAAGTCGAACACATCCAAAGGCAAAGAAGCAAGTTCTGATGGTAAAAAAGAGTCACCGGCCAAAATATCGTACTCTCACTGGCTCATGAAATCAGAACCCGAAAGCAGATTCGAGAGCGGAGTAGATGTAAAGGTGCGTAGGAACATGTCTGCCCAGGGAACCTACATTTACTGTTATCATTGGGTGCAAAGATGCGTTATCTATCCTGTTTTGTACTCTAGTTTGGTATCGAGGATTTAAAGGCCCTCCCCAATCAGACCGGATGCTGGGATGGAGTCAGGAACTACCAGGTAGGGAAGATTATTTAACACGTTTGAATTGTGCACCTCAGAAGGCTACCATTCCAAAGTCAGTGAGGTTGGCAATGCAGTCTTTCAAATTACTTTTCGTTTCTCTGTGCACTGGTCAAAAATAACGTGCACACAGGTGTAAGACTTCTGCTCTGTTTGCTGAGATGGCTGTACCTGTCTTCCCTGGCAGGCCCGTAACTTCATGCGAGACATGGTGGTGGGTCAGCAGGCATTCTTCTACCACAGCAACTGCAAGGAGCCTGGGATTGCTGGACTCATGAAGGTCAGAGCTTGAAGGGATTCTGATGGCGTAGTAACGGAGGCTACATGCCCCTGCCACCAAAGAGCCTTGGAAGGCTGTCAACCTTTGAATTAAAATGTAGCTTTCAATAATTTAATAATTTTGTAGCTTTCAATAATTTTGTCAGGGCTACCAATAGAACTGCCTCAGGATCCGAGGCCTTAGACATTGACATTAGGGACGGACATTGGCAATGGTCTGAGAGTTGATGTTTGTAAACATAAAAAACATACCTCTCATATTGCTTCAGGTGTTATGGACAACAAAATGTTTCTGGTCAGGTGAGTGATGGGAGGCCCTAGATAGTGACCTTAGGACGAATTCTGGTGATGTCTTGGTCAGGCTGGGGCTGCAGTGGGGCATGGGCCCAGGGCTGCTCCATACTTGTGCTGAGAAACATAGCTCATTAAAAGACAACACAGGCACCCACTTGGGGCCTTCAGGCCACTATAGAGACCCAGACGGCACACAAGCATAAACTGCAGTAGTGGCAATAGAGTTATCAATGGAAGTTGTGTTGTGTGAGCTATGCTCATCATTACAGATCGTCAAGGAAGCGTATGTGGACCACACCCAGTTTGACAAGAAGGATGCACACTACGACGCCTCCAGCAAGCCAGATAACCCCAAATGGAGCATGGTGAGGAGCAGTGTATGTGTGTGTTGGCCCAAATGGAGCATGGTAAAGAACATGTGTGTATAGGTGTGTGTATGTGTGTGTGTGTGTGTGTGTGTTTGCCCAAATGGAGTGTGATGAGTAGGTGCGGTGTGTGTGTGTGTGTGTGTGGTGGTGGGGGGATTAATGCGTCTACTAAATGTAATGTAAGTCATGTAATGTTTATAAAGAGCTCATGACACCCTTGTGAAGACACCTTCAAATTAAGTGTTACCGGTGTCAGTGAGTCTCAGTACATTAAAGCTGAGAAGAACCAGGTGTTAGTCTGGCATGCTGCAGTGTTTAACAGTACTGCCTTGTGTTTGCTTGTTCATGCAGGTGTGATTTTAGAAAATCCTAAGTTTATAAAAATGTGACATTGTTTTATTTTAATAGAGGGAAGCATTCACAGTTAACTCAGCCTTGCCCCCTCTGCTAACACTGAATGAGACTGTAGCTGCTTGCTGCTATAAAGATTCTAAACATGACAAATAATATTTCCTGTTTGCCAGCGATGTTATCGTTAGGTTTGGGTGGTTTTCCCCTGAAGGTCATCAGCGTTTCCCCTCCGACTTCCTTTGTGTTTTCTGTCCAGTGTTCATTTTCTGTACTCTACCCTGGACTGGAAAAAAGCACATTTTAGGAAAAGTCTTGTCCCCTTAGCCATCATTGCACTTAACAAAACTCCTATGAGAGTCATACATTCCCCTCTATTCTATTGTGTTGTGTTCTCTGCTCTGTCCACCTGTTTTTTGTGCATGTTATGTTAAATGTCTCTGTGGCTGTGTGTGTACAAAAGTGTTGTTTATGTTGCTGTGTATGTTTGTCTTTTACACCTGCCGCTTGGAATATGATATGAAATGTTTGAAAAAGAATATCCCTATGGGACTATTTACTTTTTTACTTTTCAATTTACTTTTATTTTTGTAAAGCACATTGAACTGCCCGTGTATGAAATGCACTACATAACCAAACTTGCCTTGCCTTGCCTTACCCCCCCCCCCCCGCTGCTCTAGGTGGATGTGCAGTATGAGAGGATGCTGAAGCGCTACATATCTCTGGCGGAGCTGAAGAGGCTGCACCTGGAGCACAGGTCAAAGGGCGGCCCTCTCAAGGACATGGCCCTCTTCACCAGGGCCAGACTCTCTGTCCAGCCCCTCACCGCAGGTCAGTAGGCCCCTTACAGCATGGCCGCCATTTACAGTTATCACAAGTAACACATCAAGCACCTTTTACAGTATGCAGTACCATTACCAGTTACAGCATGGGCAGTCAGCCCCTCACTCCCAGTGGGCCCGTTACAGCATGGACACAGTTTACAGTATCACGTGTTACAGCATGAACAGGTCTGTCCAGAGAGAGATGGCCGGGCCCCTGAAAACATCCAAGAACTGTACCCTACGGTTTTTAATTCACTGCCCCCCCCCCCCCAGTGGCTGAGCCCTGGAAAGCTTTCATGTTTATCTGCCCAGTGACATGTGCCCCAGCCTCCCTGTTTAGCTTGCTGCCCTATTAAAAAGCATCTAACTGTGCAGGTGTATGGGACTGTTGCGTGGAGTGTCCTATCCTTATGAGAGGGTTGGGAGTTGGGGTTTGGGTTGTGTGCCTGTGCTCTTTTGTCTGACATGAAGGATTACTCTGAAGAGCAAAGATTAGCTCAGAGATGATGTTTGTGAGTGCCTTTATGAAATGGCTTGAGCTTTCCATTTCCATACAGATTATGTACGTTAAACCACTTTACTCCTCGGGATTATACAGCATCCTTCCGACATGCGGCCATAATATTATGATTTCCTGAGTGGAAGGAAATATTAATAGCATCAGAATATGGCTGCATTTACCTCTAATAACCTTATCCAGCTTAAGAGTTCACATTGGTACAGCATTGCACTCTGAATAAGGAAGTATGCCATGTCGTGCCTTACACACTGTGTTTTTTTCTTTCAGAGGAGTTCCAATTTGTGCTGAGTTTGGAAGACGAAGAACCAGTTTGATGAGGCCTGCAAAAGCACTGGACAACAAGAAGAGTGTGTTCATACTCTGTAAACAAAGATATTGCACAATTAACATTAAAGGAGTTTGTTGTTTTATAGTTAGCCCTGTAGTCCTTGGACCATGGTTGTTTACACGGTTTTATAGTTAGCTATTCCTCTGTACCATGGACCTTGGTAGTTTACATGGTTTCATTGTAAGTTGGCCTTATACACCCTAGACCTTGGTAGTTTAGTTTTATCCTTGGTTAGCCTTGTACACCCCCGATCTTGCTAGCGACTACTGGTGTTCTACTGACCAGACAGGCTTTAATAATAATAAATAATAATAATAATACATTTTATGTCAAATATAAAAGCGCCTTTCAGGAAACCCAACGTCACTTTACAAACAAAATAAATACATAAATAAATGCATAGAAATAAAGAGTCCATAGTGCCATATTATAGACCATAGGATAGTCTGAATAGGTAGGTCTTCAGTTCCTTTTTAAACTGAGCTGTGGATTCACACTGTCTGATGTCACTTGGTAGTTAATTCTATAGCTTAGGGGCTGTATGGGAAAACGCTCTCTCCCCCATGCTGCTGAGGTTCATCTTGGGCACCTTGAGCAGACCAGCTGATGAGGATCGCAATGAGCGGGTAGGGGTGTAACTCACCAGGAGGTCAGTGATGTAGATGGAAGCAAGGTTATGTAGGGCCTTATACTGTATGTCAGCATGTTGCGGTTGCTACCCATGTTCAGAGACACACACAGGTGTGGAATTGCTACCCATGTTAAGAGATGGAGCAAGACACACTTAGAGTTCATATTCAGAGAGACACTGACAGGCTTGGAGTTGACAGGTTAGAAGTTTATTTGACCAGAGGACTCCCCAGGCCTCCACACAGACAGAGGGCAGCAGAGCCTAACTGTGACGAGTCAACAACACACTCAGAGCTGAGCTCTGCTCCCACACACACACACACACACACACACACACACACCCACACACACCCAGAGGAGCAAGAGGTTACATGGGTGTATGCTCTCTCCCACACACACACACACATACACTCACACAACTATCAAGAGACTTATCCTATCCAGTCTGAGGCAAAACATCTAAGTTCTGTGTTAATTCATAAGACTGGACACATGTTTATATAATTCATATTAGAATACTGTCAACAGTAATCAGTGAAGAACATACGAGAATCTCGTCTGTGCTTTCCCTACATGTGTATGGTCATAAAAGTGGAAATGCATTACAAAAACAAGCGCATTGAGTAGTAGAAGCATCATGATTGTTTGTTTGTATTTTTTATTTTTTGGCTACTTTCTCTTATAGACAACCCTACTCCTATGGCAGACAAAAGACCTTTATGTCAGGGAAGCAGAGAGGTCATTGCAGAGAGTACTGGATTTTAAAAGACAGTTTAAAAGACAGGTTGACCAACGAACAAAATAGTAATCTTTTTTTTTTTTTTTTTTTTTAAGTATTCACATATTTGTATATGTCCAGCTCTATACAATAGCCAAAGCCCTAATCCCGCAGAATGTTAGTCAGCTGATCCCAGATCTGCAAGCTGTCGTGTCGAAACGACCCTTGAGTCATGGTTCTCACACACACACACACACTCACACACACTCACACAGACACACATACCTTTTCCCCAGTGCACACTCACATGGAATAGCCACAGACGAGTGGGAAGGACTGCCTGCCAAGCATACTTAAATTGTTAGTGCAAAAAATAGTATCCTTAAAATGATCATGATTATGAAGGTCACGCGGGAATGCTTGGGGTTTCAGAATTCTCTCTCTCGGATGGAATGTTTAAAAAAGGGAACGAAAAATCATCTCCTCCTCCTCCTCCCTCCCGCGTGCTGTACAGCCTATCAAGAGACGAGAGGGGCGGGTGCTTATGGAGTTAAACTTATCAAAAATATACTATACATTCCAACCCAGACATGAAGGAAAAGAAAAGAATCAATTTTGATCAATTCAGAAGCATGCTGTTAAGTACCACCCTCTTTCTCGTCAATGTTGCATATTTTTTTTCTCTTTTTTTTTGTTTGGATCCATGTAGTACAAAACTAAGCTCACATTACAAAGAACTTCACGTAATCACCTGAGAGGCCCCACACAGGCTTTGCCCCTGTAGCCATTCCCACACGGCCTGCCTGCCCCCCCATAGCAGCTCGCTCTGGGCCAGCCGTGGCCCACGCGTGGCCCTGAGCCCCGGCGAGCGCGAGAGAGAGAGATGCTATGTGGGGGCTGTGACTTGATTTCTCTGATCCCTTTTGAAGCAGCTAGAATTACACACAACTGGAAGCTACCAGAACAGTGACCACGTTAGCGCTGGGGGTAGGGCCGGCCACTGTGGCCCCTCCCCCATCTGGCTTAGGGCTCCGCCTCCTCCACGCCTAGCTGCTGTCCTCCTCCTTGGCCGGTTCTGGATGCTTCTCCTTCTCGGTCACTCGGTCACTGGAGCCCTCGAAACGCTGGGCGGCAATGGTGGCCTGCTGGGACATGCTCCTGCGCACAATGTCACCTTTCCTCCACAGGGTGATCTCCTGCAGGGGGACAGGAGACAGGACGGACACAGAGACACACACACACAGACTTTTAGTGTGTAGACTCAGCACTGGTATATATGGCATATATGGTATATATATAGTGTGAATTACCCGCCCATAATTGATGGGGGGGTACTACTTTTTACATTAATATGATGGTACACCCCAACCCTGCTATTTTTGTCTTTGTAGGGGGTAGTGTACCCCCTGTAATTTGAACTATGATATTGGGTTATGGTATATAGAGGTATATGATGGTATATTGTGAAGCGGTGTACATGCTGCTTAAAGTAGGACCTCTCCTCATCTAAATGTGGTGTACTAATATATGGTGTGGTATATTGAGGTTTATATTGGTGTTGTACCTACTACTTGAAGTACTACCTCTCCTCCCTGTCTACCACCCATGTGGTGTTTTGGTATGAGGAAGGATGGTATATTGGAATATGGTATATAGTATATATATAGTATAGTATATAATATATAAATATTATTTTCTTCATGTTTCTTAAGCTACATATGCTATGCACAGTGTGTTTTAAAGGACATACAGTGCTGGCCAAAAGTATTGGCACCCCTGCAATTCTGTCAGATAATGCTCACTTTCTCCCAGACAATGATTGCAATTACAAATGCTTTGGTAGTAATATCTTCATTTATTTTGCTTGCAATGAAAAAACACAAAAGAGAATGAAAAAAAAGTCAAATCAATTATCAATGTACACAAAACTCCAAAAATGGGCCGGACAAAAGTATTGGCACCCTTTGAAAAATCATGTGATGCTTCTCTAATTTGTGTAATTAACAGCACCTGTTACTTACCTGTGGCACATAACAGGTGGTGGCAATAATTAAATCACACTTGCAGCCAGTTAAAATGGATTAAAGTTGACTCAACCTCTGTCCTGTGTCCTTGTGTGTACCACATTGAGCATGGAGAAAAGAAAGAAGACCAAAGAACTGTCTGAGGACTTCTGTGTGACTGAAGCATGGGCAATCTCAAGGCTACAAGTCTATCTCCAAAAATCTGAATGTTCTTGTGTCTACCGTGCGCAGTGTCATTAATAAGTTTAAAGCATGGCACTGTGGCTAACCTCCCTAGATGTGGACGGAAAAGAAAAATCGACGAGAGACTTCAACGAAAGATTGTGCGGATGGTGGATAAAGAACCTCGACTAACATCCAAACAAGTTCAAGCTGTCCTGCAGTCCGAGGGTACAACAGTATCAACCCATACTATCCGTTGGCGTCTGAATGAAAAGGGACTCTATGGTAGGATACCCAGGAAGACCCCATTTCTGACCCAGAGACATAAAAAAGCCAGGCTGGAGTTTGCCAAAACGTACCCGAGAAAGCCAAAAACGTTTTGGAAGAATGTTCTCTGGTCAGATGAGACAAAAGTAGAGCTTTTTGGGAAAAGGCATCAACATAGAGTTTACAGGAAAAAAAAACGAGGCCTTCAAAGAAAAGAACACGGTCCCCACAGTCAAACATGGCGGAGGTTCCCTGATGTTTTGGGGTTGCTTTGCTGCCTCTGGCACTGGACTGCTTGACCATGTGCATGGGATTATGAAGTCTGAAGACTACCAACAGATTTTGCAGCATAATGTAGGGCCCAGTGTGAGAAAGCTGGGTCTCCCTCAGAGGTCATGGGTCTTCCAGCAGGACAATGACCCGAAACACACTTCAAAAAGCACTAAAAAATGGTTTGAGAGAAAACATTGGAGACTTCTAAAGTGGCCAGCAATGAGTACAGACCTGAATCCAATAGAACACCTGTGGAGAGATCTGAAAATGGCAGTTTGGAGAAGGCACCCTTCAAATCTCAGGGACCTGGAGCAGTTTGCCAAAGAAGAATGGTCTAAAATTCCAGCAGAGCATTGCAAGAAACTCACTGATGGATACCGGAAGCGGTTGTTCGCAGTTCTTTTGTCTAAAGGTTGTGCTACCAAGTATTAGGGTGAGGGTGCCAATACTTTTGTCCGGCCCATTTTTGTGTTTTGTGTAAAATGATAATTGGTTTAATTTTTTTCATTCTCTTTTGTGTTTTTTCATTGCAAGCAAAATAAATGAAGATATTACTACCAAAGTATTTGTAATTGCTATCATTTTCTGGGAGAAATTGGGCATTATCTGACAGAATTGCAGGGGTGCCAATACTTTTGGCCAGCACTGTATATATCATCGTCATGCTATTCCCTAGTTAGGGCTGTGATGCTGCACCAATTGACCTCAATGCTGCAGGCATTTACATAGCCCTGTTAGCCTCAGGAAGGGGGTAGTGGTCCTAGAGATTTTTTAAGGGGGGAAAGTGGTCCTCGTAAAAAAAAAAACTTTGAGAAACCACTACAAGATATGTAGTATACTGATACAGTATATGGTATGCTGCTTGAAATAGCTCCTCTCCTTGTGGAGTATTCCTGTGGAATACTAGTATGAGGTATACTGGGATGAGGTATATAGTACATGGATATAGTATATAGTGAATTTACCTGCTGCTTAAAGTAGCGTCTCTCCTCCTCGTCGATGAGCACCAGGTTGAGGTAGTAGCGCACTGAGAACTTCTTGTTGATGTCCCTCATGGTGGGCGTCATCTCGTAGCCTGCCAGGAATAATCGGATGGGAATGGACTCTCCTGAAGCACAGACACACACACAAATAAGAATCAAATAAGACATTTTGTCACATGCATATTTGTACAGGTACACCAATACTCCCTTCTGTGCAATAAAATAAATATCTAATAATAAATAGAAATAAAATAATATTTAAAATATAAATCAATAAATACATTCTTATAAAAGTGAGTAGATGAAGTTATGCATTCATAAACCATATGGCTTGGGGGGGAACAAGCTCCTTTTTAGTCTCATTAGAAAAAATACATACAATAAATGTTGGACTCATACCAATTCAAACAAGATTGGACAGGGCTGTACATGTTGACTGCATGACCAAAACAGGTAATAATAATAATAATAATAATAATAATCTGTATTTGTATAGTGCATTTCATACATTGTAGCTCAATGTACATCAACAGCTTGGAAAAGAGACACAGGACAAAGATACACTTGACAAGCTTTGTTATAGTTCAGTAGAGCCCGAAAAATCTGCCAGGGCGTTGTACACAGATGACTGACATTTGCTAGTAGATAGTCATAACAGCTTTAAAATGTTTTGATGATTTCAGGCATAGGATGTTTCCTGCTTTTTGCCCTGCTATTACTGTTCATAGAGCGTGCAAAGCTTAAACTAGTGGAGTTTCAGTATTTTCCTATTGCAAATAGTTTTATTAAGTAAGACATACCTTCCTTCTCTCTGTGTGCGTAAACCTTTGTTTCCAAGCAATTCAAAGCCTTCTCAAGGCACTAAAAGGTGTTTTACACATCTGCATGCCATAAACACACACACTTTTTCACACTTCTGATAGAAATGCTCAGTGTAAAATGTAAGTGTTCAGCTTTTAATTAAGTAGCTGAGTAATCAGGGGCTATTTATGGTCTGCCTTGTCTCTTATTTCCACTACCTACATGTCCTAGTGTGGTATGCAACACTGGTGTGTGTGTGTGTGTGTGTGTGTGTGTGTGTGTGTGTGTGTGTGTGTGTGTGTGTGTGTGTTCCTTCATCCGGAAACAGGGTTGTGTGTATTGCCTCCATCCCTCAGTCAGAAGCACGACAGACAGACTCAGCTATAAATACAGGTAATGAAGACTATACCATGTACACTGCACCATATATGCATTCTGTAATGAAGGATGCATCATGTACACAGGCTGTAATACAGTGTACAAAGGCTACAATGAAGGCTGCCTCCTGTACATATTCTGTAACGAACGCTGCACCATGTAGACAGGCCTCCAGAAGGCCTATGTCCTCAGGTTATAATGAAGGATGCACCAGGTACACGGACTATAATAAAGGATGCACCATGTACAAAGGCTACATCCTGCACATATTCTGTAATGAAGGCTGCACCATGTAGACAGGCCTAAAGGAGGACGGTTATAATGAAGGATGCACCAGGTATGCAGAGTATAATAAAGGATGCACCATGTACACACGCCGTGGTCAAAACTGCACCATGTTGACAGGCTATAATAAAACCTGCACTGTATTTATTGCGGTTTATGGCCGCTTGTCCTCCGCGCCCAGTCCATAAACTATACGCCCCATCACATGAGCTCCAGGAGGCTTTTAAGCACATGACTCAGGGGAGGTTTAAAGTTTGTGCGCTAACTGAGTCCTCCTGAACACATCACACATTCATACATGCATACAACTCGTCCACTCAGCCTGTTAGTGCTTATGCCATTAGCACTGCTCGCTAACCCAATGCAATTATGCCGCCCCAGGAGCAGTGTCACCTGACTGGCTAACAGCCACAGAAATGACATCAAAGACCCAGTTGGAGGAGGAGGAGGAGGAGTAGAAGCCCCTCCTCTGAACTTGTCCTGTCAAGCCAGCAAGGGTTAACAACTTGTCCCCCTCTCTCTGTCTAATCTAAAAACACCATATTAAGGGGCCTGCTACAGCCTACAGTGTGATGTTTGACAGAAAGCTGGTACAAAAATGACTGTAATGACATGATTAAATAACCAAGTCATTTAAGAGTGCGGATCAGAGGGCCAGTCACACTCAAGTATTTAGGCTATGGCTTCCAGGAAGAGTGTCTTTGTATGACTACTTTCTTGCCCTGTCCTTCAAGCTCTATATATGACACCGCTAACGTTTAAATAGAAAACATACTTTAAATGTTGCTTTAGGTGTGATGGACAATTAGGAGACATTTTCAAACACAGACATTCTTATACAATGTCAGCGTCAGGATATACAGTGAAGTTATATATAAGTTATATATAATGATTTTTATGGGCAAAACTACTGTAAAACTACTGTAGAAGAGTCGTAACACTAACACTACAAACAAGGTCATGTTGTTAAGGCTCTTAGCACTACAAATGAAGTCATGATCTTAAGATTAGTAACACTACAAACAAAGTCATCTTGTTGTTGTTATTTACCTCGGACAGGTGCACCGTCCATAATCTCGTATTTGGCGATGGTGTCGTTCTCGTGGTAGACGCTGGGGCCGGTCCCTGTGGTCTCCCGCTTGATGATGTCGATCTCCATGTGCTTGATCTTTATCCTCACCAGCAGGAAGTAGATCTTCCCCACGATCACGTCCTTCAGGTGGTACCTGCAGCGGACCCCCAGTTCACCCAGGAGTTAATACAAGGCTATTTTAACCCATGAGTATTACAAGGTCATTTGACATATGAGTATTATAAGGTCATTTGACATACGAGCAATACAAGGCCATTTGACATATTAGTATTACAAGGTCATGTTAGCCCATAAGTTATTACAAGGTCATTTTACACATCACTATCACAAGACTTCTCCTCCAGTAGGGCTGGGCAATTAATCGTAATTAGTGATTGTGAAGATCGGCATGATCGGCATTGGCCATATGTATCGGACATGAAGTACATGACAAAATTATCCCCACAAGCTGTTGTCATTGTCGACACAAAAGGTTCTACTATGTCAGTTGTGTGGTGCTGGTTTGGTCATGGCTCATATGACAGGAAGTAAATAAAGCTGGTATGTGAGATATGTTTGTCGTCTGTGTCTTGACAAACAGGTTTGAATCAAGATGCTCTCAAACTAGAAGTATCAGGGGACACATTTTGATAAAAATGGATGGATATCTGGCAGTATACGAAAGTATATTGTAATATTTTTTGGACCAAATCACCCAGCCCTACCCTCTAGCCATGTGACAAAGCCAGTGCGCCAGCTGGGGTCTTACTTGGACTTGTTGTACTCAAACTCGATGTGCAGGCAGTCCTCGATGCCCACCTCCATCTTGATGGAGGAGTTGAGCTCCGGGTACGTGCTGAGCGTGTGCACCACGATGTCCATCTCCTTGCTGATGTCATTCAGCCGTCTGCTGATGGTGGCACGGAGGAAATACCTGCCCACAAGGAACAAATACATCTGACACACCGGTCAACTAAACACTTGTGTGCATGAGGACAACTGTGTTTGTATGTATCAGAAGGAGCTGGCCTCAGACAGATTTGATAAACAATTAGACATAATTCTATAGGGAAGACAGTGATGGGACCTCGGTGCAGAGGCTGGGGATGTTACTATGCAATCTGTGACTGAGACAGAAGAGCTATGGGCCACGTCACTGCAGCCTGCCTCACCTTAGTTTGACATTCTGGCCAGTGTAGGTTTCGTAGGGTTTCTCCACATGAGTGAACTCAAAGTCAAACGACTGGGAATGTGAGAGTTCGCCAGGGCGAGCGAGATCTTTTACCAGAGACACAAACTCATGGTGGTTTCCCCGATCATAGTACAGCTCTGAAGAGACGCGCACGCACACACACACACACACACACACACACACACACACACACACACACACACACACACACACACACACAGAGACAAAGTAAGTCATTGACACTTATGACCACAAATACTGACATTGACAGCTACCATCACAAACTGATCACAGTTAGCGAGAGAGCTGGTTAAGATCACAGATACTAACTGATTATGAATAGTAACTGGGCACAAATACTGTCAACAAAGACATAATGACTCAGACCATTGTCAGTAATGATAACACATGACAGCACATTTCTTCATAACTAGAAGTCTTGAGTATATAAAAACATCGGATCGGGCTTAGCGTGCTATGGATAAGTTTATCGTGGTGGTTTGTGACTACACAAGCACACACACTCCTCAGTGTCAACTCGAGGGTTAATCCAAGAAATGTTTCAACACCTAAGGATGTTTAACTATGAAACGATGCGGGGTATCCTTTGCCCCGGGACAAAACTTTTAGGCCATTTGTTCAAGAACAGTGTCTGCCTCTATTGCGCAACACACTTCTAAACCAGCAAGTTTTGAGGAACTGCTAGATATTTGCTTATTCGTAGTTAATTCAAAAGTGTAATGTGTGCATTTTTAAATAACGATTCAAGTTGAATACATTAGAGTCCCTTGTACTCCAAAACAAGAAAAACAGCAGTTAAAACATTGCTGACACAGCAGGTTCTTACCAATCTGTCCGATAAACTCTATTTTAATGCCGTAGTGCTCGAGTCTTTTTCCTGGATTTTTCAGAGTGACGTTCACTTTTCCGCTCACCGTTTCCCCGTCGTAAAAGAGAAAATATTTGTCCTTCCTCCCATCTTCACTCTTGTGCTCTACCTTCTTTCTCGTTTCAGCGTCATTTAAAACAATATCTACCTCAGCACTCTGCCCGAAGCCGAAGAAACTCATAACGGACAAGTATTCACCTGCAAGAAACACACACTTGTTTAGTATTTCAGCTGGGAAATATCACCTCTACTGATGTTTCCTGTCCTCGCAAAATATTAGCAGACTGGCGCTTTTCACAAGCACTTAATAGGTTAACATTTAAAGTTAGCTAACCGCCAGTTACGGCAAAATGAACAGCAGTTAAGTGATCTTCCTAGCAGCTTCACAACATTTAACCGCTCACATACACTAAAATGTACGTTAAAGTTAATTAATGTGTAGCTAATGTGTAGCTGTCCGTTAGTGAGAAAACATTAAATGATCTTATCGAGCTCATGTCGCCATGTTCTGTTCTGTTTATCAGAATTTCAAACGCCTTCCTCAACTATTCGTGTCCTTCAATAACTCAGTACAGTCTACGGCAAGCACATGCGTAATTTGAAAAGGGCAATCCTGGTTACCTTTGCTATTGCCAGTGTTTTTAACCAACCTTTATTATGTTTCACAGAACCTCGATTGTATTTATAAACTAGTCAGCTGCCTGTATCCAACAACCGATGTGAAGTGAGTGCGCATTTAATATACTTCCTGCTGGGTGGACTAGAATCCACGTTTTCTTCCGGTGCACAAACCGCGTCAAAGTTTTAAAGGGACCTGTCATTATCTACTATAGGGTCAATTATGCGTGAAAGTGTCCCAAACATCCCTTTTAGATAGATGTTGGCTTGATGATGATATTTCTGAGAGTAATCATACAATTTGCAGCCCACATCAGCCGTGGTAGTGATACCCAAATTAAAGAAGGAGAGGACAGATCACAACTCTGACAAATGGATGCCGATATTTAATACAATTATTTAATTGGGAAAAGAAACACAAATATATGTGTTTGAAAATAAAAAAAAGATTGTGATTAAATTGAATGATTTACATTTTACATGTACTTACTTTCTCCATACAAAATGTCCTCAGCCATATTTAGTTCTATGTTCATCTGTCAGGTGACACAGACAGATAGACAGACAGACAGACAGACTCTAATATACAGACAAAAAAGGCTGTAATACACAGACAGACAAATAGGTCCAGGAGCCCAAGTGGCTTTATTATGTAGCTTAATAGCAGGCCCCACTGTATCACGGCCCATACACTGATCCGACAAAAGTGACACAGAGAGATAAAAATCATTTTATACTTTTTTTTTCCAAATCATATTTTTATTAACACAAGAACAAACAGCTTGATGCCATATGGAGAAAATGAACGTTACAATATGCAGAATGTATTTTCAGTTCAAACCATCCCCAAAACTAATACCTGAGTGACCCCAACACTGTAGTTCCACACTAAAAACAGTAACTCAAACATGTCAGAGACATCTCAGTTCTCACAGACTGCACGGCTGTTTACACCATCATAATTTACAACGGGTCTACACTATACTGCAGTTCTGAAAAAAAAAGGAAAAAAAAGAAAAGGAATGCCAGTGCACATTGCTCCATGGCGTAGTAGTCAGATCCAGACTGCTATTCTTACCTAAGCCTCTAGAGCGCTTCATGTTCTACTTACACATTCCACTCTAGAACCTTTGATTCTAACCCTGCTCACTGATTACCCCATTATATAAACATCATTCTAGAACAGTCTCAGTGGTTCATGTAGGAGTCCTTTATCCATCATACCACAATATTATATAGACAGATAGAAAACCAAAACACAGATCCAAAACTAACAAAAATATTGGACAATATGTCCAAAATGTATAAAAGAATTAGAAAGCATCAAAGGTCACTTCAACACACACACACAGAGCACTCTGAAAATTACAAGTGCATGTACATGTATCTACAGTTATTTTAAAGAGGACAACTTGAGACTCGGGAGGGGGTATGGTCAGGCCATCTGCCGTCAGTGTGCTGCTAGGTTTCTGCAGCCTTTGGCAGCTAAATGACCTGTTTAAACTCCACTCTCAGCTTTGCAGCTTGCCACTGAACAGGTAGGGTATAACTACAATGGCCGTGAAGTGGTAAACTTGCTTTAGTTAACCCAGAGGTAGTTGTAAAGCCATTAGTAGAAGATCCCAGGGTTTCATTCTCTTAGCTACACACACGCCAGTGGGCTTTTCTTCTGTCAGCTTTACAAATACCTCTGGGTTAAGTCAACCAGGTTTGTCACTTATGCAGCTTTGTAGTTATTCCCCCCCAAGACCTGGCCTCTGGTGTCTGCTGTACAATCTCAGGCCAACATGTGAAAGCAGCCCATCCCGAGTCCAGGAAGTCCCTACTTCCCCTTACATCATCATCCTTTTGCATGAACAGAAGTGTCTGCTGTTACTCACACTCACTCACTCACTCACTCACACACACACACACACACACACACACACACACACACACACACACACACACACACACACAGATATACACACACACACACCTACACACATACTTCACAGCAGACCATAACTTCAAAGTCGGAAACTATCTACAGACGAAGACACACACCTCCACACCCATGATTTATACTGGCCACTATAAGACAGTCTTGGCATGGCACGGTATGGGTCAGTGTGCGAGTGTGTGTGTGTATGTGTGTGAGCATGAGTGAGTGTAACATGTACAGGTAATACTGGCACTGCGCAATACAGTTAGTAAAAGGGAAAAAAAGATTGTACAATAGGAATGCATGAAAAGACATTTCAAACAAAACACAAAAATGAGCGCACAGGGTGTTGGCAACTGAAACAGCATTTCTTTGAAACACAATTCAAAAATATAAACTGTATGTATTTATATTTATATATACTTCTATTGCATGAGCTCCTCAGCACGTATTTGGCCAATGAATAACGATTAGGGTCTTTGTTGTTTATGCACCTCTGAGATAAATAGTTCAACCAAAGCGTCTTCTTTCCGAGGGCAGAGATTCTTCTGTGGCTTCGCCTCGCGCTCCTTCTCTGCCCCGAGTGAGTCTCCGTGTTCTTCAGATAACGAAGGACGACTTGTGGCGGAAATGGCCCTGAAACAGAAGACCCAGATTAAAATATCAACTAATGCACTGTGACCTTGAAACGGCCCAAAAAAAAGAGAACCCAGATTACAACACAGACTCTGTGGCCTCTAAAACAAAAAAAGTAATAGTCTAATATTAATAATATAGGTAATATAAAAGTAATACACTGTGCTCAGCCCATAGGATCTGCATGGAGTGCCACATTGATCGTATTCATCTCTGTCATTTCCTTGATGTCATTTCCAGAATGTAATTTTGTCACCACAACTCATGTACAGCACCAAAGACAGGCACCAGAAAAACACCATCTCAGTACACTTGATACTTGTTATATGGTATATTGACAAATAAACACTCTAGAGTTTCGAGTCATCTGCCCCATTCCTACACTGGGTTTGCTTCTATAGTGTTGTTGCACTTTTAGGGTGGCTCTGGAGGTTTTGGGGTGTGTTAAAGATCTGGGGCGTAGCAGACATTTGGGGTTTATTTTAAGTTCCACAGTATGGTTTCTCTGTCCACTGCACACACTGCATATAAGAAAACTGGACAAACCCTCTGTGACATCATGTATAGACTTTCTCATAGACCAGATGAAGCCTAAATTGAAGGTTCCAGGCACCGCCATCTTTGTTCAGTTAATTCTATGAATGTCAGTGAAAATTATCTGGGGATTAAACTAATGGATTGTAATAAAATTCACCTTATCATGGACACGAAAACTACAGGAACATATCTAACATGTTTTTTCAACCAGGCTGTAAATACATTTATTTTTTGCTGTGAAAATGCACTATTTTTTAACATGGGAGTCTATGAGAAGTTGCTCGCCTCTGCAGCCAGCCCCCGATGGACGTGTGAGGTATTTCAACTTTAAAACATTCAGTTTTGACTTCATTGTTTAGCCTGGAAAGTTGACGCTTGGTCTACCGACTGCAGTCTCCTACCTCATCAGCAGTGATGTAGTCGACTCCATCGTCATGCCGGGGAGCTTTGTAACTACGAGGCAACATACACATGTGGTTACTTCAGAAGAACACCTCCACTTTGTAATATTTACACCCACCTTGGAGCAGTCACTCACACACACACTCACTCACTCACACACTCACCCGCATGCACGCACGCACGCACACACAAACACACAGTTTTCCCGCTGCCTTACACATACAGTTCTCACACTCATACACACCGGTTTCTCACTCACACATGCGACTTCTAGTTTCTAGACCTAACACTTACTTGTTGTCGGTTTCCTTCCCGCAGGACACCTTTTTACAGAGCTGGCAGAGACCCACGATCACAAGAACCACTGCCGCCACTCCGCCCAGGACCTTCAGGGAAATCGCCATTATGTTCAGGTCATCTGCAAGGGACACACACACACACACACACACACACACACCACACACAGGTCATCTTCAAAGAACACACTCCCACTGATCATAATCAGGTCATCTGTAAAGCGAGAACACACACAGACAGACAACCACACAATTTTTGGAGTATACAAGGAACACACACACACAGGGAGCAGTAAGAGTTGGGTAAAACACACTCACAGACTTCCATGAGCTGTGCGCTGCACTTGGCCTGCCCCGCTTCATTCTTAGCCATGCAGTAATACTCCCCAGCATCCGCCTTCTGCAGTGTATGGAATTTCTGTGCAACACACACACACACACACACACACACAGTTTTTTCAGTATCATTCTCTGCACAACTCTGGAGTCTGGACTAACACTCATCACTACCACGAGACCTTTAAACAAGTGGAAACTCTAAGAACCCTGCCACTAGAATTGTGATCTAGAGGAAACGCTCATCCATGCCAGTGGAAATGTAATCCAGAGGGAACACTTATCACTAGTACTAGCGGTCTGATCTGTCGGATACTGTAAAGAATTCTACACGAGCCAGAACCCTGCTGCTACAACTGTAATCTAGACAGACAGCACCCATTTGTTATTGTGATTACACAGTGTACACAACCAAATTGACTGTGCATTTAGCGCATTACACACGTGAGCAGGGGGCAGCCATTACAACAGCACCCGGGGAGATAGTGTGGGGAGGGTACCGTGCTCAGAGTACCTTAGTGACACTACTGGCAGTTGGTGGATTTGAACCTGCGGTCACAAGTCTGTGACCTTAACCACCAGGTCACCACTGCCCCAATCTAGAAGGCAAGCTCTAATCTACACACTCTAATCTAGAGGGAACACTCATCACTGCTACTACAGCTTAAATATAGAGGGAACCTTCATCACTTCCAGGGTTCCTTTATGCTAGAGACAACCATGCCAGCAGAACTCTAATCTTTAAGGAACTCTCATCACTGCTACTAAAACTCTAAGATACAGGGAACCCTCATTACTGCCACTAGAACTCTAAACTAGGGGGAACCCTCATCCCTTACCAAGGTTCCAGTGTCTTGGTTGACCGTGTAGGAGGAGTTCAGGAAC
>CM059285.1:5328414-5343414 GCA_030347295.1 Setipinna tenuifilis
GTAAACTACATGGCTGACACACACAAACACACATGTATACTTGCTCGCATGCATACACACATGGGCACATATGCACATACATGTACCCACATGTATGCTTTCCCACATACACACACACCCACACGGACACACATGCGCACCCATGCACACACGCACACACATATATATTATATACAGTTCATGAACATTCATACACACAAAACACACGCATGCATGCACAAGCATTTTCACACACACACACTCACACTAATGACTGGTCAGAGATGAGGAGAGGCAACTCTCCCTCCAGTGCTCCATCAGTGTACATAAGCAGCTGCTAAGCTGGCAATGGGAGATTTTACACACACATGCACACGCGTATACACACACACACACACACAAATAACTAGTAATGGGAGATTGCTCTCACACACACACACACACACACCAATAACTGGCGATGGGGGAGACACACACACACACACACACACACACCACACACACACACACACACTAATAACCACTGATGGGAGATCTCACACACACCAGATGGAATCCCTCTCACAGGTCAGAGAAGGGGCATCTCCTGAGCTCCTGAGCCTGTAGCTGTGCGTGCGTGTGTGTGTGTGTGTGTGTGTGTGTGTGCCTTTATACATGACACCAGCCTGACCCCACTGAGTATGTGCACTTTCACCCCCCATGTGACACTAGCCATCTCCTACTTACAGTTAACACACACACACACACACACACACACACATATGTGACACCAGTCATCTCCTACTTACAGTCAAACTCGTTGGTCCAGACCGTCTTCTCTGCAGTTCTCAGGATAACAGCAAGAGTGGTGTAACCTGCCACACACACACACACACACACACACACACACACACACACACACACACACACACACACACACACACACACACACACACACACACACACACACACACACACACACACACACAGAAGGCATATCAACACATGCACAGTAAAAGGAAGGCATACACACACATTTTATACTTTTTTATACATTTTATTTTATACTATTTGATTATAGATTACATGTAAATATTCATTAGGAATCAAATGCTTCAACAGAATCTGACCAATACACATATTGCTTTGAGTTTACAGCTTTAGGGATACAGGAAACACAGATATACAGCTGCTGGTCATATAATTAGTATGTATATCATGAACAAGTTTTTTTATATCAGTAAATCCATTAAAAAAGTGAGACTTGTATATTATATTTATTCATTACACACACTGGTATGTTTCAAATGTTTATTTCATATTGATAATTGATTATAACTAAAAACTAATTCAAATCCCAAATTCAGTATCTCAGAAAATTCGAATATTACTTAAGACTGATACAAAAAAGTTTTTTTAGAAATGTTGGCCAACTAAAAAGTATGACCATTAAAAGTATGAACATGTACAGCACTCAAAACTTAGTTGGGGCTTCTCTGCCTAAATTACTGCAGCAATGCGGTGTGGCATGGGGTCGATCAGTCTTTGACACTGCTCAGGTGTTATGAGAGCCCAGGTTGCTCTGATAGTGGCCTTCAGCTCTTCTGCATTGTTGGGTCTGGTGTATCTTCCTGTTCACAATAAACCATAGATTTTCTATAGGGTTAAGGTCAGGCGACTTTGCTGGCCATTTAAGAACAGGGATAACATGATCCTTAAACCAGGTACTGGTAGCTTTGGCACTGTGTGCAGGTACACTTTTTTTCTACCACATCTTTTCCTACCCTTCGCCTCTTTATTAATGTGCTTAGACACAGAGCTCTGTGAACAGCCAACCTCTTTAGCAATGACCTTTTGTGTCTTGCCCTCCTTGTGCAAAGTGTCAGTGCTTGTCTTTTGGACAACTGTCAGGTCAGCAGTCTTCTTCATGATTGTGTAGCCTACAGAACTAGACTGAGAGACCATTTAAAGGCCTTTGCAGGTGTTTTGAGTTAATTAGCTGATTAGAGTGTGGCACCAGGTGTCTTCAATATTAAACCTTTCCACAATATTCTAATTTATAATCTATTCTAAGTTATAATCATCAGTATTAAAAGAAATAAATACTTGAAATATGTCAGTCTGTTTGAAATGAATGTACACATTATACACGTTTCACTTTTTGAATTGAATTTGAATTACTGAAATAAATCAGCTTTTTCATGATATTCTAACTATATGACCAGCACCTGTATATGCTTCCTATAATAGCTGAGATGGCTCACACACACGCACAGACACACACACAGGGTATTTATCCACGCACAGTAGAGGAAAGGCATCAACACATATAAACATGGAAAAGGCACGTACAGTAGTGGGCAGGGAAGGCACACAGACACAGACACACACACACAGACACACACAGAGACACAGACACACAGACACAGACACAGACACACACACAGACAGACCCACACACACACACACACACAGACACACAGACACACACACTGGGAGAAGCCATTTAAACAAATTCAGTCCAGAGAAGGCATACAAACATAGAGAGACAGAAAGCCTTTAAACACATACATCAGATGGCACACAGACACACGTACACACACACACACACATAGGGAAAATGCATAAACATTAGAACTGGCTATGCGGAGACTAAACACACCGCCCCTTAAATAGAAGCCCTGTGAAATAATGGACCGCCGAGGAGCCAGAGCAATGTGCTGATGGAGGATATTTATGTGTGTGTGTGTGTGTGTGTGTGTGTGTGTGTGTGTGTGTGTGTGTGTGTGTGTGTGTGTGTGTACATGTCAGCAAACACTGCAGTGGTGGTGATGACGGCACGGTTTGTGATAGCACTCCAGCTCCGCAGAAGGTAGCCTAGTTCATCCCCCTCTCCGTGTGTGTGTGTGTGTGTGTGTGTGTGTGTGTGTGTGTGTGTGTGTGTGTGTGTGTTTGTGCATGTGTATATGCATGTCTGTATCCATGTGTGTGTGTGTGTGTGCGCTCTCTCTAACTTACTGTGTGTGTGTGTGTGAGTATGTGTGTGTGTGTGTGTGTGTGTGTGTGAGTATGTGTGTGTGTGTGTGTGTGTGTGTGTGCGCGCGCTCTCCCATCTACTCTTAGTCTCTTTTGCTCTTTTCTCCATCATCCTGGATCATTTCTCTTCATCTTTCTCTCTCTTTTCTATCAGCTTTCTCTCACTCTCTCTTTTTTTAATCTCTCTGCTTTCTCTTATCTTTCGCCATCTACCCTCTCACTCTGTCTCTCTGTATCCTTAATTATTCCCTTTCCATATCCCTGCACAGCCCCCCCACCCCCCAACCCCCCATCCCCGGCAGCCCATCCCTCCCCACACACACACACACACACACACACACACACACACACCCACCCCCCATAGGTGTTGCAGCTCATATTAGGCTGTGGCTCTGCTGCCATTGTTGGCCGCTGTGCTGCAGTCATGTGCAGGTGTAGCTGATACTCAGGTGGACTGTAGCTCTAACTTAGGTGGAGCTCACGCTAAAAGGTATAGATCAAACAAACACAGAGGCTCGCTGCTATTGTTTACCAGATGTAACTGATAGAAGGTGTAGCTCTAATTCAGATGTGCGCTGCTATTATTGGCCGCTGTGCCACTGCTACTGGGTGGAGGTGTAGCTGATGTTAAGTTGCAGCTCTAACTCAGATGTACACTGCTATTATTTGAAGCTGTATAGAGGTGGGGCTCTATACAGCTTATAGAGGGGGTGCTCACACTAAAAGGTACAGATCAAACAAACAGCCCTGTTACTGGGTGGAGGTGGAGCTGATATTAAGGTGCAGCTCTAACTCAGATGCGGTTATTTGAAGCTGTGCAGTTATCATTTGCAGGTGTAGCTCGTATAGACTCAGATGTACTGTATGCTTTTATGGTGCTGTCATTTGGAGGTGTAGCTGTAGCAGGTCAGAATTTCACAACAACCAGTGTACAGCGCGCACACACGCACACACACACACACACACACACACACACACACACACACACACACACACACACACACACACAGAAAAGAAAATAACTGCCGTTATTTGATTAGGGGCTGTTTCATCACTGCGGGACCCCTGTGGTGGACTCTGCCTTTCCCAAATAATTTCTGCATACACACACACACACACACACACACACACAGTTATTGTGCCATCATTCAGAGGTGTGGCTCATATTAAGGTGTAGTTCTACTATATGTCGCGATGATGTGGAGGGTGAGCTCAGACTCAGATGTACAGTATGTTTCTATGATGGTGAAGTGTACCTCTAGCTCAGACCTATGCTGCTATCACTGGGAAATGTTAGTCAGACTGAGATGTGTGTCGCCATGTTCTGCATGCGTGCCATAATAACTGGAGAAATTTGGAGCAGAGGGGTGGAGCTCTGCACACAACTAACTGTGACAAACGGACAAACGGATGTTACTGCACCACTGCTGAGACTTTTTACATAGCCACTACACTACTCCACTGCTGCATAAACGCATTGTGGCTCACTGTCTCAAGCATCACCAAGCCCAACGTTCAAAAAGTAACTGTGGGCCTCTTAATAACATGAAGCCAGACATCCATAAACTCACTGTGAATCCCTGTATTAAACAGGACAAGATAAACCTCCATAAACTCACTGTGAATCCCTGTCTTAACTAAACATCTTAAATAGCATGAAGTTAAACGTTCATAAACTGTCTTAAATAGCATGAAGCTAAACGTCCATAAACTCACTGCAAATCCCTACTTCCCATGTCTTAAATAGCATGAAGTTAAATGTTAATAAATTGTCTTAAATAGCATGAAGCTAAAGGTTCATAAACTCACTGTGGGTCACTGTTTTAAACACCATTAAGCTAGACATTCCTAAACTAGCAGGTGATCCTACTGTTGGCATAGTGCCTATTACCAGCCATTTCTGTTGCTGTTCCACTTAAAATGAGGCTTTACCCTGTGAAAAAGAAGTCCATGAAAATAGACAAATTCAGCTCCCAAAAACTTTTTTTTGAGTAAGTGGACATATGTTTATTTTAAACTGCTTTCGCATCCAAATGTCTCTCACCACCTGGCCGATAATAGACTTGTTTATGCAGCTTTAAATAGCATTAAGCTAAACCTTCATAGACTAACTCCCATTAAGTCCCTGTGGGTCAAGGTGGGTAAGACTGATGACCTTATGCTAATGACGGAGTAAACACTCCGCAACCAAATCAGCTCTTCTTCCTCAGAGATTCCAAACACTGGAAAACAAACTTTGTCATAATTTCACAATAACCAGTGGACAGCACATACACATACACACACACACACACACACACACACACACACACACACACACACAGAGACAGAGACAGAGACAGAGACAGAGACAGAGACAGAGACAGAGACAGACAGACACACACAGAGACACAGACACACACACAGAAAAAGAAAACAACTGGTGCCGTTATTGGATTAGGGGCTATTTCATCACTACTCAATCCCTGTGGTGGTCCCTGCCTTTCCCACTGTGTCCATGACCCACTAACAACATGCATCATTTCTGCATGTAAACACACACGTACACACACGTACACATACGTGTACAAAGACAAGATACACACAGACACAAGAACACACTGCACTGAGAGCGCAGGAGACCTTGAGTACATGAGCTGATTGGAGCGCGGCGTGGTGTTGTCACAGCTGTAGCCGGCCATCCAGGCTGACTCAGGGGGGGTCTCAGCTTACACACACACACACACACACACACACACACACACACACACACACACACACACACACACACTCTGCTGACCCATCCATCTACATGCACCCCACACACACCCCCCCCACTGAGCCATCCATCTCCATGCATTCCCACTCCTGCCAATAACCTCCACACACACACATACACTCACACAGACACACACACACACAGACACACACACACAGGAAACACAGCATGGCGTGCTTCCTGGAAGGACACGTCAGGCCGTGTGCCGGAGAGGAGCGGTGATAGAGAGAGGAGGAGACAGAACTCGGGGGAGGAGAGGAGCACTGGAGAGGAGCAGTGATAGAGAGAGGAGGAGTGACAGAACTCGGAGGAGCACCCATCCCATAGAGGGAGGAGGCTAGAGTCACCCCAGGGGCGGGGAGGAGCACTGAGGGAGAAAGAAGGCAAGCTAAGGGGAGGAGAGGAGGCGAGAGTCACCTCAGGGGAGATGACTAGCTGTGCTTGTGATGCCTCCATGACCCCTCTCGGCTGGCTGATTGTTTGTCAGTTTGTCTGTCTGGCTGTTTGTTTGGCTGTCTGGCTGTCTGTCCAGCCCTCTCCCAGTACAGACAGACAACCTTACGACATCCTCGCAGACGGACAACACAACCATCCCAGTGGAGCTAATACGTCAACAATGTGCCAGTACAAACAACACAATATTTCACTAGTGCAGACAAACAACATGTCAACATTCTCCCAATGCACACAGACAGACATCATGTCAACGTACAGACAAACATGTCAACATTGTACCAGTGCAGACAATGGCAAGTTCTTTTTCCTGCCTACTGAGTTGCCTTCAAACTACTCCATAATGGTCATTTTTGAAGACAGCTTTGATGTATCCTCAATGCTGCCTGTTACCCAGAATTCTGTGCACTAACTTTCACACAACTGTGAAAAGTAAATAAAGATGGCGGCCAAAATTAATCTTACAGTAGCTGTTTGTATGGAAATGGTCGGTATCACTTGGATTTTTACAAATTAGATGAGAAATAAACAATGTAGGCCTACTATCTAAGTATCCCACCACTGTAACTATTCATAGCATATTGTACGATTTATGTACTGTCTGTCATAAACTAGTTGGTTCACGTCCGTCAGTTGACTATCAGCTAGTTTCACATTCTTGCTATGTGCCAACATCATACCGTAACTTTTTCTCTCTTAAAATCCCAGTCGAAACCAGCATTTACAGAAGTTGCTTAACTCCGTAGTCATATCTCATTAGTCACCTCTCTTTTCAGGCAGTGAGTTATTGAGGCAGTTGCCTTCTGTTTTGAACGAAGCCACCATGTCTACATTCTACCAGTGCAGACACACAACACATCAATATTCTACCAGTACAGACAGACAAAAAGACAACATGTCAACATTCTACCAGTGCATACAGACAAACATATAACATGTCAACATTCTACCAGTGCAGACAGACAGACAACATGTCAACATTCTAACAGTGCAGACATACAACACATAACATTCTACCAGTACAGACAGACAGACAACATGTCAACATTCTACCAGTGCAGACAAACATAATGTCAACGTCCTACCAGTGCAGACACACAACACATAACATTCTACCAGTGCAGACAAACATAATGTCAACATTATACCAGTGCAGACAGACAACATGTCAACATTCTACCAGTGCAGACAGACATGATGTCAACATTCTACGAGTACAGACAGACAACATTCTACCAGTACAGACAGACAAACAACATAATGATATCCTCCCGTTAGAGATAATAACACAACACCATCCCAGAGGATGTATGAAACACTAACATCCTTCTGCTGTTTAAAAAGGCATTCTTTGATTCTCTGTGTGAAGTGTGGGAACGTGTAGAGACCCAAGCATAATTAAGGTCATGATGTAAACAGGACAGGACCATTGTGTTGTGGTAATGACCACACACACACACACACACACAAACACACACACACACACACACAGACCCCAGGACCTATATGTCCTATGTGTAAATGACAGCTACTATATGTAGGCTATTTAAAAGCGAGTGACAGTGACCTGGTCATATATGGCCTAGTCCTATACACACCTCTGTCCAGCTGCTGCATCAGTCCCCTAATGAGGCTGTGCTGGTCGGATGGCTCAATGGGAAACCTCATTACATGACAATGCCTGATTGTTACACACAGAATAGACACATTCCATTGTATTAAAGCGTTGTATTAAAACACAAGCTGGCCAACACCCCCCGAAACGAGTTGAGCCCAATAGCGCTTCACCCTAACCCACACACACACACACACACTGCAACCCCCCACACACACCCTCCGCTCCCTTACACACACTCTCTCCGACCCCCTTCTATTCATGTCAGCCAGGCAGTTCTGCTCATGTTCATCCACCAGTCTGACACACACACACACACACACACACAACACACACAACACAACACAGAAGAATAGTCTCACAGATACAGCCCCCCACCCCCACCCACCCAACCCCACACACACACACACACACACACACACACACACACACACACACACACACACACACACACAAACACACAAACACACACATACAGCACAGAAAAATAGTCTCACAGATACAGCCCCCCCCACCCCCCCACCCACCCACACACACATGCCCCATGTGCATACACCCACATGGAGCAGTGAGAAACAGGCCTGACACTTCTCCAAATTAGACAGACAGGACTCTCAAGTGGGACAGTTTAAAAAAAGAACAGAGACAGAGGAGGGAGAGAGAAAAAGAGAAAGACACAGAGAGGGCCAGAAAGAGAGAAAGAAAGAGGGTGGAGAGATGGAATAGAAAGAAAGAAAAAAGAGGAAAGGCAGAGAGAGTGTGACAAAGTAAGCAAGAGACGGGAGAGAGGAAGGAGGAAAGAAAGAGAGTGAGGTGAGAGAGAGGCGATAGACACAGAGAGAAAAAGCAGAACAAGAGAGAAAGAGAGCGAGAAAGAAAGTTAAAAAGAAAAGGGGAGGGTGGAAGTCCTGGTTTGCCATCTCTGCTGGTGTGTTTTGTGTTTGTGCTCTTTTCCTCTCTGGGGGTCTGATGTGGCCTGACAGACTTCTCTTGCCTTTCAACTCGCCTTGGCACAGCACTCCTGGCCTCAAACACACACGCTTCAGTATTCACGGCACAACATGAAACAAGCTGTGTGTGTGACAGGGGACTCTGTCAGAGTGTGAACAACCGCTGCTTGGAGCTTTGTGTAACACACACAGACACACTCACACTCACAAAGACAGGGTTTCATAAAGCCCCTATTACAAAAAAGACCTGTACCAGTAAGGGTAAGCAGGCCAAAGAAAGTAATGCACATTCTCACACACACACAGTCACACACTCACACATAGTGATGCAGTTCCCAACCCGTAAAGCTTGAGTGCCGACGGGACAACTTGTTGGAGGGGCCTGTGTGTCATCATCTCCCCATCGGAGCAATTAGTGGTCCACACATACACATACATATACACACACACACACACACACAGGCCACAGAGAGAATGGAAAACTGCCGGGGCGCACGCCCATCCCCAGAGCGCCGGAGATTTACTGCGTCTAAAAAAAGCCTTTCCCAAGCATTCCTCCGCTGCCTTAAAGAGGGGGACATGTCCTCCGAGCACTCTCTCTCACACACACACTCAGACACAGACACACACAAACACACAATACACTGAGCCAGGGCTCCGCTGAACTGTCAAACAAGTTCAAGAATAGTCCACCACATAGCCCTGTTATTGCCAGACTTTGGGGGTTTATTCCCTTCTCTCCAAATGCACACTCACCCTTACTTGAAAGATGTTTTGTTTTGTATGTTTGCTACAGACCCATGACGTCTGATGGTCTATAGTTCTGACTAGACCACTTCAAATGACCTTGGCTATGGGAGAGGTTCTCTCAACAAAACACACACAGTCACACATATCCCAACAGTGTACAGGGGCTTCATGTGCGGAACAGTCGATGTTGCAAGGCGAGACGCCGCGCTGACTGCCCGGTCGGTGTAAACCGATATGCTGTTGCAGGCATGAAGCCATGATGTACATGTATCGGTGACAGAGCGGACGCCAGTTTTATTGTGACCCAATAAGCATAGTTGTAGTCTGCACATAATCTGCAGAATGCCTGAAAAATAATAATCTCTTCTCATGGCATCGAAGGGATAACGTAACCTTTTTTGAACTAAAAAAAAACATCGAATAAGCCACAAACATACTGAAGCACGTGCACTGGTGACCCGTTATTATTATTGTGTGTAGTACTGCGCACGAGACTACTATTCCACGGAAGTTTTACAATCTTGAAGACCAATTTGTAATCAAATCAGCTGATCTAATAACCCTCACATAACAGGTGAACTTACAATGTTTGTAAACGGAAAACAAATAATCTAATATTCTTTAAAATTCGCCAGTTCCTGCCAGTGAAAACTGCCTTAGCATCGTCAATTAGCTAATATTTTGAACGTGTCAATCTCCCTAATTGCTACCAAACCCCAATTCACTGCCAACGCCAACACCACGGGGCAGTCAAATGCTTTGGTTGAACGGAGCTAAAATCAAGCTAGCTCGCTAATGTTGGCAAGAATAACAAAAAGCAAATATTGAACCTGGATAGAAGGATGATGCCTAGATTCAACACAATATCAGAATAAATCTGCGTTCACATAACTCATGAATCAAAGAGCATGTAGATGACAGACAGCGGGACTTACGGATAGCGAAGCAGAGGAGCAGAAACACACTGTGCAGTGTTTGCGCCATCTTGAAGCTGGTTGTGAAGTGGTCCTGCACACAGAAGAGCCGCTGGATGCTGCCCGCTGACAGGTTTCCATAGCTACAAGGACAATTTAGCGGAAAAAAGGTACCATCTAAACCGGAAATGTTTCAAGCCCTGGAAAGGCGTTTTACTGTTAGTGGTCGCATACCTTTCAACCCTTGGTATTTTTTTATTTGTTTGCAGTCGAGGAACGCTGTTATAGGGCTACAATTTTACTTGAAAATGTTATTTAATGGTGACAATTCTAATACTAGATGTAGTTTAACCATTAATAAACTTTTATTGTGCATATGCTCAAGCGACATGACAACAGTCTACGTGTAAACAATAACAGGGATGAATGTGTATAATCTCTACGGTCATCAAACAATCAAGGAATAGAGTGAAGGAATCTAATAGAACGTCAGGGGATGGTGGAGTGGTATGATGGAGTAACTGTCCTTTGACAGTTGGCCACTAGATGTCAGTGTTTGCTCAGGATCAAGCCGTTTTAAGTAAGGGTATGACGTCATCTTTGAGACTTCTGCAAAAACTCGAGGTTTCAGCCTCACAAAGCCAGTCAGTGTTGAATGTGGAAAAATGAGACGGTAGCTCAGTACGGATTCCTGTCGTGCTCACCCAATAGTTTATTTAGTGAATAGAATTCACTGAACTGTGTTTTTTTTGGGAGACTGTGGTCTAATGGTTAAGGGGCTGGTTTTGGGGTCGGGGTGTTGTTGGTTTTTATTCCTGTACCACTCTGGATAAGAGTGTCAGCTAAATGCAATGTAATGTAATGTGTGTAAATGGTTGCATGTTTGACATGAGGGTTTTGCAAGACTATAGATGTTTGCAAGACTACACAAGGAGTTCCCTGTGAAAACCCTATTGTGAGAACATATTGTCCAGTGTGCATCTGAGGCTTTCTTAACTTTTTCTCTGTCTTAAGAGACGAACTGTAGAACAGCCTGTTGGGAAACTGGCTAATATATATGCCTTTGGTGAGATTGCACCAGACTCCCTAACATAATACACTCCGTCCAATGACAGACTTACACACAAAGGAATATGGATGACACCAAATCATTCCACAGAGTTAATGGACTTACTCAGTGTTCACAGTTTCTAACTTATATTGACGACATGAGTGGGTAAATATGTGGTTTTGTGTATGTGATGGTGTGCATATGTGGTTCTGTGCGTGTATGTAACTGTGTCTATGTTGCTACATGTGTGTGTGACTCCGTGTGTACGTGGTTCTGTTGGGTATTTGGATACGTGGTTCTGTGTATATGTAGTTTCATAAGGTTCTATATGTACCTGGGGCTTGTGTATGTAGCTATGTGTGTATTTGTGTTCATGTGTATGTGGCTATGTGTGTGTATGGGGCTACATGTGTATGTAGCTATGTGTGTGTATGTAGCTATGTGTGTGCATGTAGCTATGTGTGTATGTGGTTCTGTGGCTCTTACAGCATTTCAGCAATCAGACCTGACCATTAATCATTAATTACTCTTTAAGCAAGATGAACTAACAAGGTTCTAAATGGGGTCATGGAGTCACACAAGCGGCACACACCTGCAACATTAACCATCCAGTCAGTCACAACCACACTATCCACTTAGTCAGTGAGATCAACACTAACCATCCAGTCAACCAGAACAACATTAACCACCCAGTCAGTGAGACTAACACTAACAACCCAGTCAGTTGGAACAACAGGAACAATTCAGTTAGTGAGATTAACATTAACCACCCAGTCAACCAGAACAACAATAAAAATCCAGCTGGTGCAATCCAAACCCTCACAGTTGTCAATGTAAAGGATGTCCGGAGGGAGCAAGTTCCTGAGTCCGGGAATGGAGCAGCATACACAACTAACTACAAGCACAACCCAGAGCAACGTGGGGTCCAGTGCTTTACTTATGGGCACCATGGTGGCAGACCCCTGGAAGTGAACTTGCACCCATCTGGCCCACCATGCCAGGACAGGCTGATGGAGTGTGTAAGAGTGAGTGTGTGAGAGTGACTGTGTGAGGTGTGTACTTAGTGTACACGACAGGTCCTCTAAGGCATCCCAAGCTTTCCTTTTGCCATGGCACAAAATCAGTCTGTCTCCTAGAGAATGCATTCATTCAAAAATCACCGTTCCCACACTAATTTGATCCTTTCTCATGCTAAGGCCATCAGGGAGATTTACTCTACTCCTCATATTGGGATATTTCCCCCAGGGGGGCCCCCGCTCCGTGAAGGGCATTCTTCCAGGCCTGCGTCTCCTAATTGAATTGCTGAGAGTGTGTATATGTGTGTGTGTGTGTATGTGTGTGCGTGTGTGTGTGAGTGAGGAGGTGGGTTGTAGGGGGGCTGACTCTGCAGTATTTTCATTGTGAAGGCTCAGAATTAGCATCGAATCGTTCGAAGACCACTCTTCCACCTCATGCAATATAAATAAACATGATGACGCCCATCACACACACACACACACACACACACACACACACACACACACACACACACACACAGCACTTCTCATTGCATCCACCCATCCGATCTGTGATGAGTTAGTTATAATCTTTCATCCTAAAAATTTCACTATTGATGCATCGGCTTGAGTGCTGAGGCGGCCGAATGGCCCTGTGGGTATCGATATCTCCGCCCGACATTCGTCAGGATCAGCTGACCGCAGTGCCACTGGACCGGGTCAGAGCCAGATCCGGGCCAGAGGTGCTGTGGCACGGCCCGCTGTCTGGCGACCCGCAAGGACGATGGCTCCTCGGCCTCTTTATATGCTAATGCATCTCTCGTCCTCTGAGGACGTCTGAAATCTTAAGAATGTCAAAATGTCACACACACATACACACACATACACACACGCACAGTCTTTCCTCTCCTCTGTCATGCCTCTGCACTGGATGTTACTGTATTTATTCATTACATCAATCACTCATATCATATCATAAACTGTCTACTGTCACCTCTACTAATCTGTAGTAGGGGACTTGACGTGTCCGGCCGGTGACAGGTGTCCAACGACTGTATCTATTCATTTATCACTTATGTCACTTATTAACTGTCTATTGCAACCTCTACTGTCTGCCTTAGTAGGACCTCTAGTGTCTATCCAGTAATCACTACCCACCCAGCACCCTCTCTATACTATGCTCCCACCACACCACCCTCCACATAACACCACTCTACACTGTCTCCATTATCCTACACACCACCCTCCACATCTCCCACCACATCACACATCCTCTCTACACCAGCCTCCACATCACACCACCCGGTCTACACTATCCTCCACACCACCCACTACATCACACCATCCTCTCTACACCAGTCTGCCCATCACACCGCTCTCCACACCATCCTCTCTATGCCACACCACATCACCCCAACACCTCCCACCACACCATCCTCCACATCAACCACCACACCACACCACCGTCTCCATCACCCCACTCTCCGCACCACCCTGTCTATGCCACACCAAATCTCCCCCAACACCTTCCCACCACACCACCCTTCACAACATGATGAACCAAGCAGAACCAGGCAGACACCACCCTCTCCACACCACTATGTCTGTGTCCCTCCTCCTGTTGCTTCCTCCCTGTGCGTTGTGACAGGTGCCTTGTGTGTGCTATATCTCCTCTAGGTAACAGTCTCTGCGAGGCCATGAGCTAATGTGTGTTTGTGTGTGTGTGTGTGTGTGTATGTGTGTGTGTGTGTGTGTGTGTAGAGCAGCAGTGAGGATGGTGGAGAAAGGAGGTGATGGGGTTCATGTGTGTGTGTGTGTGTGTGTCTGTGTAGAGCAGGATGGTGGAGAGGGAAGGAGATGGGGTCCAGGGTTTGTGTGTGTGTGTGTGTGTGTGTGTGTGTGTGTGTGTGTGTGTGTGTGTGTGAGAGAGAGTGCTAAAGGAAGAGCCTGGAGTCTGTCCCTCTGTCTAAAGATCTCTATTTGGGGCTGTTTTAATCACTTCCTCCTCTCAGTGTAATCACTTCCTGCTCCCTTCCTCCCGTGTGAGGGCCTGTTGGGGCATCCTGAGGCAGAGGAGTGAGGAGTGAGGAAGGTCAATTAGAGCGCGCCACAGTGTGAGTGTCATCTGCTCTCTTGCTGAAGTGTGAGTGTCGTCTGTGTGACTGTCATCAGCCTTCTTGTTAAAGTGTGTATGTGTGTAGTCTGCGCTCTTTATTAAAGTGTGTGTGTGTTGTCTGCATGTGTGTCATCTGAATGTGTGTCGTCTGCATGTGTGTTGTGTGTATGAGTGTTGAAGCATGAGTGTCATTTGGGTGAGTGAGTGTCATCTGCGTGTGTGATGTCTGTGTGTGTGTTGTCTGCATGAGTGGTGTAGCATCTGCATAAGTGGAATCTACATGTACAAGTGTTGTCTGTGTGACTGCTGTCTGCACTCTTATTGAAGTGTGAGTGGCATCTGCCTGAATGTTGTCATCCGAGTGTCATCCGTGTGAGTGACGTCTCTTATTGACGGCTCTTATT
>CM059285.1:5345914-5348414 GCA_030347295.1 Setipinna tenuifilis
AGTAAAAGCATGTTTTGCATTGTGTCTTTAAAAGTAATCTAATGTTGTATGTTGTGTGCTCTGAATAAGATAATGTATCTTGTAGAAAATGTGACAAAATGCGCAATGAGGTATTACAGAGGCATTCTGTGAAACTTACTTCTAACTTACTTATTAAAAAGGTTTCACGTAATGTCTAGTTCTGACAAAAAGGTAAGCTTCATTTCAGTGGATGAAGCCTATACATCTCACTGTGGACCAATGGCACAGATAGATGTACAGATGAACCAATGGGATTGAGCGATGTAGTAATGAACCAGTAGTATTGAGCAATGTTTACATGGACCGGTGGTGTTGAGCGATGTATTGACCAACACACTTGATAGGGCATGAAGGATTGAGTGTGTCAGACCTTTAAAAAACTGTGTCGCTTGCTGTAAAGTAGAGTATGCTGACTACATAGAATGCCTCCTCACGTTTCCTCAGGTACTATGGAGACCAGGCTAGAGCCCTGCTTTGCATTCAGATCACTAGACTTTGGAACAGACTACCTAGTGTGGAAGTGAACATCACCACAAGGGTTAATGCAGAGGACTATGGGTATTTTTTTAACACTGAGGTTCCATCAAAGCACCTTGAATATGCTTAGAAATAGAGGCTGCGGATTTCGGAGTATTTTTGACATTGGAACAGAGCTTGGCGGAGTTTGCTGACGTGGTGCCCTTGAAAAGGCAGAAGTTGAGAATGCTTCCTTGACTTTGGAAAATGGCACCTGTCAGTCTTTCAGATAATCTTTTAGGAGGTGTAGAATTAGACTGAATAAGAAGACTGCTAAAGACTGCTAACATTTATATTTTCCCTTCAGATCTTAAACTACTTGGTCAATTTTCAACCACATTCCATCATAGCAGTCTAGTCTCCATCTGCAGAGTATTAACAGAAAATGTGAATGTCTGTGGAGCTGCCGTTTGGGCATTTATTCCGCTTCTTGGTTTCACCTTTAAAAGTCTCAAACAAATACTGGAGAAGACAGAAAAGCAACACAGTCTGCCAAGTCTGCACCTCTTGGACTGTAGCCTGGAGGTGTGGAGTGGAACAGCCATAGATTATGTTATCACTCCTCTAGTTATAGATGACTATCACTCCTTCGGTCATAGATGACTCCATCACTCCTCCACAGCCAGCTTAATTGGCCTCTCTGATTAAGATGTGATAGAACGAGGAAACCATAGCAACCGTCTCAGCAACCGTCTCAGGTACTCTGTGCTGGAGGTTGCCAAAGCTACAGGAGGGTGCAGAATCACAACAAGGAGAGGTGGGTTTGTGCGGTCGTGTGCATGTGTGTGCATGTGTGTGTGTGTGTGAGTGAGGAGAATGTGATGCATGGATGGAGATGATGAATAGGTCCCCATGAGAGCCTGTAGGACTGGCCAGTGTACCCCCACCTCTGCCCCCCCCAAGCACCATAGCGACCCCATCATCGTGACACTCTGTGTTGCTGGTGATGTCCAATGTTCTGGGTCACATCAGTCCACCTCAGACTGGACACACACCTCACACTCAACACACACTCTCCATAAACTCAACACACACCTTACACTCAACACACACCTCAAACTGAAATATGGACATAAGAAGCGGGGGGACGCATCCCCCACAATATGGGAAAATCCCCCCTCCCCTCCCATACAAATAAAGTAGGCTGTTTTGTTAATTCCCTTAGCAATACATGGCAAATCGTTTTTGACCAGATAAAGTGTAGTCCAGGTTTTCCACAGCTGCTTTCCAATTCATGCTGCCCTTACCTTACACTTTCATATGCATCATAGGCTACAGTCACAGAATGGAATGTCTGGAAATACTTCATGTTAGCGGATATAGGCTATAAGGCCAACAACCAATTTCAGTCTGTTTACAGCTGCACATGTCACATTTGCAGCTCACTTAAATCACTGGCCAGCAATCGTGGGTGCCTTATGCCTGTGGAATTATTGCATTTGGCAGAAGTGGGCTTTACCCAGCAAATGAGTTGCATTAAATACATGATGACTTGTATAGAATATGGCTTGTAGGATAGCTAGGCTATGTCTCCCGAGTTTCATATCAATTTTCTAAGTTGATATTTCAGCTCAGTCATGGTAAGTTGGCTATTAGGACATACAGTAGACAGAGAAATTTGAGAGTGGTTGGCAGCGTACATTCTGATCAGATTGGAGAGACTGGTAAGTGCCACCTTTACCAGGACATGGTTGATAAAGTTCCAAAGAATTGTTTAACTTTCCAAAGGTTAGCTAATTTTGACTAACCTTTTTCCCTAAACCACTAGATTACAAACTAAAACGGGAACATGAAGACGCAGGTGATTAAATACGATGAAGTCAGGACACAAGACATCAGTGCAAATCGATAACCTGATGTCAAACAGGATCCAGGTACGCATCTCTCAATCTACAAGAGTTTTCTAGATGTTTACCAAACTTCTAATAATGACATCCACAGGACATATGTGTAAGGCTTATCT
>CM059285.1:5353414-5363414 GCA_030347295.1 Setipinna tenuifilis
CACCAAAGTGCACACAGCGCACAAAGCAGAACACACACACAGTGGGAGAATACTTTTTCTGCATAGTTGAGTTGCGGCCCCCCCTGTTGTCCTGCTGTGTGTGTGTGTGTGTGTGTGTGTGTGTGTGTGTGTGTGTGTGTGTGTGTGTGTTTGTGTGTGTGTGTGTGTCTAACCCTGATGTGACACAATTGTGTACCCACCAGTGCCGATGGGTTAGCCAGTCAAATGGCAGTCTTAAATGTGTAGACTATCCCTTTGTTATGAAACATGTCCAATAAGAGTCCTAATTCACCTGGGACAAACACAGACTAGTGGCCTTCAGCAGGAAGGGTCTTTTTCCAGATCGAAAACTTACTGCATGAGCAAATTCCATGGTTTGGTTTGATTGACAGATTGGTTTGGTTGAAGTACAGCGAAACTGAGCATGTGTGCTTGTATGCATGTGTGAATAATTGTGTGTGTGTGTGTGTGTGTGTGTGTGGATGTTTGTGTGTGTATACATATAGATGTGTATGTGTGTGTGTGTGTATGTGTAACCACACCCAACTGGCAATGCTGTGGAGTGTTAGTGTGTTAGTACACCTCTCTCCTGATGCCTCAAAGGCAGACATCCCAACCTGCAGAAACTCAGGGGGTCAACAACCCCCCCCACCCCCCCCACCCAAATGTTGTTTGTCAAACACTGAATAGCCTAATGACAGAGACAGAGGTCATCTATTACGTCTGCAAATTATTCTCGCTCTCCCTCACTCCACCTGTCTCCCTGTCACTTGCTGCATCTGTCACTTGTCCTAATGAGCTAAAGAAATTTGCCTGAGTTACGGGAGATGTGATATTACTTGCAGGTGTCCAGGAGTCACTTTTCAAATGGCGGAGACTTCCGGAGGTCGCTGGCGACTTGGGATGTCTGCAAAAATGACATACAAGTGCCTGGGCTAGCAGTATGGCTTTTAGCTCACATGGTAGCGAGTCTCTACACAAGTCAAGTCAAATAGGTTTTTATTGTAGTGTCAACCATATAGTATAGACAAGACAGACACAATACAGTGCACACACATGCACACACACTCGCATCACACACACACACTCGCGCACCCACACACACACATAGGCCTAGCCAAGTGTCCTTCCCAGTGGGCCATCAGCAGTACCACAGCTGTCTGTAGGGGGCACAGTCTCCTAGTGTAGTGAGCTAGCCAAACAGGCAAGACAAGCAACTGTTTGGGGCTCCTTAGGCAAGTAAAGGCCAGACAGTCCTTGAAGAGATACTATGCAAATTTGAGTGTTTTTTTCTCAATGGAGCTCCCTCTAGTGTCTCCAAGTCCCCTCAGCCTGTGCATGTGTTTTTAACTCAACTGATCAGAGTGACCGGCGAATACGAAACTAGTAGGTAAAGTCAGAATTTCTTCAGAGTCTAGAGTGGCCTCTCCACCCCTCTCCAGGTCCCTCTATGTGTCTATGGTTATTCCGCTTTTCCATTGCAGTACTAGTACTGCCCTACCCAACTTTGCTCTACCTCACTATTCCTGCTTTTAGGTACTGATTGACTTTCCATCACAATTGATACTACCTGCGCCCAATGGGTTTGTGGGGGAGAGTGGCCTCAAAACTGGTGTGACGTTGTTTGTACGTGACATAAAATGTCACAGTCGGCACAAACATTAGCAAGTTGGTTGTGAACTGGTAAGAAGAAGAAACATTAGCAGCCAGAATGGAGGACGTTGAGGCGATTGTCGGGTGTGTGGCTTTGTTTAATGGAATCCTTCTTGTCCACTCCCTGCAGTGAGTGTGTGTGTGTCCCCATGTGTCCTCCTCGTCCTCCTCGTCCACCTGTCCACCTGCAGAGGTAGACTGACCTCCGCTCTGCCCCCTGTGAAGTTGCCCTGTACCCAGCAGAGGGCATGGCTGGCTGGCCTGACACACACACACACACACACACACTGTCTCAATCTCTCTCTCTCACTCACACACACACACACACACACACACACTCTATTTGTCACTCACACACACACTCTTTCTCTCTCATTCTCTCTCTCTTACACACACTCACACACACATACTCTCTCATTCTCTATCGCTCTCGCTCTCTCTCTCTCTCTCTCTCTCTCTCTCTCTCACTCTCCCACACACACACACACACACACACACACACACACACACACACACACACACACACACACAGTGGGCAACCAGCAGTACCTTAGCTGGGTCTGTAGGGGGCACAGCCTCTCAGTGGCCTCCTGTGTGTGTGCAAGTGAGTGGAGCAGCCTTGATGTTTAGGCCCAGCCCTGTATTTCCTGAGCGCATCTATCTGCGTATCTCCGTGATTCATTTAAAGAGCTACCTGTATCTTCTGTGTGTGGGGGGCAGTAAGTGGAGCAGTTTTAATGATTAGCCAGAGAGCTGGCAGTGTCTCCTGTAAGCATCTCTCTGCCTTCGTCATTAGCCAGAGAGACTGCTTCCCTTTCTAACAAAACTAATCTCTACTAACCAACTCTTTTCCCTAGGTGCCTCGTGCTTGTATAAGTCTGCGTGTGTAGAGGGTGTCTGTGTCTGTAGTGTCCCTGCTCTGGGAAACTTACTTAAGGCACATGTATCTTGGGTAGTGTATGAGGGTAGTCTGTTTACTTTGTGTTCCTCTACACCTCTGTTAGTAGTTGTCCTCTTTTTGTAAATCGCTTTGGATAAAAGCATCTGCTAAGTGTAATGTAATGTAATGTAAAGAGAGATAGCTGTTTTTTCTGTAAGCATCTATCTTCCTTCTACCCTAGCTGTCACACCAAGCTTGTAGATGGAGCTTGGTCTGGCAAGGATCCCATAGACAAGAAAGTTCTCAGAGGTGGGGTCAACAGGCGTCTATCAAATGCCTCTGGATACTACAGGACAGAGCTACAACCAATCAGACCACGGATTCCTTCGTAGTGTTTTAGTGGTGCCCGATTTTTTGGGCAACAGAATTGCGGAGAATAGGCAGATTAACCAGACTGACTTGAGCGTGAAATTCTATGTAGCGTCACAGACAGTATGGATGGGCCCAGGCTATCTATCTTCATGATTAGCCAGTGAGCTAGCGGTGTCTCCTGTAAGTGTCTGCAGTACATAACACACATATACACACACACACATACTCTCTCTGACTCTCTCTCTCACCCCCACACATCCTATCTCTGGGTATGGGTGGGCCCAGGCTACCTATCTTCATGATTAGCCAGTGAGCTAGCGGTGTCTCCTGTAAGCATCTGTGCTACATAAGCCCGCCACAGCCTGAGGGAGACAATAACATCATCATTCTGTGAGAACAGCTATTAAAATAATCACGTTTAGTTTGCGGTGTCTACTGAGCACAGAGGGTGTGTTTGTGTGTGTGTGTGTGTCTGTGTTTGTGTGTGTATGCGTGCATGTGTGTGTGTGTGTGTGTGTGTGTGTGTGTGTGTGTGTGTGTATGTGTGTGTGTGTGTGTCTGTGTGTTTGTGTCTGTGTCTGTGTGTGATGATATATGGGGAGGCCATTTGTCATTGTTTAGCAACATGCTGTTTTTATCTGCAGCTGAGTGTAAAGAGTTAGATGGAGTCTCTGATTGTAATAAAGAAGAGACAAAGAAATGTTTAAAAGTGTTTTTGTTGATACACAGACAAGCACTTGTGCACACACATGTACAGACACTTACATTACACACACACACACACACACACACACACCACAAACACCACAGATATGCACATGCACACACACAAATACCACACATGTGCACACACACAATCACACAAACACCACACACATTCACACACACACACAAACACACATACACACACTTTTTCTGGGGATCTGCCTGATTGATGTTTAGTGTAATTCCATCCAGCCTTCAAATGAAACATTTGACACTTTGTATGGATTATGCCCAATCTCTGATGTCACACACTCAGTAATAGATGCTGGTGTAATAGAGTGACATAATGTCTGCAGGTGTAATGCAGTGACATCAGGTGTAATAGGTGCTAAAGCAGGTGCAATAGAGTAACATTAGGTGTAAGCAGGTGTAATTGGTGTTAAAGCATGTGTATGCAGGTGTAATAGAGTGGCATTAAGTGTAATGTGTGTTTATGCAGGTGTAATAGATTGACATTAAGTGTAATAGGTGCTTATGCAGGTGTAATAGAGTGACATTAAGTGTAATAGGTGCTTATGCAGGTGTAATAGAGTGACATCATGTCTGCAGGTGTAATAGAGTGACATCAGATGTAATAGCTGCTGAAGCAGACATATGCAGGTATGACATTAGGTGTATCTAGGTGTAATAGAGTGACATTAAGTGTATGCAGGTGTAATAGGTGCCAATGCAGGTGTATGCAAGTGTAATAGAGTGATATCAGGTATAATAAAGTGACATCAGGTTTAACAGTGACATTAAGTGTATGCAGGTGTAATAGAGTGACAATAGGTGTAATAGGTGCCTATGCCGATGGAATAGAGTGACATTGGGTGTATGGAGGTGTGATAGGTACTAAAGCAAGTGTACACAGGTGTAATAGAGTGACATTGGATGTATCCAGGTGTAATAGAGTGACATAAGACATATGCAGGTGTACTAGAGTGACATTAGGTATATGCAGGTGTTATGGTGTACATTCACCTCCTCCAGTCACAAGTGTCCAGGTGGCAGGTACAGAGGTGGACATCCAGCGCTCAGAAAGTAAAAGGCCACATATTTGTTCCAGCCAATTCCCTCAACCAGCTGATCCTAATTAGCACAACTCATCAGCCATGTAGATCAGCTAATTAGCTAATTAGTGAAGTCTGTGTTAAATGCACAGGCAGCAGGGTTACATGGCGGGACTTTGGCATTCTCTGACTGGTTTGTCTGTCTCTGGGCAGGTAACTGATTCTGATGCTGAGGTTGTGTCTGGACATCCTCCTGCCTCTGCAGCACATGGTGAAGTCCCCCCTGACTGAGACTCTGTGACACTCCCAGACAGGCAGACAAGCACAGACACACACAAACACAAACACGCCCGCGCATACACACACACAAACACACACACAATGAAGGTTCTGATGCAGAACAGTCAGACAGAATTTGTTTTCACGAGAAAACCCTCAACCGCACAGAGACAGACAGACAGGCACACACACAGACACAGACACACACACACACACACACACACAATGAAGCAGAACAATCAGACAGAATTTGTTTTCCCTGCTGCCACTTCCGTAGTGTAGACTTCTTCACTGGGTTGTCACATTAATCGTCCCTAATTGGAGCAGCACATTCCAAGTTCCCGTCATGCCAAAGACTAACGGTATCAGGCCTATTGCAACGCCACCCTCTTCTGACTCATACACTCGTGTTGGGGGGTTTATCATTTTAACAAACAATCTCATCTTGCTTTTCTTTGTGTGGATGTTAATCATAATCATATACCGGTGGTACTTTTGTAATACTCTTGTATTAAGAGTTATCATTGCAATGCAATGCTCTAATGTTGCTTTTCATGTGTTTTTCGAGCACATAACAGAACAAAAGCAAAAAGGAAAGTACTTTATGTTACAAATGTGGGTGGGTATCAGCAGAACATAATAAGATTGGGTGCTTTATTTATTTAGCTACTGACATTTATTTTCTCATTTTACAGTAAATAAGCTAAAATCTCATACTCAGACGTTCTTCTACCAGTTTATAGCTCATGATACTAACACCACACCCGAAAACTATGAGCTCTGCACAGACACAGACAGACACACACACAGACAGACACAGACACACACACACACACACACACACACACACACACACACACACAGACCCCTCTCTGAGGGAGAGGTCATCTCCGGCACTCTCCCGGTCACAGCAGTGTCTGTCCCAGCAGTGTGCCCCAGACACAGGAGCTCACAAGAGGTGTATCTTTGGCCAGCACCTCCATGCAGTGTGGACACAGAGGAAGGATGTTCTGTACTTCTCTCCTCTGTTCTTCTCTCTTCTGAAGCACGTCTTTCCTATCCAGTGTTATCACACGGTTGCACAGAGGTGGCAAGAGCTTATCTCACCAGTTACTTTAGCAGAGGCTGTGTGTGTGTGTGTGTGTGTGTGTGTGTGTGTGTGTGTGTGTGTGTGTGTGTATGTGTGCGCGCTGGAAGTGTGAAAGGTAGCACATTGTCTCACCCTGTGATTTCCATATATAAGTCTGAGCTTTGCACCAGGGAGCTCTCTGACACACACACACACACATTTGAGGTTCGCATATATCATGATGTTGTATATATATCTATATTTGCGAGACTACACAATAAACAATATTCAGCTAAAGAAATGTTGTGGTTACCAGACAATGGCTTTAATTTCCACAGTCATTTACAATGCTGTGGTGGGTTTTGTTTTGTGTGGGAGCTTCACTGAGCCTGCACGAGCACATTCACTGTATGCAAATCGGTGTTAAAATGAAGCGTGAAGTTCAGAGTCCAGAGTGTGTGGACAGCTTCAAAGACAGGCCACCGAACAGCCCGCGCCGACACAGGGACACGGTAGCCTATCGACCGGCCAGGCCGTCTCCCCATCCCCTGAATGCGAATCCGAGAAACAGCAATGAGTGCGCACTCCTTGCCACACCCACTCCGTTGAAGGCTACTAGCCACGCCGCGCGCACGAGAAGGCGGCTCGGCGCTCGTGTTGGAGAGGAGTAGTAATGGCAACCGCTGAAACGGCACAATGAGCGCGAGAGTCTGGCTGCCACTGCAGACCCCAGGCGTCGTTAACGGGGGTGTCTGGTGTCAGAACCGCCCGAGGCGACAACAACCAGGCAGTATGTAAATACAGACAACCCCGCAATCAACCCAAATGGCTGTAAACGACAAGAAGGAGCCGTAGTGCCACACGACAGAGCCATTATCGGCGCCTCCGTGAAAAGATGCGGAGTCGACTATATCAATGCGCATGATACTGCGGCTCCACTCCACCAGCACGCGACAACTCACCTTGATTCGTAACGTGTCTGAGCTGCCAGTCTGGTCCCGGGGGGCGGGCGCTCGACCAATACACGCCCCGCAGTCTCGCCAGAGTCACCAATAGAGAAGCGGCGGGGGCGGACCCAGCGGCTGCATTCCCACACTTGGTTTCACTTTGCACTTGAGTGGAGCTCCGGGTTTTACGACGGCGTCGGCGCAGGTGCTCGCTCTCATCGGCGGAGGATGCGTTCGGAAGGACAGGAGGGGAGAGAAAGAAGGAAAATGCTGTAGAGAGGGTTCACAGGACATGAACAAGTGCGCATCAGTCGGAAGCCGTGCGGTCGAAGGAAACCGAATATGAAAGATTTATTGAAAGGGGCAGTTTGAGCTATTATTTCAGGTCGGCAATAGTACTATGATTTGGTATGTGGCCACTTTGATAGCAAGTGTATTCAGCACCAGAGGAACGGCAGCTCAAGGTGAGTTGAAGTGCAGTATTTTGTTCTGCTCCCATGTCGCCTCCCCGTTTTTATTTGGGCATGTCGGCACGGTGCTCCCCGCAGCCCCCTAGAATAAACCGCTGCTTGCCTAGAATGGAAGACCCGTCTGGCGCTTTTCGTCCGGATCGACACATTTCGTCAAATAGGTTACACGAAAGTTCAACGGGTTCGTCGTGGATCTGCCAATTTAACCATTTGTGAGATTTTTATCCGGACGCTGCCGCAGAAAAAAAGACCGAGAGACTGGGTCTGCGTTTTGATTCCCCGCTAATTGCTCATGATTGTGTTATGAGCGATTGATCCGCTAGGATGAGGAGGAAATTACGCGTTTATGGCTGCTATTATGGGCAAGAAGACAGAGGGCTTCGCCATGTTTTGGGGTTTTAGTATTGGGGTAAAGCACTGCGTTAGCCAACAAATTGTCACCAGTCTGTTCAGAATGCCGTTTTTTTTCCAGAGCGGGCAGTGCAAGCATCCACGCAGCGTGGTTTATCATGCTGTTCTGCTACAGAGACACGGTGCAATGGCTGTCTGCTGGTCATTTGGAGTCACATTTGGCTCAATGGTAGCCCGTTCTTAATATTACATTAGAGTCATTAAACTTAGCCATTCATCTCAGTAGACTGTAGCAGACGGCATTTTGACCCTGCTACATCCATTCCACAGGCTTATTACATATGGACTCTACGGTGAAAGCCCCCCTGAGAAACCGCTAGCTGACTTTTTACAAGGACTGCTCTATTGCTTACATTAGCCTATGAGGGTATCGCCAATGTCCGCTTGTTTAGTCTACGTCTGATATTTTATGTATATTTTATTTACTACTGACCTATGGACTTACTTAACCTTGCATTTCCATTTGTGTCCAGCGGGCGAGGCTGTTTCCCGCCTGCTCCACCAGGCCTGTAAAGCTTCATGTGTGTCCGTTATGTGGAAATATCACCTGTGGAACCGGAGACACCAGACCCTCGAGCTATTTGTACAAACCTGTGTATGACAATTTCTTTTATGAAAACGAAAGAGATGTTGGATGGGGATTTGCTTTATTGCGCTTATATGTTCTGGTGAAATGTGATTCCATAAATCTCCGAACTTCTTAGATAAATATTTACTTTGGGCTGAGAGGCATTGTGTTGTAAGTGAGGGGTTTTTATGGGCCGGTGGGGCCGCGCGCAGGCAGCGCTAAGCGGAGCTTATTCTAGATTACGGAGGTGCAGCGAGGGAAAGACTTACTGCAATATTCACATCTGAAGTGAAAACGATTAACACCAATACATATCAGTTATGCTTGGTCTCCAAGGAAATAAGAGAAGATTGGTATCCAAGGACTCCCTGTCAGAGATTGTGTAAGTGTGGCGTGTAGCTCAACCTGCAGTTGCCACAGGGAAGTCACTTTATCCCTTCAGTGTGTCCTGATAGTACAGCATGTTTCTAGATCTGCTGAGACAGTATGCTATATAGGTGCTGAGACAGTACGGTATGGTAGGCCCACTAGATACTACTGTATAGGCAACGAGATACTATGGTATAATATAGGCAATGAAATACTAAGCTATAATATAGACAGTGAGATACTATGGTATAACATAGGCAGTGAGATACTAAGCTATAATATAAGCAGTGAGATACTATAGTATAGTATAGGCAGTAAGATACTACACTATGATATAGGCAGTTAGATACTACTGTATAATATAGGCAATGAGATACTATGGTATAGTATAGGCAGAGAGATAGCAGAGTACAGTAAAGGAAGTGAAATACTACAGTGTAGTAGAGGTAGTCAGATGCTAACTTACAGTATAGGCAGTGTAATAGTACAGTATGGTATAGGCAGTGAAATACTATGGTATAGCATAGTGGTATAATATATTTATGGTATAGGCACTGAGACAGTACAGTATGGTATAGGCGGTGAGATACTACGTACAGTATAAAGGCAGTGAGATAGTATGGTATGGTATAAGCTGTGTAATAGTTCTGTATGGTGCAGTATGGTATGGGCAGTACTGTAAATGACTGAAGTCCCCCTTGCTGTCTGGTGTGTGTGTGGTTTTGTGATGTGTATGCAGTGGTGGTCTGGTGTATGTGTGTGTGTGTGTGTGTGTGTGTGTGTGTGTGTGTGTGTGTGTGTGTGTGTGTGAGAGAGAGAGAGAGAGAGAGAGAGAGAGAGATAATGGTGCTGTGTATGCATTGGTTGTCTGGTGTGTGTGTGATGATACTGTGTGTGTAGTAATTGTCTGGAGTGTGTGTGTGCGTGTGCGTGTGTGTATTAATTGCCTGGTGTGTGTGAGGTGATGAGAGGAGACAGAACAGATGTCACTCATCAACTCATGGGTGATTCAGAGTGCTTCAGGTCCTGTTAATGCTGTGTGTGTGTGTGTGTGTGTGTGTGTGTGTGTGTGTGTGTGTGTGTGTGTGTGTGTGTGACTCCATGACGTCCCTTCATGCCCCCTCACACACCCACATGTACTCTTGGAAACTCAGTGTCCTTCTGTTTGCTCATCACCCACATGTCTCCCCATGTCCTCTTCACTCTCCTCCTCTCCCTTCATGTC
>CM059285.1:5370914-5373414 GCA_030347295.1 Setipinna tenuifilis
CTCACACACACACACACACACACACACACACACACACACACACACACACACACATTGATGCCCACATCCTCAGAGATATTTTTCCAGAGGCTCCTGTTTGTGTGTGTGTGTGTGTGTGTGGAAGAGGCAGAGAAAGAAAGAGAGAGAGAGAGAGAGAGAGAGAGCGAGAGAGAGAGAGAGAGAGAGAGAGAGAGAGAGAGAGAGAGATGACTCATGTCTCTTAGAGGGATCATTTCACCCACTTATGGCATCTGCCATCTCACCAGGCTGTCCGTGATTCATGAATGACAAACTAACTACCATTCACAACTACTACCACCGCAATCAATACTACTGTTTCAGCTAGTATACTATACTATGTTAATACTACCACCACAATCAATACGACTGCTACAGCTAATATATTATACTATGGTAGTACTACCACCACAATCAATACTACTACTAAACCTAGTATACTATACTATGTTATTACTACCACCTCAATTAATACTACTGCTGCAACGAGTATACTATTCTATGTTAGTACTACCACCACAATCAATACTACTGCTAAAACTACATGACTGTACTGAGCTACTACCACCACAATCAATACTACTGATACAATTAGTATACTGCTACAGTATATTAATACTACCATTTCAATTCAAACAAACTGGAGCCATAACTGAGAGCTGCAGAAAATCACCTTTTACATACATTTGCAGGTTCTTGAATGACAATGGACTGTGGTAGATTTTGCAAATTTGAAACATTTTAAGTTAACTTTTTATTAGGTATATAAGATTAAAATAATATTTTAGACCTGCAATAATGCTGAATTTCAATAACTAAACGACAACACAACAATTAATACTACTGCTACAACTAGTACACTACTATATAAGGACCACACAATCATCACAATTAATACTACTGCTACAACTAGTATATTACTCTATTTAGTAATATGACCACAACAGGGGAAATTGCCACTAGCCACCAGCTGGATGCTGGTAAAATATGAAAGTGGCTGGTAGATTTCTGATTTAAAGTAATGATTTATTGAGTTGCTAGTAAATTTTACTACTTATTTGTCAGTGGCTGGTAAAGGTTCACATTTTGTATAGCTCATTTCTGCCCCTGGACTACAGTCAATACAACCACTACACAAACTATATTATAGCTCCATAATCAATATTACTGATTAGTACAAGTACTATACCACAACACTAGCACCACAGTCAATGCTACAAATAGTACAGTGACCCCCTGTCTATCGCAGTAGTTACATTCCAGAACCCCCTCACGACAGGTGAAAATCTACACTGTAAACCCGGATAAGTCAATACAACTCAAAACTTTTGATGTAACTGATTACGTCAATAGTTTTGAGTACATTAACTATATATTTTAATTTAAGTTAACTTTAAAAATTTAAATACATGAATTTGTACTTAAACTTTTAAAGTTAACTTTAATTAAAATATATAGTTAATGTACTCAAAACTATTGACGCAATCAGTTACATCAAAAGTTTTGAGTTGTATTGACAATCCGGTTTTACAGTGTATGATATAGCAAGACCATATCAAAAACATTTTATTTTATAGTTTAAGCCTTAAAATACCCCTCCCATACTCTGTTTTATTATGTATGTATTATTGAATTGTTACTGTATTTTAATCAGTATTTCTATGTTACAGTATCATTTTCTTTAGCATGCATAGTGACATAGCAGGCATATATTAATGAAAATCCGTGATATAGCGGGACTGCGGAAGGTGAACCGTTATATAGCGGGTAATTGGCTTTACTGTCAATACTACTTAATATCCAATATGACATCTCCCTCCTGCAGAACCCGTGTGTCAGAGGGCTGGTGTGACTCCGCCCAGAAATCCTATTGCCCATATTACAGGAACAAGATTTCAAAGTGTCTAGTTATTGGTTACATGTAACTTTCCAAATTACTTTTGATACTTTTGAGTGACATTGTCCATGTGGACATGCTTAAAGACTTTAATTCCCGTAAAGCAACGGGATTTTTTTTGTTAACTGAAAATAATGATTCCAAAATAGTATCAATGCTACATCAACTCTTAAAGGAAACATTCAGTGTAAAATGAACTTTTGTATGTTAAAATATGATAAAGTTGGTATGCTTGCTAAGGCTCACTAGCATGGTGAGTCTTTTCGATAAAAATAGTAAACTTTGGAATGCAACAGGCTAGCGTAGTTTTGCTCCTCAGCAAACAAACTCGTTATCGTGTTTTAACATACCCAATGTTCATTTTACATATTTTTTCCTTTAACAGGGTGAAAGGCTCTTGTGCTATACTCCTTGCACCTTTGTTTCAGCTAGAACAGTGCTATGGAGGTTTTCCGATTTGGTTAGCAAAAATCATCAACAGTCGATAGGTCATACTTGGGTAACAATATTTTACTGTTTTACATCAGTTACATACCATGTAACAAAGTGTGTGACAACATGTAACATTATGTACCTACTGTGCTG
>CM059285.1:5380914-5385914 GCA_030347295.1 Setipinna tenuifilis
GTCACTCGTATGGTCCACCGTTATTCCAGAATTCTCGTGATGAGGTAGAAACTCTGGCTAGGTTATTGTATCTGACCAAATCCAACTTTCGTCTAAATTAGATGAATTTAGGCAGAAAAAAAACGTTGCTACATTTAACTTCGAAACTGAAATTTACGATGCTAGCAACTGTCATAGACGACTGGGCAATAGCACGATCCTGTGTGTGTGTATACAGTAAATGTGTGTGTCTAACTGTGTGTGTGTGTGTGTGTGTGTGTGTGTGTGCGTGTGTCCAGGTGCCCACGGCCTGCGCGACGAGCCCCAGTTTGTGACGGCGCGTGCGGGCGACAGCGTGATTCTGGGCTGTGACGTGAGTCACCCGCTCAACGGGCAGCAGACGCCCTACGTGGTGGAGTGGTTCAAGCTCGGAGTGCCCATCCCCTTCTTCATCAACTTCCGCTTCTACCCTCCCCATGTGGACCCTGAATACGCTGGTAAGCGCACACACACACACACACACACACACACACACACACACACTCAACTTCCGCTTCTACCCTCCCCATGTGGACCCTGAGTACGCTGGTAAGCGCACACACACGCACTGACACACACACATTCAACTTCCGCTTCTACCCTCCCCATGTGGACCCTGAGTATGCTGGTAAGCGCACACACACGCACTGACACACACACACATGCACACACACACACACACACACACAAACTCACACACACACAGGCACGCACGCACATACAGGGATGGTAACTGTAATAATGATACAGTGTGTGAATGACCTCTAAAGTGCTTGGGCAGAGTATGCTGCTGGAGATCCCAAGGTCACGCTGTTGCTAGGCAACCCTAAGCAGCCCTGGGCTTGTGTGTGTATGATTGTGTGTTTTTGTCTGTGTGTGTGTGTGGGCATCCTTGGATAGCAGACAGTTTTGGTACTGGGAGGCCTCTGCATAAAAGCACTCAGTAAATGATTATATTACACACACACACACACACACACACACAAATGGCATGAGCTGTGTGATAGTCACAGGGTATTCCTCACTGTGTTAAGATAACATGAGGTGAGTGTTGCCCCTAGTACTACAATAATGAAGGCATCACCACAGACATGGAGTGTATGTGTGTGTGTTGGGCAGACAGTGTCCAAAAAGCCCCTCATTACCCTTAAAGGCTAGTGTTTAAAACGGCTTTAAAGATCCTAAAAGGTTTAATTTCTAGAATTTCTCCCATCTAGCGTCACGGTGAAACATGGAAACATGGAAAGGGAGTGTGCGGCATTGGCTATAGGATATATCACCTCTTGTCTTATCCTGTAGACCTAGCCCACACTTTGTTAATAAAATCCTAACATTAGGTGTGTAAGTTCGTGAAAAATAAGGGCTGGTCTAAGGAGGGCGCACAATATGATTTTCACCTGTTTGCTACAAATACAAACAGTGAGTATGAAAGTAGCCTAGCTTGTAGGTGTACAAGTCATACTGTACTGTGGGGCTATTACATAAAATGAGTCTATGTACAGTAGCCTAGATGAAGCCAAAATAAATAAATACATTTATAAATAACACTTCTGGTACTGTGACTTATTGCGAGTAGGAGCAAGTAAATCTACTCCGTTATATAGCAAACATAGAGGCAGTTTGCTAAACTAGCTTGAGCTTGCTAGTCTAATCCTTTGCTACCATCGCGTAGCCTAACCTACGAAAAGTATAGACCTGTTAGACGATCATGCAATGAAAAAAATCAGATATAAATTATAATAACCTTATATATCAGTTATAATAACCAGCCGATCCAGGAGAAAGCAAGCAAATTCGGCTTCTCTTTCTATCCCCATTTCCTTCATCAGTTCTTTCCATATTTATAAAGCAACTCCAATGTTTACTTGTTTTTTCTGATGACGCCGGTCTCGTGCTCTTGCTTCAACGCTTCAATATCCTTTCTATTTTCCTGGGCAAAGAAGAAGAGTCGTATTCCTGAAATTTCGATTTTAAATCCGCGTGATCCTCCATGTTGCCATGGCGCTGCATTGTTTGGCTGCCTCCTTGGCCGCTCCGCTTAACGTGTGCAAATATTTACTTTTTTATCTCGCAATTATGTCTTATTTTTTTCAAATCAGTAATGCTGTATTTACTTATGACAGTAGTACTCTACGGGATATCGGATATCATTATATTCAATCATTTCAAAGAGTTTTAACACCCGATCGTTCCTGGCCTACGGAGATACTTCGCAGCATACCAGGTTTCCATGGAGATGAGGACGCACCTCCGTCGCGCAAACGGAGGAAACGCAGGAAAAGAGGCAAAAAGGCTGGCGCACGGAGAAGACTGAGAGGCAGGGCACACAGGCCCCCTCTGCCCAGCATCCTTTTCGCAAATGTTCAATCTCTCGAAAATAAGATGGACGAGCTCAGAGCGAGGATATGCTTCCAGAGAGACGTGCGCGACTGTAACATCCTGTGCTTCACAGAAACTTGGCTCACCCCAGCCGTTCCGGATTGCTCCATCACTCCATCAGATTTTTTCTCTGTCTTGCGGTCTGACAGAACAGAGGACTCCGGCAAATCCAAAGGAGGAGGTGTCTGCATCATGACCAACAACAAGTGGTGTGACCCAAGAAATGTTACCATTCTGTCCCATGGCTGCTCGCCGCACCTGGAACACCTCACAGTCAAATGCAGGCCATTCTACTTGCCCCGTGAGTTTCCAGTCATCATCTTTACATCAGTATACATCCCTCCACATGCCAACCCAGACAGTGCAGTGCTTGAGCTCCAGGACGTCTTAAATAGAAAACAACAACAATACCCTGAAGCTGCCCAGATAATAGCCGGAGACTTTAACAGGGCAAAATTAAACCGCGTAATGCCCGAGTTTTCCCAGCATGTGAACTTCCCTACCCGCGGTAACAGTACGCTTGATCACTGTTATACCCAGTTCAAGGACAGTTACAAAGCAACACCACTACCAGCCTTTGGGAAGTCCGACCATGCTGCTGTGTTTCTCGTCCCTAAATACCTACAGAGGAGCAAAAGAGATCCCCCAGTGACACGCGAGGTAAAACGCTGGTCAGACCATTCTGTGGCCACGTTGCAGGACGCACTTAGCGACGCCGACTGGCAGATGTTTCGCTCGTCAACGGACAACATCAACGAATTCACTGAAGTTGTAATCAGCTACATCAACCTTTTGACGGACAACATCATTCCGACGGTGACAATTAAGGTCTTCCCAAACCAAAAACCATGGGTGGATCGTGAAGTGCGTAACGCGCTGTCACTGCGCACACATGCCTTCAATGAAGGGACCGCCTCAGGGGATATGACAAGCTACAAAACCGCCGCATACAATCTTAGGAAAACCATCAAGAGTGCAAAAAGACGCTACAGGGACAAACTGGAATCTGACTTCAATGAGAGAGACCCAGCTCGTGTGTGGAGTGGCCTGAGAAGTATCACAGGGATTTCAAGCAAGCCCCCCTCCATTACCAGCGTGAGTGACAATTTCGCAGATGAGCTGAACGCCTTCTATGCGCGTTTTGACACCAAAGACTCTTTACCATCACAAACAGACTCATTTGAAGGTAATACTTTATTTGTGTCTGAAGAAGATGTCATAAACGTTTTTAAAAGAGCTAAATGCAGGAAAGCTGCAGGACCTGATGGCATATCTGGCAGACTTTTAAAATCCTGTGCCTATCAGTTAGGCCCTGTGTTTACACAAATATTCAATGCCTCTTTAGCCACAGGAGTAGTTCCATCTTGCTTTAAGCAATCCATAATTGTGCCAGTTCCAAAAGGCAAAAGTCCAACATGCCTCAATGACTACCGTCCAGTGGCTCTAACATCAATGGTGATGAAGTGTTTTGAGAAGCTAGTGAAGTCCTTCATATGTACATCCCTGCCTAGCTCATTTGACCCTCTCCAGTTTGCCTATAGAGAGAACAGGTCAAGGGACGATGCCATCTCAAATTTGTTGCATACCACAATATCACATCTAGACAGAGGAAAGGGTAATTATGTGAGAATGCTGTTCATTGATTATAGTTCAGCATTCAACACCATAATTCCCCTCACTCTTGTCAGGAAGATGAAGTCACTGGGGCTAGACTTATCTCTATGCAACTGGGTGTTAAACTTTTTAACAAACCGCACGCAGGTTGTTAGAGTGGGTGGCACAACATCTAACACCCTCACTATCAGCACTGGCTCACCTCAAGGTTGTGTGTTAAGCTCCCTACTCTACAACATCTACACCCATGACTGCAGAGCCAGCAGCAGTCAGAATTCCATCATCAAGTTTGCTGATGACACTGTAGTGGTGGGACTGATCAATAATAACGATGAACAGGCATACATAAATGAAGTTTCTAACATCTCACAATGGTGTCAGCACAATAACTTGGCACTAAACGTAAGCAAGACTAAGGAAATGGTGGTGGACTTTCGGAAAAAGAGGGGAAACTACACTCCACTTTCCATCTGTAAACAACCTGTTGAGAGGGTAGAGTGCTTTAAATACCTTGGTGTTCACATCACAAATCACAAATGACACAAACAACACACACATTATCATTAAGAAATCCAGGCAGAGACTGTACTTTCTGCGCCTGTTGAAAAAGTTCAAAGTGTCCACACCCATCCTAAAAGCCTTTTACTCCTCAGCAGTGGAGAGCATCTTAACAGGGTCCATCATCACCTGGTACGGTAACGCCACAGTGCGTGAACAGAAAGAAATACAAAGGATAGTGCGCTCTGCTGAGCGCTGTATTCGTCAACCTCTGCCTGCCGTGAAAGACATATACACAAAGAGAGTGCTATCAAGGGCCCATAACATTCTCAAAGACCAGTCACACCCAGGATATGGACTATTTAAAAAACTGAGATCTGGAAGGCGACTGTGCTGTCACAGAGCTAGAACTGAGAGACTGAGAAAGAGCTTTTTTCCTCATGCCATTTGCTTACTGAATTCCTCCCGATTACTTTGATTGAACACACACA
>CM059285.1:5390914-5398414 GCA_030347295.1 Setipinna tenuifilis
TAATTAGCCAAAGCATAGCTGTCATGACACTTAAACAGCAGACGGTTTCAAACGAAATATCTGAGGAGTCTACAAGAAAAACGGGCATAGTCACAAAATCACATTTTTACAAGTTACTCCCCTATCAGTAGTTGCATTGAAACCCCAGCTTTTAAAAAAGTAATCCTGTAAATAAACGAGCATAGTCTCGAGTTAGAAGCATGTTAAAATAGGATTTACTTATAAAAATCAAAGTTTTAAATTGCATTTTCTCAGTTTTTACATTTTGTGACCATGCTTGTTTTTTTCCATTATAGAACAATCCTTAATAATAGTGCTCAAACTAGTAACTAGTATACTATAAATAGTGCTCAAAACTTCCTAAAGTATAACAAAGTGGTTCAGAGGAAAATTAAACCCCAAACATATATAGATGAGATCTTGAGGGACAAAGTGATGCAGAGGCGGTTTATTTCTGGGCTGTCCTGTGGTACGCTACGCTACCTGGAGATGTGCTGTACTGTAGATTGATTACAAAGCTAAATCTGAACTAGTGCTGGATGCTCCCTGCCTGTCAAACTCTGAGGAATAATTACTCCGGTGCTTAAGACACTTCCCCTGTTGAGTGGTCTTTAACTGCCTGTCAGTATTTCTGTTTCGAAGTTCTAATGTCTAATTTTAGTTTCATTTTTTTGTTTATTGTTGGTGTGTGTGTGTTTCTTTGCTGGCTCCCTAACAACTTGCCTGGCGACATTAAAGATATCTTGACCTTGACCTTGGGAGTGACGCCTCAACCCCCCCCCCCCCCCCAACCACCCATCATTTACACCCTTTAAAGCCAGTTTACATGGCCATGCACATGCATGTGCGTGTGCATGGCCATGCAGACATGCGTGTGTGTGTGTGTGTGCGTGTGTGTTTGTATGCGTGTGCGTGTGTGTGTGTGTATAAATGAAGTCTTTGTGATGTGTGTGTGTTTTAGGAAGAGCCAGTCTGCATGGCAATGTGTGTGTGTGTGTGTGTGTGTGTGTGTGTGTGTGTGTGTGTGTGTGTGTGTGTGTGTGTGTCTATATATAAAGTCTTTGTTATGTGTGTGTTCCAGGGAGAGCCAGTCTGCATGGGCGCGCGTCTCTGCAGATCGAGCAGGTGCGCTCGGAGGACCAGGGCTGGTACGAGTGCCGGGTGCTCATGCTGGAGCAGCAGTACGACACCTTCCACAATGGCAGCTGGGTCCACCTCACCGTCAATGGTACACACGCACACACACACACACACACACACACACACACACACCCACAGACCTTCCACAATGGCAGCTGGATCCACCTCACTGTCAGCGATACACACACACACACACACACACACACACACACACACACACACACACACACATACACACATTTGGTAAGCATGGCCACCACCCACTGACACCTTTCAATTCCCCATCCCCAAACCCACCCCACCTCCATCCCCCACCCCGTGAAGGGAGGTGCAGTGTTACCTCTGCATCCAGAGCGTCTCCAAGGCAACGGGATGTTGATGCCATGGCAATGAAAGCCCATCGATGGGGCCATGATGATTAGTTTCCTTTCTGCCTGGAGATTAGAGAGAGAGAAAGAGAAAGAGAAAGAGAGAGAGAGAGAGAGAGAGAGAGAGAGAGAGAGAGAGAGAGAGAGGGAGTATGTGTGTGAGAGAGAAAGAGAGAGAGATTTTGTGTGTGTGTGTGTGTGTGTGTGTGTGTGTGTGTGTGTGTGTGTGTGTGTGTGGCAGCCAGTGTAGTGGGTGGGGTGGAAAGTGTGTGTAAGTGGGTGTGAGTGAGTGTGTGTTAGCCTGGTCAAAACCAGCCCCTCGTACTACACAGCATTTTGTACAGAAGGTCTTACTGTGCTGTATTGAGGGGACTGCAGATGTAAATTAGCCTAAGGCCACCTCTGGTACAGTGCATCAAATGGAAACATTAATGTTAATAACTGTACATGGTCCCTTACAAATAAGATTATAAATAAATAATATAATAAAAAAATCCTTCTGTAGGTTTAGACGATTAAGTTAGTAAGTTTAAAACGATTGGATCTGCCTTTACCCAATCTCTAAGGTCTGGTTGTGATGTATGCAGTTAGCCTGTCTATAAGCTTGCCTAGTATGCACTACAATTCAAATGTAGGACACAAAGTTGACGTCATCACTCACGAACACATCCCTCTGTTCTCTGATTGGTCCGGCAAGATGTCAATGGAACCACAGCCAGACCCTCTGTACTAAAGGTAGTGTAGAATGAGGGGCTGGTTGTCACAGTGTGTGTGTGTGTGTGTTTTTGGTGAAAATGTGTGAGTGTGTGTGTGAATGGGGGTAAAAGTGTGTGTGTGTGCGGGTAAAAGTGTGAGTGGGATGAAAATGTCTGTGTGTGCGTGTGTGGTTAGGGTGTGGGGGGGTGAAAGTGTGTGTGTGTGTAGGGGTGAAAGTGTGTGTGAGTCGGGTATAAGGGTGTGGGGGGTAAAAGTGTGTGTCAAGGGTGTGGGGGTGAAAGTGTGTGTGTGTGAGTGTGTGTGTGTGTGTGTGTGAGTGTGTTTGCGGGTTGAAAGTGTGTGTGGGTGTTTGTGTGGGGTGAGAGAGTGTGTGTGTGAGTGTGTGTGTGGGGTGAAAGTGTGTGTGTGTGAGTTTGTGTGTGTGTGTGTGTATGTGTAAAGTGTGTAGGAGGTGAGGTGAGGTGAGTGGATGTGAGGTGAGGTGAGGAAGAGAGGAGGCAATGTGAAGGAAGCAATGTGACTCTTCCTCGTCGACGTGGGATGCTAATGTAGTGTGTGTGTGTGTGTGTGTGTGTGTGCGTGTGCGCGTGCCTGGAAGACACAGGACACAGGATGTTTGGCTAAAGCAGTGTGTGTGTGTGTGTGTGTGTGTGTGTGTGTGTGTGTGTGTAAAGTGATGACAGTGCAGTAAAATATGCACATCTGCAGTTCCCTAGGCTGCCTCTGCGGCTCCCTGTCTGTGTGTAACGTGGCTCAGCAGCACCAGTGTGTGTAGGAGTGTGTGTGTGTGTGATTAGGAGTGTGTGTTAGCACGAGTGTGTGTGCAGGAGTGTGTGTTATTAGGAGTGTGTGTGTGATTAAGAGAGTGTGTGTGTGCAGTAGTGTGTCATCAGGAGTGTGTGTGTTATTAGGAGTGTGTGTGTGATCAGGAGTGTGTGATTAGGAGTGTGTGTTAGCAGGAGTGTGCGTGCAGGAGTGTTTGTGCAGGAGTGTGTTATTAGGAAAGTGTGTGAGTGCAGGAGTGTGTGTGCAGGAGTGTGTGTGGAGTGTGTTATTAGGAGTGTGTGTGATTAGGAGTGTGTGTGACTGAGTGTGTGTGTGCAGGAGTGTATGTGCAGGAGTGCATTATTAGGAGTGTTAGGTCAGGAGTGTGTGTGTGCATGAATGTGTTATTAGGAGTGTGTATGCAGGTGTTAAATCAGCGGTGTGTGTAATTATGAGTGTTACATCTGGATTGTGTGTGAGTGTTGGTGAGATGGAGAGGTGGAGAGAGGAGGAGAGAGAAGAGAGAGAGTGAAGAAGGGTGGAGGTGAGAAGGGGAGAGGAGAGGAAAAAAGGAAGAGGACAGGAGAGAGGGGTGGAGGAGAGGAGAGGTGGATATAGGAGGGAAGAGGAGGGGAGTAGAGGAAAATAGAGAGAAGAAAGGAAAGAGGAAGAGAATAGGAGGTAGAGGGTGAGATAAAGGAAGAAGAGAGAGGAGACAGATTGAGAGAGAGAGAGAGAGAGAGAGAGAGAGAGAGAGAGAGAGAGAGAGAGAGAATGGGGAGAGAGATAGTAGGAGACGTGGAGAGAGAGAGTAGGGGAGGTAGAACTTAGTGAGAGAAAGAGAAGGATAGGTAAAATGGAGAGAGTGAGAGAAGGAGAGGTGGACAGGGAGAGTAGGAGACCTAGACTGTAGAGAGAGAGAGAGAGAAGGAGAGGTGGAAAGAGAAAATTAGAGGTAGAATGAAGAGACTAGAAGAGTTGGAGAGAGAGAAGAAGGGGTAGAGAGAGAGAGAGAGAGAATGGGGAGAGGTGGAGTAAGACAGGTATATTGGGGAAAGAGAGAAGCGGAGGTGGAGAAAGAGAGAATGGGGAGAGGTGGGGAAAGAGGAGAGGTAGAATAGCCTGTGTGTGTGTGTGTGTGTGTGTGTGTGTGTGTGTGTGTGTGTGTGGGTGGGTGGGTGGTTGAATGTGTGCCACCGGGTGTGTGTGGGCCCTGCATGTGTGTGTGTGTATGTGATGCCTGACACACACTCAGCACTAATTAAATGATTAGTGGAATCTGATTGGAGTAATGATCAGTGAAATCTGATTGGCTGAATGATTCGTGTTTGCTGATTGGGCGGATAGTTAGGGAAATCTCCTGAAGGAGCAGTATGGTCCTCAGAGACCATACTGTGTGTGTGTGTGTGTGTGTGTGTGTGTGTGTGTGTGTGAAAGCATGTGTGTGCATATCCTTGTGTGAGTATGAGAGTGCTTAAGTGTGTATGTTTTGGTGTGTGCGTGTGTGTGTGTGTGTGTGTGCGTGTGTGTGTGTGTGTGTGTATGTATGTGTGTGTGTGTGTGTGCATGTTTTGAGGTTGTTTTACAGTGTGTGATGTGGTGTTGGGGTTGCTATGTGCTGACACAGGTCATTGCTTTGGAGTCAAACCAAAGCTGACTGTCCATTACATCTCTTCCCCACCACGCCCCCTAGAGAGGTTGCCATGGGACATATTGGCTGTCAGCACTGCCTTATTATGGGATGTTATGGGACATATTATGGGATGTTATGGGACATATTATGGGATGTTATGGGACATATTATGAAATGTTATGGGGCATATTATTGCCTGTCAGCACTGCCATGTGCCATATTTATGGGATGTTATGGGACATATCATTGGGTGTCAGCATTGCCATATGCTATATTATGGGATGTTATGTGGCATATTATGGGATGTTATATGGAATATTATGGGATGTTATGGGGCATATTATGGGATGTTATGTGGCATTTCATGGAATGTTATTTGTCATATTTTAAGACGTTATATGGCATATTATTGGATGTTAAGTGGCATATTATGGGATGTGGCATACTATGAGATTTTATATACCATATTATGTGATTTTATGTGGCATACTATGGGATGTTATATGGCCTATTATGGGATGTTATGTGACATATTATGTGCTGTTGTTTGGCATAGTATAATCGGTTGCGTGCCATATTATGAGCTGTTATGGGGCATGTTATGGGATATTATGTGGCATACTATGGGATGTTGTGTGCCATATTATGGGATGTTGTGTGCCATATTATGGGCAGGCAGTGTTGCCATGTGTAGGGGCGGTGCACACCCTATATTTAGATGTCTGCCTTATGCTGAGTATGACGGAAATAGGATGAATATGATGAATATGATAAATATATCATGTCCTCCTCCCATTAGGAAACTGCAGAATTAGCTTAGCATCTAACTGCAGGTTAATTCTCTTCTGCACAAATGGTAATGCCACAAATTATATTAATAATCATTATATAGGATTATATAGGTGCCGAAGATTATATAGGTGTTTATGATGTAGCATAATCTCCTTACACACAGATGCGCGCGCGCGTGCGCACACACACACACACACACACACACACACACACACACACACAGCCACAGCCACAGCCCTACACACAAACACACATATGCACAGAACAGAAATAACATACACACACACGCACAAACACAGAATGACCAGCAGAATTGATGTGAAGGCCACTGCTGTCTAGGAAGGACTTGCAGCAGAACTGCAGAGGGTAGAGACAGTCTGCCTGTGTGTGGGATAGAGTATGTGTGTGTGTGTGTGTGTGTGTGTGTGTGTGTGTGTGTGTGTGTGTGTGTGTGCGCGCGCGCGCGCATGTTTTTGTGTGCGTGGGATAGAGTGACTGTGTGTGTGTGTGTGTGTGTGTGTGTGTATGCGTGTGTGTCAGCATGTTTCCTCTGCAATGTGAATGCTGTGTGTGCATGTGTGTGTGTGTAAGCAAGCGAAGCAAGAACACAAAAATGATGAAAACAAACAAAATCAATAAATTAATAAATTAATTAAAATAATAAGTTGTGCCAATGAAGAACTCATTTGCCTTGACTCAGGGATGCTGCTGAACACACACACACACACACACACACACACATGCACACACGCACACACGCACACACACACTTGCGTGGGCAGCTCTGCAGGTGATGTTTGACCAAGCACAGAAGAGCTATTCACCCTGAGCCAAACAGCAAACACAAACGCACATGCACATGCAACTCACACACATAGTTAGCTGTGCATGCTTAGAACTCTTAACATGCAGCTGAATCACCCCAGCCACACAACCGTATCTGTTTAACACCCACTCAAACATGTATGAAAGACCCTGAAGCACACAAACACACACACACACACACAGGAAACACACCCGACTTACACACATATACCAATGAAATATAACTCTGTCACTTAATACTGAGAGCATGAGCCTGTCATGTATGAAACGTGTATGAAACACCATGAAACACACACACACACACACCCAGGAGACACCCCGACCTACACACATACACATGAAATGAGAATGAGCCTGTCATTCAGACTAGTCAGGCTTTAATCCAGTGTCTCATTCTGTGACCCCACAGTTTCTCAAAGGAGCAAAGCGCTGAGACCCTGGGACCTGTCTCTGATCCATGTCTCAGTGCTACCCAGAGAGAGAGACAGAAAGAGAGAGAGAGCATTTAGAGAGACGTTTAGACTCCAGCCTCCTCCATCTCTCTCAAAGGGGCAAAGGTCTGAAGTTAGCCTTAATTTCCTTTGGGATAAATAAAGCATCTCTACTCTACTCAACTCTACACTCTAAAAAATAATGGGGCCAGTACCAGTTCATTGATGCCATAGAAGAACCTTCACTCTCCGTGGAAATATGGTTAAAGAACCATTTAAGCACCTTTATTTATTCATTTTTTTAGCGTTTATGTGAAAGGAACTTCACATCGGAAATGGCTCTTCAGAGCCTCAGGTCATAAGGGGCTATGTTATGCCATAACGGCATGAAATGGTTTCTTAAAGAACAGTTGCCTCCACACTTCCTTGAAGCACTGAAAAAGGTTCTTCTATGCTATGGCATCGCTCTGAAGAACCATTGTACTCTTCTCTACAGCCCTACAGTCTCTATGCTGGGCTAGTTGGTAACTGTCCGTGGTGCTGAAATAGCTTTCTATCACTAATGATGGCGTGACCTCCTGCGGTTTAGGCTGGTCAGGCTTTACCATCATCCTCGCACCATAGGTTTACCTAGAGGAACAAAACTGACCCTAGGTCAGTGTTTCTTAAAGTTCTTTTAGATCAAGGACCACTTCCTCCCTAAAAAAACATTAGCGACCTCTAACCGCCCCCCCCCCATCTGAGAATATGTAAATGCATGAATTGGTGCAGCATCACAGCCCTAGGAAACGGCATGAAGATGATATACATGTCATTTAAACACACTGTG
>CM059285.1:5400914-5408414 GCA_030347295.1 Setipinna tenuifilis
CTGAGAGCAGGCACCAGAAAGGATAAAAGAGGAGAGGAGGAAGAGGAGGGGAGAGGAGGAGGAGGAAGAGTGGGGAGAGGAAGAGAAGAGAGGAGGAAAAACAGAGGGGAGAAGAGAGGGGGGGAGGAGGAGGGGAGAGGGGACAGGAGTTTAGGAGAGAGGAGAAAGTAGGACAGAAATGTTCGGCTAGTGCTCTGTCTGCTATCTGCTCTACCCAGTTTATGGCCAGCAGTCTGACTCATTAGGGCCCTGTTGGAGAGGTGTGTGTGTGTGTGTGTTTGTGTGTGTGTCAGAGATGTGTGTATGTGTGTATATATGTGTGTGTGTATGTGTGTATATGTGTGTATATGTGTGTGTATGTGTGTGTATGTGTGTGTATGTGTGTGTGTGTGTGTTGCAGATGTGTGTGCGCGTTCAGACAGAGAGCAGGAGCGTAAACTCTCTCTAGAGACACTCACACACACCCATAATCTCTCTTCTCTAAGACCCCTCTAATGGCTCAGAACTTGAAGAAAAGCCAGTCTACTCTCACTTAGTGTGTGTGTGTGCGCACGCATGTGTGTGGGTGTGTGTGTGTGGGTGTGTGTGTGAATGTGTCTTCCCATGACTCAGATGGGGGAGAGTTACTTATCACACTCCTCTTGGTGCAGAAGTGGGATCTGTGCTCACGGCTGACACCTCAGAGCATGGAGGTGGTGTGTGTGTGTGTGTGTGTGTGTGTGTGCGTGTGTGTGTGTGTGCGTGCGTGTGTGTGTGTGTGTGTGTGTGTGCGTGCGTGTGTGCACTGCCTTTCAGCATGACACATGATATAAAGCTTGTGACTTATGAGAAGTCTGTGTGCGTGCGTGTGTGTATGTGTGTGTGTGTGTGTAAACGAGAGAGAGAGAGAGAGAAAGAAAGAGAGAGAGAGAGAGAGACTGACAGAGGGAGAGAGGCTAATTCATTCTTAGATTCTTTATTAGAGTCTGAGGTATGTCTGCTGAGGTGCTGAAGGCCATAGTGGATAATGAATGTATAGACGAATGTATGGATGGAATTATGGGTAAGGAAACTGTGTAAAATGCATGGCAGAATGTAACTGAAGGTGTGTTCATAAGGGTGACATGATCGCTTTGTGAACATGACATGACGTGACACATATCATGAACATTAATGACACTTCATTCATGTATATGTCTGTTGTGTCATTAAGTGTTTTTGCATCGTCTGCATCCCAAAACATATCACATTACAAAAACCAAATGACACTTATTGGCAACAGTTATAATCATGAATAAAGCATCATTAATGTTCATTGTGTCATGTCACATTTCTAAGATGCTCATGTCACTATTATGTAGATACCTTCTGTTATGCTCCATCCCTGGTTGGCCCTACTGGGGCAAACAACTAACCACCCCTGACCCAAGCAATCATAGAAAACACCTGTATAACCCAACCTGTGCGACTTATTAACATTAACACAAAAGACAGGACACCAAACTAAAGTAAAGATACAAACGTGAAATCCAAATCATAATGATAAATCCCAGGCTGAGAGGCAGCAACAGCCAGCAGTCCCACACCAGAAGCCTCTCTCTGGTAGCAGGAACCAGGTGGCTTTAGACAGGCTGTGATCACATGACCTGGTGCTCCTAATCAAGCCGATCACATGATGACCAGAGCAAGTAGATCCAAACGGGAATGGCAGAGGGACAAACAGCACTGAAAAAACAATACACAATGGGACAGAACACCTTCAAATACAGTGTTACGAATGGATATATAGATATAGAATGTACAACTGAAGACTAAAATGTGCTGACTGTATGGATAAATGTAGGTCTGAATGTATGGAGAAACGTATAGAGAAATGTAGGACTGAATGTATAGACAAAGGCAGGGCAGAGGCAATGGATACCCAGGTGGCTGATCTTGGCCGTGGCTGTGGATGTGAATGTGTGTGAGTGACAGAAAGAGAAGACTATTTTAAGATTTTTGTTTCCTGAAGGATGTACCTGTGCCTACAGAGCACACTAAATAAAACAAAATGAAAAAAACATGGAACAAAGAGTAGATTAATGGAGAAAAGTGAAAAAGAAAGAGAGATTTTAGGGCCATTTTACTGCATTAGGTTGCGGCACCAGAATAATTTTTGCTGAGCTAAGCGAAAGTGAAAGTTAACTGATTTTCACATGAAGCTCGGGTGTACTCTAAATGTACTAAGAGGAGAGAGGGTCACCCTTAATGTGCTGCCACACATTTATCTGTGTGTGTGTGTGTGTGTGTGTGCATGAGTTGGAGCTAGAGCTGAATGTGCAGTAGAAGTACTGCAGTACATTAAGGTGTGTGTAGTGAAGTATGGTCGCACCATAGACTGTCAGAACAAGTTTTATGACCATCGTCTGTGACCATCTGTGTGTACATGTGTGTGTGTGTGTGTGTGTGTGGTAAGGGGAACTCTGAGCCCTGGTTACAGTTGAACAATGTGTAAAAGATGGCGGCTGATTGTGGCTGCTGCTTGATGGATGATGGCCATAGACATACAAACATAGACGCCGCCTTCCGCCTAGAACCATACGTTATCCTCGCCGCCATATTGGATGTGGCAAAGTGGAGATTCTTCAACTGTCTCTAGTATAGACAGTAGCCTAGAATAAAGATGCCTCATTCATATGCTGCGTTTAACTGTACCAAGAGGTTTACCGTCCAAACAAGATAACATGAATATTGACGGGTATTTCGCACACTATTTATAACAATTACATTAAAAGTTATTTATGTTGTTTTCATGTCTGTTTGTTTCCCAAATATATACGTGTGTGTCTAAATGGGTGAATAAAAGGCATCAAGTTAAATATCTTTGTAGAAAGGCGTTTTATGATGTTCGGTCCATTTACTTCCACTGGTTTACCGGGTAGATTTGCCACATGCAATATGACAGACACACTGACGTATCCCAGCAACGGGCCACCAGCTCAATGCGACGTCTATGTCTATATGTCTATGGATGATGGCTATCTGCTTCTTCTTCTGCTGATTGTCTGCTGTGTGTCTGTCTGTCTGTCCCTGTGCTCCACAGCGCCCCCTAGCTTCACGGACACACCGCCGCAGTATGTGGAGGCACGCGAGGGGGGCAGCAGCACTCTGACCTGCACTGCCTTCGGAAACCCCACCCCCATCATCACATGGCTACGAGAGGCCCAGGAGCTCACCACCACCAAGAAATACACGGTACCACACACACACACACACACACACATACACACACACACACACACACATAGTATCACACACACACACAAACACACACACACACATGCATACACATGGTAGCACACATACACACACACACACACTCATTATCAGCTTAGGAGATCACCACCAAGAAATACATGGTAGCACACACACACACACACACACACACACACACACAAGAACATTCTCTTTTACAAGACTAATTTAAGGACACAATTAAAGAAGCAAAATGTGTGTGTGTGTGTGTGTGTGTGTCTGTGTGTGTGTGTGTGCTTGTATGAAAGATGTTCTCTAAGGGGAAATTTGAGCGGGGTCTTTAGGAGTCTGCTTGGGAATGAGAATGCTAATTTGTTGGAATAGATCCCTATGGGAAAAATGCTGAGCTACCCTGAACTAACTTCTATTCTGAGACAACAAAAGATATGTTACAAATATGACTGCCTGTGTGATGATCTTTATCCACTTTTCCATAAACGAGCAAATGTTGACACTTCCTGATGATAGCATTAATAAAATAGAAAAATGCATTATGGGTAGTAAAAACATAACAAACCATTTCTTTCTTTCAAAGAAAACAAATAGACTCAGTACAGATCACATTTGCATATTCATACAGAAGAAACATGACTATGAGACTACAAAAATGTAAGTTTCACAGATGAAAGAAGTTGAAGAGCTAATACGATTGGCTTACAGTGTTAACACATCACACAGGCTAACAAAATTAGCTGTTACATTTCACTCAGTGGGAAACACAGGTGTAGCCAATGGTGGGCGGGGATGGGCCTGTGCCCCCCCCCCCCATTTTCAATCAGGCCCACCCACCCAATCAAAGGGGTCCTTTTGTCTGATTGACTGTTTTGACTGTATTGTTAGTAACAGATGTGTTTTGGGCTACACCAACGTTATTTTTTCTGGCCACACACATTTAATGATTGTGTTTGTGTGTGTGTGTGTGTTTTAATGTGTAAACAGAGACAACAGTGGTGGTGGTGGTGGTGGTGTGTGTGTGTGTGTGTGTGTGTGTGTGTGTGTGTGTGTGTGTGTGTGTGTGTGTGTGTGATGTATAAAGACAGAGGGCTGGTTGCAGCGCTCCTGCAGCACTCAGCCGTTAAGCTGCTGTGTTCTCAAGGTCTATCGCCGTGGCAACCATCAAAGGGCAGCATGTACGCCCCCCTCCAGCAGAAACATGGCCTGTGTGTGTGTGTGTGCACGCACCCCCCTACAGCAGAAACATGGCCTGTGTGTGTGTGTGCACGCACCCCCCTACAGCAGAAACATGGCCTGTGTGTGTGTGTGCACGCACCCCCCTACAGCAGAAACATGGCCTGTGTGTGTGTGCACGCACCCCCCTACAGCAGAAACATGGCCTGTGTGTGTGTGCACGCACCCCCCTACAGCAGAAACATTCCTCCCCATTAGGGAAAGGGTGGGAGACGTCTCTGTTCTCTGGCACATGAATTTAACAGCAGCACTAAGGAAGGCCTTACTCTAAATAAGAGCTGGTGTGTGTGTGTGTGTGTGTGTGTGTGTGTGTGTGTGTGTGTGTGTGTGTGTGTGTGTGTCTGTCTGTGTGTCTGTCTGTCTGTCTGTTTTACAGCATGTGAATTTTACAGTAGCACTAATAGACACATTACTCTAAATAAGAGCTGGTGTGTGTGTGTGTGTGTGTGTGTGTGTGTGTGTGTGTGTGTGTGTGTGTGTGTTTGTTTGTGTCTGTTATCCGGTGTATACGTGTAACAACGGCACTAATAGACACATTACTCTAAAAAAGAGCTTGTGTGTTTGTGTGTGTGTGTGTGTGTGTGTGTGTGTGTGTGTGTGTGTGTGTGTGTGTGTGTCTGTGTGTGTGTGTGTGCCTGTGTGTGTCTGTCTGTATGTCTGTGTCTGTTCTCCGGCGTATACATTTTACAGCGGCACTAATAGACACGTTACTCTAAATAAGAGCTGGTGTGTGGGGAACACCCTTCCCTTTGAACATCAAAGCTCTACGAGCAGCGCTAGCCCTCGTGCTAATGCTTAGCCGCGCTCTCTACAGACTCTCGCTTAGGCTGCATGTTTTATTCATTCGCTACACTCTGAATGTAAAGGATATGTGGTGGGCCTAGACTACTGACTTAAGAGATGCTAACGCAAGGCTGTATGAGGTCCCTATCCAGTTTTTTTTACTGACAATATGCTAACGCTAGGGTTTGTGGTGAGCTAAACTCTAGCTAAATGAAAGAATACTACTGCTAAGCTAGGCCTGCTAGCTAAGGGCCGCTAATGCTAGGCTGAATCAGCTCCCACACAGCTGATGTAAAGGATCCTAATGCTAGACTGTATGATGAGCCTCTACATGGCTGACTTTAAGGATGTTATTGCTAGGCTATACAGTCTTGCTGACACATAGGACGCTAATGCTAAGTTATGTGGTAGGGCTCTACACTGCTGTTGACTAGCCATCACTACTCCTACTTATCAACAATATTTTTTTAGCACCGCTTTTCTCTAAACCACATCCCCACACACAGAGATACACACACACATACACACACACACATGAGTAGCGCTCAGTGTCTCCCTGAGTGTGTTGTGTGTGTTTACTCAGCTCCTATGGAGAGGCCCCGCAGAAAGAGAGGAATGTTGCTACCCAAACACACAGCCAGGATGGGAACCAGACCGATATCTCACTGTGTGACTATCCCAGCAAGCCTCAATACAAGCAAATGTGACCTGTCTCTGAGTATGTGTGTGTGTGTGTGTGTGTGAGGAGAACTGTGTGTATGTGTGTGTGCATGTGTCTGTATAAGTCTGTGTGTGTGTGAGAAAGAGAGTTTGTGTGTGTGTGTGTTTTTTTTTCTCCGCGCCTCTAGTTCTCACCTCTTCAAGTGACTGAAGGGCCTCTCAGGGATGAAACAGACTGAAATAAACACACACACACACACACACACACACACACACAAGTACTGACTCACTGGTGTTGTCTTCATTAGCATGTCTACAGTGAGAAGGTGATATGAAGACTTCTGCTGTAGTCACTTGGAAAGTTTAACTGCTATCAAACCAGAGCAGGGCCAAATCATAGCCGCATCAGGGCCAAGCCCAGACCAGGGGCTTCATTTACATGTATAAAACACTGTGTAGGATTCATGTGAAAACGTCAATAACAATGCATTAATGGGAAGTGGTAATATTAATTACTGGGAAGTGGGGAGATTCATACACACACACAGACACATATACACTCTTGAGAGACACATATAAACTCTTGATTGGTCAAGACCGTGATGCCTTGATGGTCTTGACCAATCAAGAGGGTAGCCGCTCTGACATTAAAAACACCCTACTTCCTATTATCCTGTGAACGCAGTATTAATCCCAATATCTGCGTAAAAAGTGGTGCGTTAGTTTGTTCTTACATAACACTTATAAATGAGACCCCAGGGCAGACGATGACCTGACCACGGCCATATCAGGGTAGAGAACGCACACAGAGGCTGAACGATTTCATAAATCTGTATTGGATGAATAAGCTGAAAACAATGCAGGCTGTGCATGGGTCATCATCAGCGTTTCCAGTTTGAAAACGCACACACAGCTGAAAACGTTTTCGAGGGCCATGTCAGGGCCAGATCCACACTGGCTTGGGCGGGATCAGGGTGTGGCTTGCTCCATCTGGACTTTGTGTCCTCCAGTTATGGTCCTCTGTCGCCACATATGGACACACACGTCCCTACACTCCTAGGGCGAGTTTAACAGCACAACATTTTACTACGTTTTGCTATGGTTTCATTACATGTTTGGCTGCAAAGTTGTTCATTTTAAGTTTTTTTCCTAAGGCATTACCCAATCAGCGACAACGAACATTAACCCCACGGTGGATTTAAAAAGCCAGTGCACAATTTTATGTTCTGAAATGACCTATCTAAGAATGGTGGAAAGAATCACCTTTTTAGTAAAATATAGTGTAGTATAGTATAGTATGGTAGAGTAGAGTAGAGTACGGTATAGTATGGTAAAGTATAGTGTACGTCAGATAGGCATAGGAGGTTTATCCTGTGGAAATTGCCTTGTTGGTGCCAGGCTGTGTGGTTTGTTGTAGTTGCTGTTTCCAACAGTCCTGTATGTTGAAGTCAGTGTGGTTCATCATTACCATAAGAGTGAGGCACATAAGAGTGTGTGTGTGTGTGTGTGTGTGTGTGTGTCTGTGTGTGTGTGTTGGGGGGTGGAGGGCTTGGAGGAATAGGGCTAAGGAATAGTGTATGAGCAGCTGTTAGAAAA
>CM059285.1:5413414-5418414 GCA_030347295.1 Setipinna tenuifilis
GCACTCCCTCCGTTTATTACTCTGATATGGTTCTATCAGTGTTTGGATGTTCTGTAATGATTTCCCTAAGTCTACTGTAGATCTGCATAAAAGTATTAAAATGTGTGTGTGTATGTGTGTGTGTGTGTGTGTGTGTGTGTGTGTGTGTGTGTGTGTGTGTGTGTGTGTGTGTGTGTGTGTGAAGGTAAAGGCCATCTCCTGCTGCCAGATGGTGGTGACTAAGAGCTCTCACTCCTACAGGCCAACTCAAGCCTGTCATATGTGTCATCTCTGCTTGCCTCCACACACACACACACACACACACACACACACACACGAACACACACACGAACACACACACACACGCACACACACACACAGGCACACACACATGCACACATACACACACATACATATACGTACTGTGCATCTCGTACAAAGCCATATGCTACCACCCACCTCTACACACCCACACACACATCCCACACACTCACGAACTTTGCTCAGAGCTCAGAGATATAACATTTACCATGACAACTGTGGCTGCTCCCTCCCCCACTGTCCTGTTGTTGTTTTCTGCCTGATGTTAGAGTAAGTTAGTGTGTGTGTGTGTTTTACTGTGAGAACAGCATATGTAATAGATGATGATAATAGTTTGTGTGTGTATGTCTGTGTGAGTGTGTGTGAGAGAAAGAGAGACAATGACAGAGATATAGAGAAAGAGCTTTTGTGAGACTGATGTTGGTGTGTGAGTGTGTGAGTGTATGAACAGCTTCTTCGAGGCTGACTGTATGTGCGTGCGTGCGTGTGTGTGTGTGTGTGTGTGTGTGTGTGTGTGTGTGTGTGTGTGTGTGTGTGTGTGTGTGTGTGTTTATGTTTTGTGTGGCCTCAGACAGGCCAGGGTTGGCCAATCAGCGTTAAGGTTCCATCTCCAATTAAGGATTCCATCTCCAAGTTATCCAGTTAAGGTGCCACATCTCCAATCTGAGAAATAAAAATGTGTCCCACCGGGCAGGCAGGAAGAGGGGGTGCTGTGGGGGGTGGGGGCCAGGGGGATGAGGGGGTCGGGGGGGTCGGTGGGAGGGCGTTAGTCTCAGTGCCCCATGAATATGGAGGAGACAGGAACCCGACACTCCAAACTGCCACCAGATCTATTTGCAGCGCGAGCAGAAAATAAGTCAGTCAGTCTCGCACTCTTCCTCCCCGCCGCGTGTGTGTCGGAAGGCCACACACACACACACACACACACACTACACACATACTACACACACTCCTTTTAGCAGGAACACACAGTTCAGCTGCGAGGACACACACACACATACACACACACGCACACGCACAGAGGCCTCTCTGTTTGAGGGTGAGTCTCATTAGGAGACCCAGGATTCACAGGGGCAGTAGAGAATTTGCACAGAACATCGGAACCAAACGGATCATGCAAAGTATGAGAGACTATTTTATTTGTGTGGAGCGTTTTACCCACAATGCAACTCAGTGTGCTTTTCACACAAATATCCCAAAGTTCCCAAAATGACATTAAGAAGTAAAAAACGACAAAAAATCATATAACATTAAAACCCTAAAGTACATCAGGTTACACTTCATTTTACTGTCCCTTTTACATGAATTAGCTACAGTGTAGTGCAACAAAGTGTGTAACGATATGTAACATTGTGTACTTACACCATCAACAGCACAATTTCAGAGTTAATTTCCCAGTGTTCATCAAAAGTGTTAACATTAGAGTTAAAATTACACAGCAAAAAGTTGATTTAACTGTAAAGGAGTCCAATATGTAAGGGAGGAAGGTTAAATTAACACTACAAAGACTGGGACAAAATAAACACTGGCATAGTGTTAAAACTCTTTCTCAGAGATGATTTAACACTACAGAATTTGCTGTGTAGGGTTAGGGTTAAGGTTAGTATTAGATATGTACTGTACAGTGTAAGTACATTATATTACATGTTGTTACATGTAGATACACTAAAATAAGAACTGTAGTAAATGAAGTGTTACCGTACATCATCATAAAATACTGTAAGAAAAGGGTGCGTGGTCTCTTTGTTGATGCAGCAATCATACTTTATTCCAGTAACAAGCAGTGGCAAAGCATGGAAACCATACTTCGGATTCAGCGGTGCAAGTCTGAACAACAAGCAACTAAAACTCTAGTTACTTATACAGTTAAGACTCCTCCTATGTCCTTGATGTAAATTAACTAAGTTGATCAGGTAACTAGGTTTGGGGAGACTGTGTGTCTCCCTGTAGGATAATTACTTTGACACATTTCCTGTGATGGTTCTCAATGGCCTATTTCCACAAGCCATACTACAATTGTTTGGTGCTTTCACATAGTTGACTTTGTCAACTCTGCTGTTGGGTGACTGTGGACAATTCTTGTTACCATAATGGGATTATCAGTAGGCCGGCCACCATCTCAAAGTGGCTGTTTCGACATTTGTAGGCCGGCCACCATCTCAAAGTGGCTGTTTCGACATTTGTCTATGGCAGGGCAACTATAATTCCTTACAGTCCCCTCTTTGAGGCTAGGAAGCCATACCTAGCATCACACCAAATGTCCCTTTCACAGAGAGTTGCCAGTGGCGGTGCAGTCTGCCCTAAGGTCGCCCTCTCTTTGGCCATTAGAAGGTCTTACCCGCAATTTTGACTTACACCTCTTTAACACTGGGCTTTGCTTCACCATTCATAGTAACTTGGTCCTTAAATTTAGAGCTATGATAAAACATCTCTTTAGGTTTGTGAAAGTGGCTATTGAGAACCAGTCACAGTCAATGTGACATGATATTCTTATATGAATCTAAGGGCCATCTGACATTATAATAACAGTACTTATATCAGTGTATGACAACATTCTTCAATGCATAATTTTCCTTATTTTACAGAAGTTTACAGGATTTTTAATCAGACTTCTCCAAACAGACAATTATCTGACTCGTAGAAGTTCTTCTTTTCCCTGTAGACTCTGTGCCTTCTGCAAATCTGATGTTCTGTAGAGTTCCATTCTTGTCTCGCTTATTGCTCATCTCATCAGTTAGTCGATCTTTCAAGTTGAATGAGTGGGCTTTTGGTCTTTCAAAGTCTCTGATCTTTGGATGGTTGTAATCCTATATTGCTTCTTTGACTGAAGACATCTGGTCCTGGTAGCATCAGTAGTCTAACTGGTCAGTGGAGTTATGGTCTGGGTGCAGTCATCCACATTTTTGGTATCTGGACCCCTCTGGCTTCTGGGTTGACTGTAGTTTCTGCTGTTGTTGAGCATATCTCCCAACCGGTCCTTCTTCCTTCAGGTTGGTCACTTGGTGTCTGAAATGATAACTACAGAGAAATGTTGCACCCCCCTTTTCCCCAAAGCAATATTCCAAAAGTGCACAATTAAGACAAAACAATTAAATTCCTTCCCCAAATACACTCTCCCCCCTTTTTGATAGAGCACATCTTTCCAGAGTGTGCTACTATCAAAATAATTTGTAATTCCAATCAACTACTTGTGACTGAGTTACAGTCATTTTCTTCAAACAGGGGTTTGTCTGTCGGGGTGTTGAGGTCTTCACTTTGACTATGCACACTTTCATTCATATGTTGATTGGTTTGAATTTCCTCTTGTGAAGAGTAACACCTTCTGGCTTTGTGTCCCCTCTTTCCACAAGAAAAACAGACAATGTTGTGATGTGCTGACCTAATCTTGCAGTATCTTGCAATGTGTCCCTTTCTTCCACAGGCATGGCAAATAATTCCTTGATGTCTGAGCCCTTTGTTTCGACAATGTCTTGCTATGTGACCGTATTCACCACATGCATAGCAAACAAAGTCTTCACGGCTTTTCTCACGACATGGACAGTTTCTTGCAATGTGTCCATTCCTTCCACATGCATAGCAAATAATATCTATCCCTGAATTCCTTCTGAGGTTGCTACCTCTGTGCTGCCAGTCTGGTGGATTTGAAGATTGTGTAGCTCTTTGTCTTTTTTCATTTACTATGTGAAAGTACTGGGTCATTTTAGCCATAATGTCATGATAGCTTGAAAGACAGTTCACATGCATATTGATGGCATCCTTCATCTGAGGATCACATTTGTTTATCAAAGCAGATTTATAACCAATGTAGTCAGTTGTAGTATCAGGGAACCCACTGTATGTCTGAAAGGCTTCCAGTAACCTCTTGGCAAAAACTGTTGGGTGCTCCCCTTCCCTCATTATCACTTCTGTTAACTTTTCCAGGTTGGCAGATTCAATTCCCAAGACATTTAGAAGTGCTTGTTTCCTGTCCTGCCGATCTCCATGTCGGTTCTTCACTTTATCTGACAAAGCTCCAGACAATGTAGATGGCAGGCACCGACTAAGCACAATACATGCATAGAAATCTGTTAATTTGTACATATCTACCCATTCCTCCAAATGAGACAGATATTCAAGTGGATCATGTGTATCAGGTTCAAATCTCCCTACATTCTTTATCACTGTTTCCAAATCTGTAGGGCTAAGGTAGTTGGTGGGGTGTGTCATGGGTGTGTCACTATGCACGGTAGTGGTGTGAATTGTTGCGATAGGGTGTCTGACTGTGGTGTCTGATTGTTGGTCAGAACTACGCCGTGACTCCCTACCACCATTATTCTTGCTACAGTTACCATTGTCTGAGGTCTCATCCATGTGACTACCTGGAAAACGACCATCTTTCTTAAAAAAATTGTATGCATTGTTGGCTTCTTCTAACTTTTCTGAAAACACCTCCAATGTTTCCATAAGCATGTCATTGTCAGCTTTAAGAGTCGCCATTTCCTTCATCAATCGCCCTTTCTCAAATTTCAACATTGTATCATTTGCCTGGAATCCTTTCACATTCTTTATTTCTGTATCAAGTCGTGATTGAAGTAGTGTCTTGTGTTTAGTTAGCAAATCTCTCTCTTTCTCAAGTTCATGTACTCTATTTTCATAAACTTTGCATGTAGCAAATAGTCCTTGCAGTGCATTTGCAACTCTCCCTTCCTTACTCTTTGGCA
>CM059285.1:5435914-5465914 GCA_030347295.1 Setipinna tenuifilis
TCGTATCTCTGACAGAGAAGAGATACTCTGCCAATTTATAGTGTCGATTTAGGGCCAGATGAGAAGGGGCTGGTGTGAGCTGGATGTTGTATATTAGTGTTTGTTATGGAGTCAGTGAGCTCCTGTACCAGTTGGCATAAGGAACTCTTTTCTGGCTTCAGTTCCTGGGTTTTTTTTTAGAGCTTTAAAATGGAGTGTATTTTTGGGACTTGATTTTAGGCGCAGCCAAAAATCTAGGTGCTCTTTTTTGGATAGGTATTGCCAATGGTTAACGGCCTAATTCTGCACTACATACATTGTTTGGTATTCTGTATGTAGGGCTTCTGTTGGATGCTTGTCCCAGACAGTGTAGTCATGCATGCTGAGTGGACCCCATACTTCACTTCCATACACAATAGGCTGTATTTGGCTGTCACATTACTGGCCCCAAATTGATATTGGTACATTTATATTGTAAGAATTAGATTTTATTGTGTAGAGGGGTCTTCAGGCTTTATGTTTGAGTGCATTCACTGCCATAGTGAAACTTCCTGATGCAGTAATGACCAGACCGAGGGAGGTATACTGTATTGTGTGCTCTAGGGCGGTGCTACCTAGAGTGAACGTGTGCCTGTGTTCCTGACATCTGGGTTTCTTTTTTTTTTGGAAAATCATGATGTTTGTTTGTTTTTGTCAGGTTTACTTTGAGGGCCCAGGTCTGATAGTAGGTCATTGGCAAAGAGCAGAAATTCGACTTTTGTGTTTTGAAGAGTCAGTTGTAGTATAATCCATGGTGCCAAATAGAATCAAATGCTTTTTGAAGTCCACAAAACAGGCAAATATTTTTCTTTTACATTTTTGTTGATGAGGGTGTGTAGGGTGTAAATGTGATCTGTAGTACAGTGGTTTGGAAGAAGGCCAATTGGATTTATACAAAAGGTATTATGTTTGTTAAGGAAGATTTTATTTACTCATTCAATATGCGAGTAAATACCTTCCACGGGTTACTAATCTCACAGATAGCTCTGTAATTGTTAGGGTTATTTATGAACTAGGATAATAATCCCTTTCTTTGTCTCTGTCTCTGTCTCTGTCTCTGTCTCTGTCTCTGTCTCTGTCTCTTTCTCTCTCTCTATCTCTCTCTTGCTCTCCCCCCTCTCCCTTTGTCACACCCTTTCCTGTGTGTGTGTGTCTCTCTCCCTCTTTCTTCCTCTTTCTCCCTCTCTCACACCCTTTCCTCTCTTTCTCTCTAAGGTACGAGTCCACACACCCTGACGAGTATCCATGCACTCTCTCTCTCACACCCTTTATCTCTATCTCTCCCTCTCTCCCTCTCTCACTCCCTCTCTCACACCCTCTCTCACACCGCCTCTCCCTGTCTCCCTCTCTCTCTCTTCTCTCTCTTTCTCTCCCTCCCTCTCTCACACCCTCTCTCTCTGTCTCCCTCTCCCTCTCTCCCTCTCTCACACCCTCTCTCTGCCCCCCCCTCTCTCTCCCTCTCTCACACCCTCTCCTTTCTCTTTCTTTCTCCCCCTCTCTCACTCCCTCTCTCCTCTCTCTCTCCATCTCTGTCAGGTACGAGTCCACACAGCCCAACGAGTATGCACACACTCTCTCTCCCTTCACACTCCCCCCACACTCTCTCCCTCCACACTCTCTCTCTTTTTCTCTCTTTCTTGGTCTCTCTCTCTTTCTACCCCTCTTACACCCTCTCTCTCTCTTTCTCTCTCCCTCTCTGTCAGGTACGAGTCCACACGCCCCGACGAGTATCCACGTGGTGGCCATGATGAGCTCGGCCAACGTGTCGTGGGAGCCGGGCTACGACGGCGGCTTCGAGCAGACTTTCTCCGTCTGGTACGGCCCTGTGTAAGTCGCTCCCGCTTCCTGCGCCTCCCATCTTCCTTTCCTCTTCCTCTCCTCCTGCTCCTCCTCCTGCTCCCCTCCTCTCCAAGCACCACTCCTGCCCTGCTGCCTGGCCACAGCCCTGTGTGTGTGTGCGTGTGTGTGTGTGTGTGTATGTGTGTGTGTGTGTGTGCGTGGGGTATCAGCAGAGACCAGCATGGCAGATGGCCACAAGCGGTGTGTTTGTGTTAGTGTGCATATTTGTGTGTGTGATCAGCTGATTTTAGCATGCTGCATAGCTGCATGCTGTGTGCATTTGTGTGTGTGTGTGTGTGTGCGTGTGTGTGTGTGTGTGTGTGTGTGTGTGTGTGTGTGTGTGTGTGTGTGTGTGGCTGTATGTGTGTAGGTGCGTGTCTGTGTGTGAGTGTGTGTTTGAGAGTGTGAGTGTGTGTGAGTTTGTATGTGTGTGTGTGTGTGGCTGTATGTGTGTGTGTGTGTGTGTGTGTGTGTGTAAGTGTGTGTGTGTGTGTGTGTGTGTGTGTGTGTGTGAGAGAGAGAGAGAGAGAGAGTTTGTGTGTGTGTGTTTGTGTGTGTGTGTATGTGTGTTTGTGTGTGTATGTATGTGTGTGAGCTGCCTGTGCTAGCTGCTTCATGAATGATTCATATCCCTTAATAAGCAGAGATTATTGGAAAGACATACTACAATCATCGCCCACACAAGTCTGCCCCTGCCTTTCTGAGATGTGTGTCTGTGTGTGTGTGTATGTGTGTGTAGTTCCAGCTCCAGTAGAATATAAGAAGGACTGGATGAAGAGAAGCTGTGAATGTGTGTGTGTGTGTGTGTGTGTGTGTGTGTGTGTGTGTGTGTGTGTGTGTGTGTGTGTGTGACTGCCTTGCTAATATTATTCTGTTTGTAGTGGTTTCCACTACAGACTGGCAGACTGTGGCTGTAATTAGTGTAGCTCAAGATTACTGTACATGGCCAATGCCTACACTCACATGTCTGCACACACACACACACACACACGCACACACACACACACACACACACACATGCATGCACACATACATACACACACACACTCAAATGGTATTTATTTAGAAATTTTGGGCCAAGTTTATCAGGGATTGTTTGAACAGTGACTGAACCACTGACAAACACACACACACACACACACACACACACACACACACACACACACACACACTGCTCTGCACGCCCATAGAGCTGATGTTGGAATGATGTGTGTATCTCACGGCTTGGCTGCTCTGTGGAGTCTGGTGCAGTGGTGGTGGTGTAGGCAGGAGTGTGTGTTTCTGCCTCTACTAAACCCTGTCTGCACGCATGTGTGTGTGTGTGTGTGTCTGCATGTGTGTTTGTGTTTGTGTTTGTGTGTGTGTTTGTGTGCGCATGTGTGTATGTGTGTGTGTGTGTGTATGTGATGTCTGTGCGTGTGAGATGCGTGTGTGTATACGTATGTATATGTGTGTGTGTGTGTGTGTGTGTACATGTGTGTGTGTGTGGTCCGTATGCCCCTGCAGGGTGAAGAGAGTGGACTTCGGGCCGCACGACTGGCTGTCTATGCCGGTGCCGGGCTCCCAGATGTGGCTTCTGGTGACCGGGCTGGAGCCACGCACCGCCTACCAGTTCAGCGTGCTGGCACAGAACAAGCTGGGCACCGGGCCCTTCAGCGAGGTCGTCACCGTCAACACAGTAGGTGAGTGGCACGGCACAGAAAGGACAATCAGGAGAAGGACACACAGAGAAGGACACATGGTAGGACACACACACAGGAGGACACACAGGAGGACACATGCTGGTATGCACAGAATGACACATGATAGGACACACAGAAGAGGGTACAGAGGAGGAAACAGTAGTAGGATATATAGTAGTAGGATGCACAGAGGAGGACACAGAGAACGACACATAGTAGGACACACAGGAGGACACATGCTAGTAGGCACAGAAGGATACATGATAGGACACTCAGGAGGACTCAGAGAAGGATACACAGTAGACTGTGTAGGCCTAAAGCACAGAAGAGGTCTTCACTGTCAACACAGTAGGTGAGTGGCACGGCACAGAAGGACACACATGTAGTGTTCATTCCATCAGACTAGACGAGATGAAATATATTTGGCGACGACCATTTTTTTCATGACTAAGACGAGACAATGACTAGACACAGTGGGTGAGTGTAGAGCACAGAAGGACACCAGGGATGGAAATTGGCACCAGCCACCAGCCAAATGGTGGTAAAATAGGAAAGTGGCTGGTAGATTTCAGACACAAAATAACGATTTACTTTTTAGTGGCTAGGAAATTTAACTATTTGTTATTTAATGGCTGTTAAAGGTTGACATTTGTTTTAAGTTCATTTCCACTCCTGAAAGACGCACAGCAGGACACAGAGAGGGACATGTGGTAGGACATGCAGAAGGACACACTCTAGTATGCACAAAAGGACACATGATAGGACACAAAGGACACATAGTAGGACACATAATAGGTGTTACGCCCCACCTTGGTTGGCCCTACTGGGGCGAACAACTAACCACTCCTTGACCCAAGCAATGACTAAAACACCCTTTAAAAGATAACCCAACCAGTGGGATTTATTACAAAAAGACAAAGACCAACACTACAAACAAGCGACCAAATCATAAGACACAAATCCCAGGCTGAGAGGCAGAAAGACAGCCAGCAGTCCCACACCAGAAGCCTCTCTCCAGCAGCAGGAACAAGGAGCTTTTAAGCATGGCTTGATTGTAGGGTCAGGTGCCTTCAATCAAGCCAGTCACATCCAGAGCAGGTAGATGGAGAGAGAGGAGGGACAAACAGCACAGGAGACACAACCCAAAATGGGACACACATACAGCCGTAACAATAGGACACACAGAGGAGGGCACATAATAGTACACACAGAAGGACACATGATGGGACATATGGTAGGACACACAGGAGGACATGGAGAAGGTAAGCAAGTCAAAAATGGGTAGTGAAAGTGGCAACATCGGAAAGCTTGTGTCCACAAATCAGTTGGAACCTCTGACAAAGAGATGTATCCATGTTGTCTACCTTCATACACCTTGTGCAGTTGCCTTCAAACTAAACAATTTTTTTCCCCTGCTGATTGGAATCTTACCTTATATGGCTGAATACCCTGTGAAGTTTACTGCATGCATCTTAAAATCTGTGTGTGTGTGTGTGTGTATTTGTGTGTGTGTATTTGTGTGCATCTGTATGCTTGTGTGTATATGTGCCTGTGTGTGTGTGTGTATGTGTGTGTGTGTGTGTTTTATAGTCTTAAGTACCCCTGAACCACTGGTGCTTCTTACCCCACCACGGTGCCTCACAGCCAACCGCACACAGCAGGGCGTACTGCTCACCTGGCTGCCGCCAGCCAATCACACGGCGCCTGTAGACCGTTACATCATCGAGTTCCGTCTGGGGGAGAGGTGGGAGGTGCTCGATGACCTCATCCCTGCCACGGAGACCGAGATCGTGGCCAGAGACCTGGTCCAGGTAACAACCGAATAATTCTCCTCTGAAATACTTGGTTCAGATAACACCTAAATTCTTATCTTCTAAAACACCTGGCCCAGGTAACGGCTGAATCTTTATCACAGGGAACACTTGGGTCAGGTAACACCTGAATCTTAATCTTACAAAACACCTTAACCAGGTAACACCTGAATCTTTATGGCATTGAAAACCTGACTCAGATAAGACCCAAATCCTTATCTTTAAAAAATAACACCTGACCCAAGTAATGCCTGAATCTTTATCACATGAACCACCTTACTCAGATAACACCCAAATCCTTATCTTCTTAAACACCTGAACCAGATAAGACCTGAATCTTTACCCCCTGAAAAACCTGGCTTACGTAACACCTGAATCTTTATCTTATGAAACATGTGGCCAGGTAACACTGGAATCTTTCTGATATGAAACACCAGGTAGAGGTAAGTCTTAAATATAAGTGCCCATGAATTATATCACAGTGAAGCTTTTCTGTGTGTGCGTGCGTATGTGTATGTGTGTGTGTGTGTGTGTGTGTGCGCGCACATGGGGATTTTTAAAATTTGTGTTACTTTCTCAGCTATCATTCTCTCTCTCTCTCTCACTGATGACTCACCTGCCTTAAAATTATGTGAGGTGTGAGGTGTGAGGTGTGAGGTGTGTGTGTGTGTGTGTGTGTGTGTGTGTGTGTGTGTGTGTGTGTGTGTGTGTGTTTCTCAGGTGAACACTTTGATTAGTTTGCGCTTTCCTGCTAAACTAAAAAGCAATGCTGTGTGTGTGTGTGTGTGCGTGTGTGTGTGTGTGCGTGTGTGTGTGGGTACCTAAGAAGTGCACACACATACACGCACACACAGAGAGCACTGCTCAGTTTAGCAGGACAGAAAAACTAATTGAAGTGTCTTTGTTCTATGAAATCACAATGTAAGTGTTTATGGGTGTGTGTTTGTGTGTGTGTGTGTGTTTGGCTGATTTCTCTGACAGGATGCTTGGTATGAGTTTCGAGCGCTGGCCGTCATGGATGACGTCATCAGCGAGAGCAGTAACGTCGTCGGAGTATCAAGTACAGGTAAGGAGGACTAAGCATGACACACATACACACCCACACACACACACACACACACACACACACACACACACACACACAAAGGCATGTCAGGTCCTCTCTCGCTCTCTCTCTCTCACACACACACGCATCTTGCTTCTTAGGTCCACACGCACAGATACAAACACAAACGCACACACACACACACACACACACACCTCACAAAGCAGATACAGAGCACTTTGTTGCCCCCTAGGGGTTGGCTAGTGTTTTCCCCCTGGTCCATTTTTAGCTCATTTCATGCCCCCCCCCCTGTGCCAGTTGGGTGGAAGAATAGTGGCCCTCATTTCTCAAACATGCGTACCACAGAAAGCGTAAAAAAGGGGCATACGTTGTACGTTAAAACTGGCCTTAAAATGTCTACACTAAGTGTGCTATTTACTAGTTTGATAATTTATGTTCGATATGGGTTTGCCCCCACAACCTCTCACTGTGCAACACCAAGAACATAATGTGCAGTGCCTACTTCATAGTGCAATATTTTTTATTCACAACTTCTGCACATAGTTCTTTTGTCCTTTGACTATTTATTATATTATTTATTATGCCCCTGTATATACTCCTATATGTACTCCCTTCTTTGTACAATGCCTCCTCGCTTGACACTTTGACACTGACACTTTCAACTTGCACCTCTGTGGCCTTGCTGTCTTTATCCAGTTGTACAGGCAACTGTTCAATGACAAGAAAGGTGTTAAAGTCTTGAAGTCTTGATAACGTTGGTTTGATAAATGAGGGGCAGTGTGTGTAAAATAGAGCTGCATGACAGTACTGACATTCTCCCACAGAGCTAAAAATGCCCAAGATGGCTGTTCCCTTTTTTCCCCCTCTCTCGGCTGAACCTAGAAATGGATAGAGCAGGTGTTTTTCTTTTTGTTCTTTTTTTTTCTAGATTGTTTTTAGTACCTGCAACATTGCATCCCGCTAAATATAGTTTAAAAAGTTATTTCATGTTTAAAAAGAGGACTGTTAAATTTGTTGTGGTTTTTGGAGGCCTGCAACGACAGTGTTTTTTCAGATCCTTTACAAACAGTCCAGCTGTGTGTGGTTCATTTGGAATGGTCATACTGCACTGTGGTAGGGGATACCATGGTTTGGCCAGATTTACATTCCTCAATGGCTTATTGTTAAAAAAGATATTATGGTTTTGGTCAGATTTAAACCTCCCGATGGCACACGCACAGGACCCTTAAGAGTTTCAGAAAGAAATGATTCAAACACACACACATAAGGGAAACACATTTGCTGTGTGTGTAACCCTGTGCATGTGTGTGTGTGTGTGTGTTTGTAACCCTGCTGTGTGTGTGTGTGTGTGTTTGTAACCCTGCTGTGTGTGTGTGTGTTTGTAACCCTGCTGTGTGTGTGTGTGTGTGTGTGTGTGTGTGTGTGTGTGTGTGTGTGTGTGTGTCAGACCCCTTCCCCCCGACGGAGGTGGCGGACGAGAGTCTTGCGCGGCCCGTGGTGGCGGGCATCGTGGCCACCATCTGCTTCCTGGCCGCCGCCGTCCTCTTCAGCACCCTCGCAGCCTGCTTCGTCAACAAGCAGCACCGCCGCAAGCTCAAGCGCAAGAGAGGTGAGACACACACACACACACACACACACACACACGCACACACACGTACATATACACACATATACACAGACATTCTCATGCTTCGTCAACAAGCAGCACCGCCGCAAGCTCAAGCGCAAGAGAGCTGAGACGCACAGACAAACACACACACACAGACATACACACGTACATATACACACATATACACAGACATTCTCATGCTTCGTCAACAAGCAGCACCGCCACAAGCTCAAGCGCAAGAGAGGTGAGACGCACAGACAAACACACACACACACACATACACACGTACATATACACACATATACACAGACATTCTCATGCTTCGTCAACAAGCAGCACCGCCACAAGCTCAAGCGCAAGACAGGTAAGCAACACTCACACACACACACATGCATATACACACATACATACAGACACTTTAATGCTTCATCAACAAGCAGCACCACCACAAGCTCAGGCGCAAGAGAGGTAAGCCACACACACACACACACACACACACACACACATACACGTACATACATATACAAACACACACACGTATATATACACACTTTCACGCTTCATTAACGAGCAGCACTGCCGCAAGCTCAAGCGCAAGAAAGGTGAGCAAAACACACACACAAACACACACACACACTCACACATGCAGACACTAATGCTTAATCAACAAGCAGCACTGCCGCAAACACAAATACAAGAGAGGTGAGCAACGCACTCACACACACACAAAGAAACGCTCTCTCTTTCACACACACACACACACACACACACTAACACACACATGAGAGAGATGTGAAGAAAACACAAGAGAAGTTGAGGCCAAGACGGATATACACGAATACACAAATGTATTGACTTGATGAGGTGCAAATGAATTTAGAAACTTGTGACTCTTGACTTGACAGAAAGTTATGTTATAAGGTAGGTGTGATGTAAAGATTTTTCAGTTCCTTTTTTAGTGTATCTACACGTAACAACATGTAATATTATGAACTTATACTGTACATACCTAACACTAACCCTAACCATAAACCTATGGTACCTTGTAAGTACATAATGTTACATATTGTTACACACTGTTACACTGTATCTAATTGATATAGCAGGGACAGTAAAATAAAGTGTAGTCAAAAGAACTATTATGAAGGCATGTTAAAAGAGGCTGACATCACTGAGGTGTTCACTGTGAATGGAGTAAGTGGAAGATGTTTGATGGTGGTTTGGAGGTAAAGAGGGTGATGGTGTCTTCTGTTTGGGGTAACTAGTTTGTGTTGAATGATTTGGGATTACATTGATGTTTATTGATAATACATTGGGATTACATGGGTGACTTGTAAGAGGAAACTAAATTAAATGTAACTCTGGTTTGGGGAAAACTCTGGTTTGAGGGTAACTATGGTTTGGAGGTAACTCTGGGTTGGGGGTAACTAGTTTGAGAGTAACTGGTTTGGCAGTAACTCTGGTTTGAAGATAACTCTGGTTTGGGGGTATACTTTTGGGAAGGTCTGGTTAGGGGTAACTGGTTAGGGGAGTGGTGGTATAACGATAACTGGTTTGGAGGTAACTGTTCTGTGAGAGTAACTTGGGTTAGGGGGCAGCTAGTTTGGGGGTACTTCTGGTTAGGGGGCAACTAGCCTAGTTTAGGGGGGTTAGAGGGTGATCATTGTAAGGGGTTAACTCTTGTTTGGGAGTAACTCTGGGTTAGGGGTAAGAGGTGTGGGGTAGCTGGTTAGGGGTGATGTGTGTGGGGGTAACTGGTATCTGGAGTGGGGTAACTGATGGTCAGAGGGCAACTGGTTTGAGGTAACTCTCTTATCTCTTTCCTTCAGATCCCCCTTTGTCAATCACACACACCAGGAAGAGCATCGAGACTCCGTGAGTACTGCCATCTCCACACACACACACACAGCCACACACACAAACGGAGGCCAGACACCCTTACTCAACACCTCCTCTCTGCTTCTCAGCCACACACACATTCACATGCACACACACACACACACACACACACACACACACACACACACACACACACACACACACACATACATACAGGGAGGACAGACACTGTTACTCCACACCTCCAGTCTGTTTCTCGGTCACACACACACCCACCCACCCACACACAAAAACTTCACAGCCCACACAGGGAGCAAGCACCAGCCAGTAGGCATATCGGGTATGTGTGTGTGTGCTAGTGATATGTTTGGCAGCTCTGTGTAAATGTGTGATGCATGTGTGTGAGTGTATGTGTGCATTTACTTTAACTGTAGGTATTTGTGTGAGAGGTGTGTGGGGTGGGGTGACCTGCAGAGAACAGAGAGAGCAAAGGAAAGCCATACATACACACACACACACACACACACACACACACACACACACACACACACACACACACACAGGGGCCAGACACCTTTTCTGCTGTACTCAGCTCTTTCTCTATGATTCTTAGTCACACACACACGCACAAACACACACACGCACACACACACTGCAGACACACACGCACACACACACATACCAACCTTAGACACCATTGCTGCTGCAGGCAACTCTAACTTTTTAAACACTTTCACCTATGAGGTCATCATTCCACAAAGAACACTCATCACACAGACCCAAACAAACTTCTCTGTTTCTTGTACACAGACAGACAGACAGACACACACACACACACACACACATACACACAGACGCATGCACGCACACACACACACACACATACACACACACGTAGCACAGGAGGGAACACCAGGTGACTTTTCTTTTCATTTCCCATGTTATTGGGTTGGGGGGGGGAGTTGGTTCCTGCATCCATGTTGCTCATCCGTGACGTGGCGTGACGTGACAGTCCTCCACCAACCAGGTCACTCCGTCTCCATAGCCCCACCCCCACCCCACGCCCACCCTCCATGTCACCTGTGTCACCTGTGTCACCTCAGATGAGGTTGGGGTCCGGGTGGGACGCCATCTTGAGTGCCAGCCTGGTGCTGCCCGCCATCTGGACATGTGCTGTGTGTGTGTGTGTATCGGCCGCTGTGACTGAGAGCACTGTGTGTGTATGTCTGTGTGTGTGTGTGTTTGTGGGCCAGCGTGACTGAGGTGCTGTGTGCGTGATTGTGTGTATCAGCTGGTGTGTGTGTGTTATTTATGTGTGTGTTTGTGTATGTGAGCTGGTGTGTGTGTGCGTGTTTGGGCTGGCATGACATGGGCGGTATGTGTGTGTTTGTGTGTGTGACTGAGCCAGCACGACTGAGGCTCTGTGTGTGTGTTTTATGTGTGTATGGGCTGGCATGACTGAAACGTTGTGGGTATTGTGTGTTTGTATTGACCAGTGTGTGTGTGTGTGTGTGTGGGCCAATATGACTGAGGTGCTGTGTGTGTGTGAGTGCTGACGTGACTGAGGCACTGCGTTTGTGTGTGTGTGTGTGTGTGTGTGTGTGTGTGTGTGTGTGTGTGTGTGTGTGGGCCGGTGTGACTGAGGCGCTGTGTGTGTGTGTGTGTTTCTCGCCGCAGGCCTCCTCTGTCCCCTCTGCCTGGCATTGAGCCCTATTGGGAGGAGCCAGACAGGAGCAGCCTCAGGCCCCCGTCCGCCAGCCCCCAGTGAGTCTGCCCCCCACGCCCCCCCCCCCCCCCCCCCTCCCCCCATCCCCATCTGACCCCCGATCTGTCCCCCATCCGACCCCCTCTCGTGCCTGTCTGTCCCCCTCCGATGCCGGTGACCCCTCACCCCATTCCCCAACCCCTCCATTTGCCCCCCTCCTGTGCTGGTCTGCCCCCCTCCATCCCCCAACCCCCCCTCCCATCCTTCCTGCTGGCTGTCAACCCGTTCCGGCCCGATCCGCCGCTCTCTCTCGCATGCACTCTCTCGCTCGATCGCTCGCATTGGCTGCTCTCGTTCTCTGAATGGCTCCTGTGTTTTCTTGTGCTGTTTTGGTTCTGTTGCGTTTGTTACTAGCAGCTAGCATTAGCATATGAAATGCTGTGTTGTGCTGTGATGCTAGCAGCTAGTGTAAGAAACGCTGATTTCTGCTGTGATGCTAGCAGCTAGCATATGAAAAGATGCATTGTGGTTTGATGCTAGCAGCTAGCATCAGAAATGCTGGCTTCTGCGGTGATGCTAGCAGCTAATGTAAGAAACAGTTATTTCTGCTGTTATGCTAGCGGCTAGCATAAGCCATGCTGTAATGTGCTGTGATACTAGTGTTTAACATAGGAACTGCCGACTTCTGCTGTCACGCTAGTGGGTAGCATAAGAACCGTTGTGTTGTGCTGTGCTGCAAGTGATTAGCATAAGAAATGCAGATTGCTGTGATGCTAGCGGGAAGAATAAGGTACCATGGGAAAGAGACTGCCGGCATTCTTGTTGGTCCTGGATGATTCTTCAGTTGCCGGTGGCATACCCGTGTGTGTATGTGTGTGTGTGTGTGTGTGTCTGTGTGTGTGTGTGTGTGTGCATGGGCGCATATGCAGTTGTGTGTGTGGATGTTAGAGGGGTTCATGGGGCTGCTGTATGTGTGTGGGGACTGTTCTTGTTGCTGTCACTGAAGTCTCATCCTGTTCTCCATCGTGTTGTTCCATTGAGCTCTTTACTTCAATATCTCCCCCTATTTTTCCCTCTTGTTCTCTCTACCTCTCTACCCCTCTCGCTTCCGCTCTCCCTCTACCTTCCCCTCTGCCTTTCTCTTTCTCTCTCTTCTTTTCTCCCTGTCTCTTTTTCTGTCTCCCCATTTACCTAGAGAAAGCCTCTCGGCCTCAGCTGTGGACTTTTCAGACTGAGAGCACCTCCTGTCTCTTTAAGGGCAACCCTGATGTACTTCTCACCACCAATGAGTACCTTACTGAGTGTTAATGACTCAATCAAGCCCTTTACTGTCAGTTCATGTCATCTCCAGTCCCTGTTGGCTATCTCCCTTCCTGCTCTGCTCCTAATTGAGTACTGGGACACCAGTGCCTAAGTAGCCAACATAGACGGCTTATGCAGGCAGGGCTATAGTCAACTCCAGTCAGTGTTGGCTGGCTCAGGAGGCACTGTTTCCACCCTGCTCTGCCTCTGCTTATTGAGCCCTGTGCATCTGAGGAGCCAACATGGACGCCATAGGCAGGCGCACAGAAGGTTGCGTGGCTAAGCTGCTTGTGGCAGAAACTGGCTTCAAAGTTGCCGCAGACTGCTGAGCTGATCCCCAATAGCCTGTCCAGGATCACTGGTAGACTGTGTGTGTGTGTGTGTGTGTGTGAGTGTGAGAGTGACAGAAAAATTAAGTGTTTACTCTGCTGATGCTGTCACTGCCCGCCCCTACAGGCTGTCGTCGGGGAAGATGAGTCCAGAGAGCATCCCGTCGTCACGGCCTCCATCCCTGGCCAGCATGGGCCCCCCCGGCCTCTACGTGAAGAAGCTCCCCAGCCCCAAGAAGGAGAAGGAAATGTCCCTGTACAAGAAGACCAAGCGAGCAATAACCAGCAAGAAGTACAGCGTGTCCAAGCACGAGGCTGAGGTGACCACGCCCATCGAGCTCATCAGCCGCGGGCCGGACGGCCGCTTTGTGGTGGAGGCCGCGGAGTTGGAGGCGGGGCTCCGCACGCGCCGCATCCAGGGGTTCCCCTTCGTGGAGGAGTCGGACCTGTACCCCGAGTTCCGCCAGTCAGACGAGGAGAACGACGAGCCAGGGCCGCTGCCCCCCGTCATGGCCACGCTGCGCCCCCAGATCTCCCCCGTGTCCTCCAGCCAGGAGTCCTACGCGCAGCCCCCCGCCTACAGCCCGCGCCTGGCCCATCGGCCCCTGGAAGGTATGAGCATCTACGAGGCCAGCGGCCCGCAGGCCACCGGCCAGAGCCGCGTCTCCCACTTCCACAGGCTCTTCCCGCATGGGCCCTTCTACGGGTACCTGGGTAGCGGCGTTGGCGTCGGCGTGGGTGTGAGCGTTGGCATGGGCCCCCATGAGTCTGAGTTGCAGCCGCCCTTCTACCTGCCGGAAAGCAGCTCCCGCAGCTCCGTGGCGTCCTCCTCGCCGCCTCCGGAGGGCGCCTACGCGCACCCCCGCCTCTCCCTGGGCGACGGGCGAGACCTGAGGGGACCCCCATACTCCTCTGGCCACGCCCTCCCGCTCAGCCCCTCCCCCGGCCCCCGCTCCCCCGAGCTCTGGCCTCCGCCCGACTTTCCCTTCCTCGGCCAGGAGGGGGCGCACCTGCTCCTGCCCCCCCACCACCGCGCCCTGCCGCCCGACCTGCCCCCCTATCCCCCACCCCCGCTAGGCGCCCCACAGTTCTCCTCTCTGCAGCTGCCCTCCGCCTTCCTTCAGCTGGAGGCCCCCAAAGCGCCGATGGGGGGCCGCTCCCCCACCCAGGGCCCCCCGCAGGGCCCCCTGATCCGGCATGTAACTATGCAACAGGCGGCCAGTCTGGGCACGCTCAGACACACGGCGCATGGTGTGGGCGTGCCGGTGCTGCCGTACGCGGGCATGCGCCTTGGTAGCCCCAGCACGCTACGCAGCGACAGCCCCGAGGCCTGGCGCTCTGAGCCCGAGCCCTGGCTAAGCCCACGCTCCGCCCGCCGCACCGACCCCGGCCAGCAGGTGGTGCTGCAGCCCTCGCGCCTCTCCCCCCTCACCCAGAGCCCACCCAGCTCCCATGCTGGCTCGCCCGATATCCTGGTGCGGCCCCCGCCCCCCCGCCCCAGCATCCTGCGCCCCTCCCACTCGCAGGAGATGCCCGAGACGGCACGCCACCCCCCCTTGGCCCGTGTCAGCTTCTCGCAGGGCTCATCCCCCGCCTCCTCCCCCACCCAGAGCCACACACACACACACCGCCGCCCCAGCCCCTCCTACCATGCCCAGATGGCCTTCGCCACCGCCGCAGCCAGCTACCCCTCCCAGTCCCCCTCCCAGTCCCCCTCCCCCCCAATCCAGGGCGCCCAGGGCCCCCCCCAGCCGAGGATGCAGGAAGAGAGGCCGCCCTCTGAACCGTCTGCGCATCAGCTGGCTTCCGCAGGGTAGGTGCACTCCCGTCCTCAGAGCAGGCAGCCGTACCCCGTGCAAGAGCTGTTACTATAGCAACCAGAGCGGGCAGGGTACCCTATGCAAGACCTGTTACTATGACAACCAGAGTGGGCAGTGTACCATAGCTATAAGCTGTTTACTGTAGCAACCAGAACAGGCAGCTCACCATATGTACAAACTGTTACTGTAGCAACTACAGTGGTCAGAATACCCTATGTTAGAGATGTTGCTATATCAACCAGAATGGGCAGCTTACTGTATGTTACAGTTGTTACTGTAGCAACCAGATGGGCAGCATACCCTATGACGATCTTTATAACCGAGATGATAGGTCTACCACATTGTGACTTTGCCACTCTAAAATAAACACAGCAATTTAGCAACTGAGCCACACAAAAGTAGAATGCAACATAACTAGCCTATGTTCAGGCACCTGCTAGATTAGCAGCTAGTGTCTGATTGTTTGCTAGTGTCTGATTGTAGGTCTTTTAACTGGCGAGTGTTCATTTCATTTCAATTTTCAGCTCAGTGTAGGCTAATACACAAATTCAGAATGCGATGCAACATCATTACAATACTTTGTCAAAACAAACCAGCAATTAGGTTAGCTAACCAACTCTTACTCGCAACACTCTTACCATCAAGACCTGCTTCTATTGTCACCAAAGCTGACATCATTGGAGAGCATATTTATTTATATTATTAATACCAGGGACTAACATAGGTTCCTTATTGGCTATGGCAACTATAGTAACACATACAGCTCAATGTATTGAAATATGTTCAGTCCAATTATTCATACTCAAATATCATGATATTTGTCAAATGTTTCGTCTTTAGTATTGCTGTGTCTGATGCCCATAATGTTTAGATACCATTAAACTGCTGACAATCATGTCTGTTACCAATGCTACCACTGCAGATGGATTAGACTGAAGAGCCACACTGAGTGCACTTTTATAAATACTCATTAAAACATATTGATGTCACTGACATTTTGTCCTGAAAATAATGCCATAATTGACATATCTCCCTGTTGAATCTGGCTGTCCAGAATCCTCATTCAGCAATGTTATGTTCCAGAATACTCATTGAGCATTGTTATGTTCCAGATCGATCTTGATTGAGTTTGTTCTAGTTCCATCATCTCAACAGTAAGCTACCAGCGGCCATGGCCCCTACTGATCTCTCCTCGAGCACATTAATTTACCTCAGTGCTTTCCCTCCCCCCACCCACCGCACACACACATACCCTCCCTTCCCAACCCCACCACCCCTGCTCACACCCACACTCTCCCTCACCTACTGCACCCCCACAACCCCTAAGCCCTCACCTCCACCCCACCCCAACCTACCCCAGGGTTCGACCCACCCCCCTGACCCTATCCCTGGGGTTGCAAGTGTGTTACTCTTGCTCAGTGTGTGTGTGAGTGTGTGTATGCGAGCATGTGTGTGTGTGTGTGTGTGTAATGAGTAGTGTAGGCAGGTGGCTGTAGGCTCCTGTGCCGTGTGCACTAGTCTCACTCTCTGTGTTTCTTGGTTGATCTCAGCTATCTGGCCAGCATTGTTGTGACCAGGTCGTCCACTCCGTGATAGGTAAGGGTTGAATCCATGCCTGACGGGGAGGGTCAGCAGGCGGGGTCTAATCACCGTTTCATTTAAAGGGGAATCACTGGCAGAGCACACACACTAACTACCAAACATCTGGCCTATCTTTTTCAAAGTCAAAACATCAGGCCTATTTGAATGCCTGTCCAAAGTTAATCAGAATTCTCATCACATCAGAATTCAGAATCACACCAGGCCTGTCTCTTTCTGCTTCTCTAAACTCCAAAGCATCAGGTCTGTCCTAATGGCTGTTCAAACTCCAAAAAAACAGAATTCTCTTAATGCTTGTCCAAACCTCAAATCATCAGGGATCTCTGTACACATGACAAAGCAATAAACATTAGAATTCTCTTAATGCTTGTCCAAACTCAAAATATCAAGCCTGCTTTAAGGCTTGTCAAAACACAAAGGATCAAAATTCTCTTTATGCCCTTCCAAACTAAATACAACAAGCTTTTCGTTGTGCTTGTTCAGAATAAAAAAAAAAAGAAAACATGGAAGTGATTTTATGACAATAAGACCTCTTGGCCAAACATCACTGGCCTGTGCCAGCTGTGCTCCTTGTCCCCTAAGTGCTAATTGCTGATTGGATGGTGCTCTTGATTAAGAGTGGGCTCGTGGGCGAGCTGAGCCACACCCACCGCACCGCTGCCTGATTCAGCATTCCCCTTTAAAGCTTTCGTTCCATGTGCCAAATCTCATGCATGCCTCTCCAGAGCACTCCTCCACAGTGCCCCAATCAGTAACAGACGATTTTTGTCAGACTAAAAAAATTCTTGTCACATTCGTGGTTTTTCTAGTGGTTTGGTTTGTTTCTTTTTGATGTGACTGTTTCTTGACTGGCCATTCCCCTCTCCTGCCATCCTCCTCCCCTCAGCATGGTGACGCCTCACTCTCAGTGCTTATGTGGATGATATACTGATATACTCAGGTAACATGTGTGCAGTGCCCCCCACCCACCTACCAACCGTGTGGAACCTGTCTCTATCTCCCCCTCCCCCCACCTCTTTCTACTAACGCCTTTGCCTCTGTCTCTCCACAGCAGCCCAGGGGAGAGCCTGCCCCCCCCACACATACACCAGCCCCCCTGCCCCAACTCTGAGACCTTTTCACCACCTCCTCCCCTGTTCTAAAGCTTTGTCTTTCAGTCAGTTAAGAAACTTTCAGATTTCTTCGGAGGTGTCACAGTTTGACTGCTGTTGCTGTGGCCATCCTCTAGGGGGGCCTAGAGCAGCACAGGCTCCTCCTGGCTCAGTGGTCATGTCAAAGCCAAAATGGCGGCCGCTGGGCCCCCGTATAGGCAGCAGCGGAACAGAGCCCAGAGCCGTAATGGCCGCAGCTGTGAGATTAGAGCCTGGCTCTCAGCAGTATCCATGCAGGGCCCTCCTGATGGCTCCTATGTCATATCAGGAGGAGTCCTGGTGTGGCAACTGAACTCAGCACCTCTGCCATTGAGCTGGGGCTTCTAGCACTAATACAGCTAACCCTGCCTTCACCCAGTAACATGCCACCAGGGGCATCCCATTGATCCAAAGCAGCTCTCAGGATGGTTACAGGTCAGCCTCGCACTGCTCCACTTAAGGCGCCCTGACACACTTAAAGGGGTGAGGGGTGAAGGGTGAGGGGTGAGGGGTGGGGTGGGCGCATTCAACCTGCATCTAGTTACACCAGAGAACCTGCATTTAGTTTTACAAGAGTATCTATTTTAGTTCCACAAGAAAACCTTACAGGATTCTTAGTTTTTTAGGCACTTGGCAACATGGCAGAATGTAAGGCCATTGCCCCTTAGCACCCAGTGAACTGTAGGCTGTTGTCATGGTGTCGAGCAAAACTCCACTTAGGAACAGTGTCATGAACCGCCAATCACAGAAATAGACCGGTGACATTTACTTTTTCAAAACCAGCCCACATCATACAGACTCGAAGCTGTCAGAATATTTATACTGTGAGGTTTATCTCATTGAATCATTAAAATCATACTGAATTTGGGTATCGAGTATCAGTTAGGAAGGGAGCAACATTTTAGTAATGGTGCATGCAAGAGTTCAAATTCAAGGTAAAAAATATGTAATATGTCAAAAAAGTAAAAAAGGAAATAGAAGAGATCCATGGTGTATTTTTAGCTATGTATACTAACCCTAAACAAAGGGGCATTGGAAAGCAAAGAGTAATTTGAGTTAAGTAATGTAGACCTGTGTAGTGTCATTTTGACACAGGACACCAGCGCAAAATAAAAGGGAAACGAGAAGTGTGATTAGTGTGAGGTGCAGGTGTGTGTGTTTAAGAGATACACACAAAATAGCAGGGCTAGACCATAGTGGGAGTGCAGAGGTTGACACCAACCATCCTGTCTGTGTGTGACTACCCCCCCACCCAAGATTACAACATCACCCTCCTGTGTGTCAACGACTATTCCCCCCCCCCCCCCCACCCCCCAAGATTACTACACTACCCTCCCTCTGGCTGCATCTACTGGGTGCTTTGGTCTGAAGCTCTCATGCTGTGTGTGTTTGTGTGTGTGCGTGTGTGTCTGTGTGTGTCTGTGTGTGTGCGTGTGTGTGAGTGTGTGTGTGTGAGTGTGAGTGTGAGTGTGTGTGTGTGTGTGTGTGTGTGAGTGTCTCAGTGGCGTTGGCATGGCTCTTCTCTTCGGCTGGAGCTCAGAGAGGCCATTTTAGCTCCACCCCCTCTGTGAGCTTTGGAGGCCAGCGTGTTTGAGTAGACTAGAGCCCCCCCTGGTGGTGGTGAGCAGTAACGACAGCTGGCTCTCGCCCCTCCTTCCTGTGTGTGTGTGTCTGCAGGAAGCCCGTAGGGGCCGAAAGAACACCTGCCGGGTCTGAGGGGTACCACACACAGCTTTTCCACTCGGGCAAGACGGGCTCCAAGGAAGCCGTCAACAACAACAACAACTCCAGACCCTGGAGGGAAACAGGTGTGTGCTAGAACACCTGAGCGATTTCCCACTGCACCTAGTCAAATCACAAGGCATTACAGGTTTATTAAGACCCCATGCATTCCCTTCCACTGTGCTTTCCAGTTGCTGCCATCAGCAAGGAAAAATACAGTTCCATTAGCAAAGAAGAATGGTTACAAGCAGTCATTCATTTCATCACCCGTGACCATCCCTAACAAAGAACTGCCCAGATCATTTTAGCATGCAGCTATTCTCAAAGGCACTTTATGTATTTCTATTTTTATTTCATGCTCATCTGTTTTTATAACCTCTCTGGACTGATTTTATAGTCTATTTTTACTTACATTTATTCTTATTGTTTCCAGATTCCATTAAAGAAGTCTAAGTCTAAGGGTTCTACCCACAGCACCTAGTCAAATCAAATGGGTTTCACCTCACAGCAGAACCCCCCTTATTGCCTCTTTATAGTCGAAATACAATCTTACTATCCTACCAGAGCATAATAGACTGCTCGCAGTACTGAGTCAGAGTGAGGACATAATTGAAACTGAAATTGAATCTGTCTGGCTAACTGAACTAAACTGTCTGGCTTGAAACCACTGTAGAAGAATCTGTTGCTGAAGAGAACCGTACGTTCTGATTTTTAAAGTGAGAACTGTCTGTAGTTCTGTTTAAGAGTGGGAACTGTGACTAGTTATTATCAGTATGATTAGTTATGCTGGTGAGTGTGTGGGTGCGTGTGTGTGTGTGTGTGTGTGTGTGTGTGTGTGTGTGTGTGTGTGCGTATGTGCATGTGTGTGTGTGTGCATTTCAGATGTGAGCAGCTCTCAGACCCAGCAGTCGTGTGTGTCTGCGGCCCCGACGGCGGCGGAGGAGGAGCCCGGTGTTGACCCGAAGAAGAAGAAGAGGAGCAGGAGGAGTCGCCTGGCCTTGTGGGAGCGACGGAGGGGCCCCCGCCGCCAGCTCTCCTCCCTGCTGCCTCTTTCCCTGCCCCTGCCCCTGCCCCTGCCCCAGCCCCAGCCCCCGCCCGAGGAGCGCAAGGCCCTGCTGGCCAGCATGGACCCCCACCGGCCCGACTACGGAGCCCTGCTCTGAGCCCCACCAGCGCTGCACCCAACCAGACACAACACAGACTCACACTCACACACCAGAGCGATGTAGGCGCCCTCTGCCACCTGGTAATGGCGCCAGGGTTCCATCCGATCAGAATTTGAAGCTGGAGTCGAACTATACAATGTTTGTGTGTATTTGTGTGTGTGTGAGGGTATGTGTGAGTGTGTACAAACTGAGGTTTTAGGTAGGAACATCAGTGGGAGAGTGCTCACCAGTGGCAGAAGATGTGCTATAAACCTGTGTATGTGTGTGAATGTTTGGGTGTGTGTTTGTGTGTGATGGTGGGTTTAGGCACAGGGTTGGGGGTCAGAGACAAGTATGACATTTGGCTTTAATCCAAATTTAACATCATCGTCCCACACTGCACAGTAAGGTTAGAACCAGAAACCTGAGGGACGACGACGATTTGGGAAGTTAAATAGGTGAACATTTCACAGAAAGCCACAAATGATAGCACTGAAAGATGCTAACACAAAAGCTAGCCCTAAACATGCTAACATAAATGTTAGCACCGAAGAGTGCTAACACAAATGATAGCACTCAAAGTAAGAATGCTTTTTGAGCCCTGCAAGTCCTTTATGGGTGTCATTTCTGCCTGTCTGTCCCACCAAAAGTGTGACTGAGACATCATAGTAAACCACACCGCCAGGGCAGGCCAAGATGTGAGCTAGCTCCCGCTAAGGCTACCCTAGTTGCTGCTAAGGCTATCCTAGCTCCCGCTACAGCTCTGCTAGCTCCCGCTACAGCTCTGCTAACTCCCGCCACAGCTCTGCTAGCTCCTGTCAGGGCCCAGCTGTCGTGTGGGCAGTGTGTGTGTGTGGGCTATGTAGTCTCCATGGCAGCCCCCCTCCCCTCCCCCACCCCCTACAGCCAGCCTATCAGGTGTGTGAAATGCCGATATCTGGCCTCAGCTCTTTTGGACGTCAAGGATGTCCCAGCAGCATTACTCTCAGTCTCAGATGCACTTAACAAGTGACTCCTTCTCAGTACAACTTTCTTTGGTGCGTACAAACATGTCCTGCCAAATCAAATCTCTGCTGTTTTTTTATAGGCCAAGGAAAAGTCTTCTTTGGTCGTGTGCTGGCAGTGCTGTTGGGCAGTAGGGAGGTGTATGGTGCCCCCATTTGGACTTAATGGGCAGTGCAAGTGGGAATGAGATGACCTACCAAAAAAAAAAATGGCCGGGGGTACAAAGAGGCAGAGTCGCCGAGTGAAGAGAAGAGTGGCGTCTTTGAAACGTTTATATAGTGTCCCTAAAGAGATATCTAACACAGGGTTCTTTCTGTCTACAAAATATACCTCAGAATATTGACAAATTAGGCACATATGTTTAAGCAAGTACACTGTTCTTGTTTTAGTATATTTTATTTATGTTTAATATAGATTTGACTTCATTGCCTTCAGAGTAGTAGTTTGATTCTATATGAACCCATTCGATTGGACAGACACACACCATCGTGGCGATACGATCCCAGTACGATGTTTCCTAACAACTGTCGTCTGATTCAAAGCACAGCGTTCTGTTAAGAGTGAGGCCGTGAGGTCACAGATTAGCCAAGAATGATTCTCTCCCACGACTCACACTACACACATTGCGCACACTTCTCCCAGTTTTTCTCGTAAACTCTCTTGTTGCTCGGGGCAGTTCGGGAGGTAAAGACGAGCCGGGCGGTGGCCCAACGGATCGATTAGGGACCGGATGCGGGCCAAGTTCCTGCTGGATCCAGCCACCATTTTGGTAGCTGCCCTGTCCCCATTTTAGGCACCCAGCCATTACACACACACACACACACACACACACCACAGTCAGGCACATAGCCAACAGAAGCAGAACTAAGTCTAAAGAACAGACAGCCCCCTACACACACACGCACACACACACCACACACACACACACACACACACACACACACACACACACACACACACACACAAAGCATATACACTCACAAACACACATACAGGGTGGGCCAAAAAAAATCTGCACTGCTTTTTAAATAATTATATTTCCTAAATCTGTGAGGCTACCACAATTTTAAACCATGCAAATTGAAGCTCATTCAGTTTTCTTTCCAGCGATATTATGGCATAGCAACTTGCCCCTTAAGAAAACTGGCAGAATTAAAATGCAAATGTGAGAAAGCGCGTAGCAATTTTTTTCAGGGGTAATTTTATTCAAATGGCCATAGTGGACATTCCCTTGCTTTCATGGTCATAAACCATGATATCACCGGAAAGAGAACAAAATGAGCCTTAATTTGCATGGCTTGTGGTTGCTTAAAGGATTGAGGAGATATAGTCATTTTAAAAAGTGGTCCAGTTTTTCATGGCTCACCCTGTATATACATAATTGGCACAAACATGTACACATAAGCCATTGTCCACAGTCCACTCTAATCCCATTTCAACACACACAACCCATAATATGCATACACACTCACACTACACACTCACACACATGGCAGGGGGGTTGACCACAGGATGCAAATTGTTCAGTCTGGCATAAGGTGACCAGGGCAGCAGCTGAGGTCTGGTATTAGGTGACCAGGGAAGCGGTGGTCTAGTCTGGCATTAAGTGACCAGGGCAGCGGCTCTCTGCCTTGGAGGCCATCTTGGAGGCCATCTTCCAGCGACTCTGCCCAGGGGAGTTACTGCCTTTTCCTAGTCTGCTTTTAGGGGGGCTCAGGCACCGTCCTGGGCACCTCTTAGCGCTCTCTCGCTATTCCCGAGAGATCTAGAGGAGTGTTAACGTCTATAGCTAAAATGTGAATAGCATAAAATCCTATTTTTGTCAGGAATATTTGTGTCTAGATTCTTTTTGGGTTTCTTTCCTTTTTGTTTCTTTTTTCTTTTCACAACAAAGAAAAAAAGCTTCCAGGGTCACCTCAAAAGTCCTGCTCAATAATTCTCTGTCTCTTCTCTCTCTCTCCGACTGACTATTGCAATTCAAACTGGTGCTTCATCAAAATGACTGTTTTCCTCTACCACAACCTACTGCTCAGTGCCTCAAACACACACCTGTGCTGACGGTGTCAGAAGGGAGCCGTGACGTGACGAGACGAGACGAGGGGAGGCGTGGCATGACGTGACGAAGGTGACGTGACGGAGGTGACATGACATGACGCGGAGTGGAGTGGAGTGGAGCGGAGCAGTGTAGAGCTGTACTGGATAGACAGAACGTTCCGTGTTCCACCCTTACTTCTGAGGGGACTCTGTGTAGCCATAACGTAGACGTGCTAATTACCGATCATTTTTGGAAGTGTACGATGTAGTACAAAGAATCATTGGAATGATTCCTTCACTGTTTCATAGAGATAATCAAATATTAAATCGAAAAATTGTGTTGTACTGGACTAATAAACATAAAGATGTACAGTTGCTATCATAGAGACAATGAAAAACAATTATGTTTGCCAGTGACAAAATGTTGATGTTTCAGAAAAAAGAAAAAAAAACACAACCTCTTTGCTGAGCGAAAGTTTAAAACTGCAAGTGCTATTGTTGATTTGCTTTCCTGTCTACGACCAGCTAAAGAGTGTTTGCTCATGTCCATGACCTCACCACTATCACCACCACCACCACCACAGTGTTTTATACTTTAACTCCACCACCAGTTAATCTCATCACCTGACACTTCATACGTTGGTGAGGTCAACTCACTATGTAACCTGAACAAGGAGTTACGGAGTCGCTAACTCACTAACTGTTGCTCTGCTAGCCACGTCTGTGTGTATGTGTGTGTGTTTGGGTGTGTGTTGATTTTATCTAACTCTAACCGATCATGAATGTATGCTTTGATTGAGGGAAAGTGTTTTTTATTTAATTTCTTAAAAATTAGCTAGTCTTTGAGACATGCAGTCTTGTTAGAGTACTAGCAAGTCTGTCTTTATTGTACCTAGGGCATTAAATAGTGTTTCAGAGTGCACATGTCTCTTTCTCACATACATACACGCACACACCCACACACACACACACACATACACATACACACTCACTCACTCAGTCATACACACACACACAAACACGTCTTGTGTTGTGTCTAGGTTATTAGTGGGGACCCATAGGCTGCACTTGAGACAGACATGTGTTAGAAATGCTTTGATGTACAGTCGGACATGAGAGCATCACACACACCCCCTTAAGTGGGAAAAGGGAACACCCCATCCCTACCCCCCACCCCCAACCCAAGACAGGAGGGTTCCACAGACAGTGAATGTGTGGGTGTGTGAACTACAAGTGCTTTATGTGAATTGAACAGACGCTAATATAATGGAATTCATATTTGCCCCAAGCACTGCTCGTGCACCGTTCTGTTGCATATTTGATTTCTTACTCTTCTCTTAAAGTTGTTTCCCCCCACCCAACACACACACACACACAGTATACACCCCCCCCCCCACACACACACACACACACACAGCACTAAATGATCCACCCTCACTATCCAGCTCTGATGCTACCCTGTGAGCACAGAACAGTACCAGTAAGCTATCGTCATTTGGCCAATAGACTGCACAAGTCCAGTCCCCATCCTCTTACATATGTATCAATGTCTTAAAGCTGCTTAACATGGCCGTCCTGTCCCTGTCCCTGACCCTTGGCCTGCTTAACATGGCTGCTATCACCTTGTGTGGTGTCAGGTTGAGTCTGGGTACGTGTACTGGGCCTGCTGGTTTGTTCTGCCTGCTTGCCTTGAGAGTGTGTTACCCGGCGATGTGCAGGCCATCTTTACACTCGTTAGGCGTCATGTGCTTAGGGCCACTAGGGCGTCTGTCACTAAGGGATGCTGTGTCTGTTGCTAAGGGGTGCTGTGTCCGTCACTAAGGGATGCTGTGTCTGTTGCTAAGGGGTGCTGTGTCCGTCGCTAACGGACGCTGAGTCCGTCACTAGGGGGGCGCTGTGTCTGTCGCTAGGGGTGCTGTGTACATAATGACTTGGTGCTATGTCCTCTTGATCTTTCGTGGTGCTGTAGAGATGGGGGTGGGGATGGGGGTGTGTATGTATGTGTGTGTGTGTGTGTGGGGGGGGGGGGTGAGGAGTGTAGTTGTGCAGCAGGGGCCCCCAGCACGTCCCGTCTCTTAATGGAACCCCCCCAACCCCGTCGCCCGTGCGTTCCCGGCCTCATAGCGAGGTGGGGCGCGAGCAATAACCCCATGATGAGCAGGTCACACACACACACACACACACACACACACACACACACACACACACACTCATACACTCATATGAGTAGCGGAGGAGGGTGGTGGTGTGGCATGGTGCCCCTGGTCACCCTCTCGTTCGGGAGTGTGTCTATATGTGTGTGCGTGTTCGTGTGTGTGTGTGTGTGTGTACATGTGTGTGTGCGTGAAACGCAGCCTCACACAAGCAGCGTTAGTACGCTCAGTTGTGGGGAAAGAGTGTGAGCTAACGCATGGGGATCTCTTATACTGCTTTAACTGTTTGTCTTAGCATAGCCTGTCTCTCTGATGCACGATAGGTGGCCAGAGGGACACACACACACACACACACACACACACACACACATACATGCACACACACACCTCTCGGCCTGACAGCATGTTCAGGAGGAAAGAAAAACAAAACAAAAAAAAACATAGAGGTTAACTTTTTTAAAAACTTGATTTTTTATGATTTTGTTGATTTTTGTTTACGATATAGCACTGTTTACAAAACATTGATGTAAATGTCATCATGAGTTTTCAGATGTGAATGGACGGTCCTTCCCTGGGGGTCAGTCTGACTGCCCATCCAGGCTAATACTCCTCACATGGCTCTAGCTGTTGTCTCTACACTCATCTCTACAGGAGGTGTGTGTGCCAGTCCAGAGGGAGAACTGTGTGTGTGTGTGTGTGTGTGTGTGTGTGTGTGTGTGTGTGTGTGTGTGTGTGTATGTGTGTGTGTGTGTTCACTAATGTCATCTTCAAGGATGTTCTAGATCTATGTAGTCTTCCCGTCTCTTGCTCTTATTTCAGAAATGACTAACTTCAGAGGGCTCATCCTGACTGCCTGTGTGTGTGTGTGTGTGTGTGTGTGTGTGATGCTTCACCTGTGGAGGCTGTCATGTCCCTGTGCCCATATGCTGATTCATTCATTCAGAGCTTAAGAAGCAGTGTGTGTGTGTTTGTATGTGTGTGTGTGTGTGTTGCATCACGCTGTGCAGCTCTGTGTGGTGTTAGTGTGTGTCTCTGACGCGGCACACAGATGGTAGAATGTACCGTGCGTAATCCGCACCGTCTCAGACTGTTTATTTTGGCAGCCTCTCACAGAGAAATAGCGCTTCTGTCTGTCTCTCACGCAGCCACGTCACACTCCATGCAGGGGGCATAACTATTACAAATGTGGTCATGTGACAATGACAAACCTGGTTTATTTCACCCAGCGATAGTCGTAAACCATATAATAGAAGAGCCCGTTGCGATTTGTTTAGTGAAGTGAGGAAACCCCGGGCTTATATACTAGCAGGTTTACAGCAAACCTTAGGTTTAACTAAACCAGGTTTATCACTTAATGAACCACCTTTGCAGTTGAGCTCCCAGCTGTGTTCTGCTCTGTTGTGCTTGTTTACATGTGACACAGCTTTTGTTGATGTTTGTGTTTGTGTGGCCATCGCATAAAGCAGTATGGCTCTCATCGTTCTGCCTTCGCTTGCCTATGTTGTGTTATTATGCAGCGGCCCCCACACCGTGTGGACGAGATCGTTCCAATATCTGCAGAGAGCAACCCCCCCCCCCCCCTTTTACACACACACACACACACACACACACACACACACACACACACACACACACACACACACACACACTCACACAAACAACACACACACATGTGCACAGACACACATACCCCAGTGCACGTTCAAGCCTTCATGTCCAAATGTGTGTCCCAGAGTGCGAGTCCTTTGGTTGGTAAGGTGGTCTGACTTCAGGTGTATCTTCAGGTGTCTCTTTGGAACCCAAGTACCCGGTGCTCACCCTTAGAACCGCTCTGAGGTGGTGCTAGAACCGCCCGTTGTGAGGTGGTGCTCTTCTGCATTGGTGGACTGTTAGCAGGAACAGTGTGTGTTGTGTGTGTGTGTGTGTGTGTGTGTGTCTGTGTGTCTGTGTGTGTCTGTGTGGAGTTTTAGATGGTTCCTGACGCTGGAGTGGGTCTAACCAAGTTCCGTCACCTGGACCAGAACACTCCAGCATCAGAGTCCTGTGTGTGTGTGTGTGTGTGTGTGTGTGTGTGTGTGGTTGAGTGTTGCCAGAGCACGAATGTGTTAGGGAAACAAGAGTTCCCCATAAGCTAACTCATCCAGAGACAGACACTCTGCTGATGTGGCCCCTGTGGAACCTTCCAGAGTGAGGAAGGCGTTAGTCTGCACGCACCGCTCTTGCTGACAGAGACACAGAGAGACAGTGGTCTGAACCGGCCCTCCCAATGACATGACAGAAAGACATTAGGCTGTACTGACTGTCTCGGACTGAGGAAGACATTAGTCTGTACAGCATGCTCATGTTGCAGGTGCTGCTGTCTGTCTGTATGTCTGTCCGTCTGCCTGCCTGCCTGTCTGTCTGTCTGTCCGTCTGCCTGTGTGTGTGTGTGTGTCTGTGTGTCTGTGTGTGTGTGTAGGGGGGGAGGCAGCGACAGGCGCGGAGTATTTCGGGTGCCGTTAGACGGGGGTGCTACTCTCTGCGGAGTCCCACATGACGGGCGTAATGTCTCTGCCACAGCTTGACCATTTACATATTCAGACACGCACGCACACACACACACACACACACACACACATGCACACACACTCATTTCAGCTGGGTTTTATTCAGTTCACATTGTTCAAATGCTTTGTTCCATCGTAATAACCCTCAAAAAATTTTGTATTTTGATATAATAAAACATTGCAATGACACTTGGGTTGGCATTCCTGGAATCATTTGTGTTGCCTTACTTGGCTGCGTGAGTTTGGCTTCATATGAGTGGCCACGAGTGTTTTATGGAGACAAATAAGTCATAACTAAGTTTTCTTGGTAATAGTCTCACAATTATAGAATTACACATTAATGGTCATTTCCTGTGTTCCATGAAGAGCAGTGATTGGTGGATCAGAAGACCTTGGATAAGATTGGTGGATAGGAAGACCACCACTCCACCTCCCATAATAATGAAACTGAATTGTAAATCTCACCCCATCTTGCCAGAACATGCTCAGTCTGGTCACAGAGAAACAAAACGCTGCGTGAGATAGTATTGGCCGTGTCCCCGGTAAGGAAATAGCTGAAGTTCCCAGAGTGAAATGAGACAGTGAGGGAGAGAATATATCATTGTCCAATTTTAACTATGGAGGCATCATTGCCCTAACCCACCTAGGAAGGGGTAAAAATGAAAGGAGGGCTACGTGTGTCACAGATTTATGTTTCAAAATAAACTTAACGTAAACAGGGTTCAAAGTCTCCGTGCGTACACGCCCACTGGCGTCAGTACATTAACCAGCATACAATTAACAGCGAGCAGCATAAGTTATTTCCTAAAACTACTTATCCACACAGACTACGCGGCGTGCATCAGCCAACACAACTAGAGCACAAGTAATGCATTTTGTAAAAGTCTAAATCACTTTGAATGTTGGTCTCTCATGGGACTGTAGAGGTTATACAGGATTTAAAAATGAATACATCATCTATATATACCAGTTCATAAAAAGATATGCATTTCAGGCGACAAACATATGAACATAAACATAATCTGTGAACGCTTGATCATTTACGGACGATGATGTCATGTTTTAGGTTCCCCACACCTCTGCATAGTAGCAGCGTCTTAAGATTATGTCATAATTATTACAGCATTGATTTTTTTCCCTACGCCTTTCGGCAGCCCCCCCCGCTGCGCGCCACCGTGAGACGTCAGCGTGCGCGCTCTTGGCATGGCGTTGCGAACGGATCCTCGACTGGAGTGCTGGAGTTTTGTGCTGTCGTAACCTGTAATGTCCGGGGCTGGTCTGATTCACTGCTCGCGGGGATAACTTTTTTTGGCATGTGTCCTGATATCATCGGCCATCCCGAGGAATGCCAACGCCATCCCGCCGCCATCGCACTCCCCAGCCGCGTCCAGGAGGCGTAAACGGAGGAGCAGTAACGCGTGTCCTTCACAAAACAGGTATCTGCAAACGCACAGGTGCAACGTCTTGTCTTTGCTTTGGCTATTGCTCTTTTCCCGTGCTGCTGCACCAAACATGTGTCATGTCACATCGCTCGGCGCTGATTTAAGGCTTGGATAACGCTGCCTCTGTGAAGAATGACCTCGGGCGACGCAGCATTGGGTACAGACTTTGCCATAAAATCCATGCAGGTAGGAAAACTATGGTAT
>CM059285.1:5470914-5480914 GCA_030347295.1 Setipinna tenuifilis
CTTTTACTTGCTGTAAAATAAGGGCTGCCACATCACTCTCACACAGACACACACGTATAAACATGTGCACAGATGCACATGCATATAAATGCGCGCACACACTATGCATGCATTTGCTTTGACACAAACACACACACACACACACACACACACACACACACACACACACACACCCTCATCTGTCTGCTATTTCAGAGCTGATAGAGATAAGTGGATGGGCTATCCTTATCAGTCAGGTGGAAGAGCCTTTCACTTTTGTGTGTGTCTGTGTGTGTGTAGTAGTAGTAGTAGTAGTAGTGGTAGAATGTGTGTGTGTGCGTGTGCGTGTGTGTGTGCGCTGCTGGAGGATTTAACCCAGACTCTTAATACTTGTTTGCTGTCTGCAAACAGTGAAATGACACACACACACACACACACATGCATATTACCTCACCCAGTTTAACACACAAAGCTCAACACACACACACACACACACCTCTTACTGACTGGGGTGCCATGTCACAAACAGAGCACCACCAACCCTTTCCTTTTTATTTTTCCTCTCCATCTCTGTATCTCTCTACCCCTTCATCTTTCCATCCTGTCCTCAACTTCCCTGTTCTCCACTTCCCTGTTCTCCTCTTGCTTTCCCTTAATTCTCTCTCTGTCTCTCATTCTCTCTCTCTCTCGTTTTCTCTCTCTCTATTTCACCTTCATTTATATTCTTTCTTAATCTATTTTATCATAACTTACTCTTTCACTTTCTTTCTCCCTCACTCTCCCTTCCTCCCTCTCACTCAATTTCTCCATTTCTCCCCTCCATTCCCACTCCTTCTCTTAATCTCCTTCATCTCACCTCTCTCTCTTTTCCTCCATTATCCCCTCTCTCCTCTCTCATCCCTTACTCTCCTCCCGTGTTAGCTCTCTTCTTCTTTTCTTCCTTTATTTAATACCTCTCTCACTTTTTCTCTCCCTCTCTCTCCTCCATCTCTCTCTCTCCATCGCCCTCTCCCTCCATCTCTCCCTCCTCTATCTCTTCCCCTCTGCATCTCTCTATCTCTCGCTCTCTGTCCCTCTCTCTCTCCTTCCATCTCTCTCTCTACATCTTCCTCTCCTCATCTCTCTCTCTTTCCTCATCTCTCCCTCTATCTCTTCCTCTCCATCTCCCTCTCCCTCCATCTTTCTCTCCTCCATCTCTTCCTCTCTGCATCTCTCTCTCGCTCTCTGTCCCTCTTTCTTTCCCTCTTCTCTCTCTTTCTACCTCTCTCCCTCCATCTCTCTCTCCACCATCTCTCCTTCTCTCCATCTCTTCCCCTCTGCATCGCTCTATCTCTCGCTCTGTCCCTTTTTGTCCCTCTCTCTCGCTCCCTCTTTCTTTCTCCCTCTCTCCCACTCTCTCTCCCTCTATCTCTCCCTCTCTCCTCTCTCCCTCTCTCTCTCTCTCTCCCTGATGCAGACAGGCAGCTGTGTGAGTGAGGTGGTAGGATGGAGGCAGGCGGCCGTGTGGCCACAGTTGCAGCTGCCATAGCGACGACGACTCCATCTCGCTCTCCGTCTCCCTCCCCGTCACGCTCGGCATCCGTCTCCGTCTCCGTCTCGGCGTCCGTGTCCGCGTCTGCATCGGTGTCTGCGTCTGCATCTGTGGCTGCAGCGTCTGCATCTGCGGTGTCGGATCGGGACTTGTCCTGCGGTCATGAGGCAGCTGACGGGTAAGACATGACTGACTGCTCCACTCTGCTCTCACTGCATCTGCTGTCACATCTGTGCTAGAAGTGTATGCTAGTGTGTGTGTGTGTGTGTGTGTGTGTGTGCTGTAGTGTGTGTGCTCCTCTTCCTCCTCCTGCTCCTCTTCCTGCTCTGCTGCTCCGCAGTGCTGCCTGTGGCCATGATTCATCACAAGGCACGTGAGAGTGTGTGTGTGTGTGCACACGCGAGTTTGTGTGTGTGTGTGTGAGACATAGACAGAGACATAGCAGGTCAGGGCATATATGTTTAATTCATCTAAGCAAGCTGTGTATGTGTGTTTTGCATGAATGTGTGAGTCTATTGATGTCTTTACATGTGTGTGTGAGGAAGTGCACGTGTGCCTGAAGGTGTTCGTGTATTACAGGAGACTAGGCATGTTCATACATATCTATAAACAATGCTCTGTCATATTGTAATGTGTGCCCGTGTCTGAGTAACTGTGTGTTTGTGTGTTACATATGATTGTGTGCGTGTAGTGGTTGTAGTATTTGTTTTAATGCTGAATGCTTCACTCTGTGCTTTCTGTTGTGTTGTAATGTGTGGCCATACATGCTCATACCTGAGTGCCTGTGTGTGTGTGTGTGTGTGTGTGTGTGTGTGTGTGTCCCTTGAGGTTCCTTGTGCCTTCCTCTTGTAAGGGGTTCGGTGTGATTTTTCAGAGCATGTCGTCCCTGGAGACCAAGATGTTTCTAGTAGTGAGGTGCTGATTCCCACGCACACACACAAACACACACACACACACACATGGCCATATTTGCCCAGCATGTAGTAGACATGTTGCGCGCGCACACACACACACACACACACACACACACACACACACACATACGTCCATTTTCATCTAGTGTGAGAAAGGCGACAGAGGCTTCACACACCATAGCCAGACACACATACGGTAATAACCTGTCACAAATCAGGAGTAAGTGTTGTACTGAAAGTAGGCCAATAAAAGCAGCTTCTCTACATCTTGCCCCCCCCCCATCGGACATGTTGGTTGCCCACCCCTATTAGTCACACGGAGCTCTTCAGTCGCACTAGCATGGTAGAGCAAAGCTGTCCCCTGACATTAGCTTAGCTATTGTTCATGTGTTTAAGAGCTTCACAGTTTATCTGAGGTCGGGCAGTGACATTGGGGTCAGAGATACTTATTGCCCTTTCTTCTCTCTCTGTCTCTCTGTCTCTCTTTCTCTCTCTCTCTCTCTCTCTCTCTCACACACACACACACACACACACACACACACACACACACATGCCTTGGGCAGAGGGGCGGGTGTTGTAAGGTTTGGGCATATAACAGAAGCGAGTGTATTATTGGCAGAGTGCCTATTATCAGCCATTTCTGTTGCTGTTCCACTTAAAATGAGGCTTTACTCTGTAAAAAATAGAAGTTATCCCAGTGAAAATGGCCAAATTGTAGCTCCTGTAAACCTTTGGTTTGAGTAACTGAACTTCTTACGTTTATTTTAAACTAATTTGACAGCCAAATTGTTCCCACAACCCAGCTGATGATGGACTTGCTACATTCTCACAAACACACACACACACACACACACACACACACACCTATCCTGTGCAGAGGGCCAGGCGTGTCCTAGAATGGCTAGCTGTGGCTAGTAGTTTTTGCAGCAGGTAAGAACACAGGAGGACAGGAGTGGCTAGGTGAGCCTGCACAAGTCATGCGGTTCTCACCGGTGTGTGTGTGTGTGTGTGTGTGTGTGTGTGTGTGTGTGTGTGTGTGTGTGTGTGTGTGTGTGTTTGTGTGTGTGTGTGTGTGTGTGTATAGAGAAAGAGAGAGAGAGAGACAGGGAGTGGCGGGGACTTTAGGACCTTTACCTGTCTTCTCTGCCCACCCCCCTCCGTGGGAAAGTGGTGTGAAGCTGAGCTGAGAGGGTGTCTTTGTATGGCTCTGGGAGTGGAGCCCCCCCCCCTTCCTGCTCCTGCCCTTCTCCAGTTTCTCCTCCAGTGGGAGAAGAGAAAGCAGTCACACAAAGCAGCTCGGCCAGCCTCTTACGCACACACACAGAAACACACACACACTCATGGCTCATCTTACATCCCACAATGCACTGGTGCGGTGGTTTGGCGGGCATAGAGCCACTCAGCAGCTCACTCTGACCTGACCCCACCCAAAAATCTGTACAAACCTGCCGCCCAGCATCAGGGCCATATCAGAGCTACATAGGGGCTATACTAGGGCCACATCAGGGCTACACCAGAGCCACATCAGGACTGTACTAGGGCCACGTGAGGGCCACATCTGGGCTACATCAGGGCCAGTCTCTGCTTGTATGTGTGCCAGCTGACTGACTGGAGAGGTGTCCTTGTCCTTCAGCAGGAACACAGAGCACTCCGCCCTGGCTCTCCCTCCCTCTCTCTCTCTCTCTCTCTCTCTCTCTATCTGTCTCTCCCTCTCTCGCTGTCTCCCTACCACTATCATTCTATCACTCTTGCTCTTTATTGCTCTACTGCACTCTCCCTATCCCTCTTTCTCTCTGTGTCCCCATCACGTTAACATTCTATCACTATTGTTCTTTATCTCCTCTACTGCACTCTCTTCATCCCTTTCTTTCCGTCTCTCTCTGTCCCTGCCCTCTCTCTACTCTCTTTGTCATTGTATCATTCTTGCTCTTTATCGCTCTACTGCACTATCTTTATCCCTTTCTTTCTCTCTCTGTATCCCCCATCACGCTATCATTCTATCACTCTCACTCTTTTTTTTGTTCTGCTGCTCTACTCTCTTCATACCTCTGTCTCTGTGTCCCCCTATCACTCTATCATTCTATCACTGTCACTCTTTATCACTCTACTGCACTCTCTCTATCCCTTTCTCTGTTTTTGTGTCCCCCATCACTCTCTCTCTCTTTCTCTCTCGCTCGGTCTATTTCATGTTTCTGTCTCTCTGTCCCTCTCTCTATATCCATCTTATCTCTCGGGTGAGACATGTACACTCCATGGCGTGGCTTTTCCCAGGTTCTCCTGTGCACACACACACTCATACACACGCACACACCCTATTACCCTCACCCTCTCTGTCTTGCAGCTAGTGTACCCGTAGCATATTGTACCATCAAGCCTCTACTGTACCTGTCCTATACCTCCTAGTGCACCTGTAGCATCCTGCACCTTCCAATGCAGCTACAGCATTCTGGATCTTCCACCACACCTGTAGCTGTCCTGTACCATCTAGCTAGCTATCTACATGCACCTCTCCTGTACCATCTAGCTAGCTATCTACATGCAGCTGTCCTGTATCATCTAGCTAGCTATCTACATGTAGCTGTCCTGTATCATCTAGCTAGCGATCTACATGCACCTCTCCTGTACCATCTAGCTAGCTATCTACATGTAGCTGTCCTGTATCATCTAGCTAGCTATCTACATGTAGCTGTCCTGTACCATCTAGCTAGCTATCTACATGTAGCTGTCCTGTATCAGCTAGCTATCTACATGTAGCTGTCCTGTATCATCTAGCTAGCTATCTACATGTAGGTGTCCTGTACCTTCTAGCTAGCTATCTACATGTGGCTGTCTTGTACTTTCTAGCTATCTAGCTACCTGACGCTGTCCTGTACCATCTAGCTAGCTGTCTACCTGTAGCTCTCCTGTACCCATGGGTGTCACTAGGCCTTTTTACTGGGACACATGCCTGAGTAAAAATCAGCTGTGCCCCAGTAAAAAAAATATTACAATTTTTAGTAACAAACTAGTTTCTTTGGCAGACCATTAGTAGGCGGTAGGAAAAGAGTACTCTAACTTGTATCACCTCTACCTTCTAATTTTCTAACTGGTCTGGGACATTCTCACAGACATCTGTAAACTGTAACATGCATCCAGTTTAGTGCATAATACTGGTATTGAAGAGATAAGTTAAGTTTAGATTAGCGAAGTTTAGTTAGGCTGGGAGGAAACTGTCCCAGTAAAGCTTAATTCCCAGTAACATCCCTGCCTATATACACATACCTTCCAGCTGTCTATCTACCTGTAGAATCCTTCACCTTCCAGCTCACCTGTAGTTGTCCTGTACCTGTTAGCTCACCTATAGGTAGTTGTCCTGTACCTCCTAAAGGGGTTAGCAGAACAGAGGAGCAACATCGCTGCTAATTCACACATCAGCTAGTTTAAGTGCAGTCTCATCACAGATCACCTTTAATGAAGCTTTGGAGTGATGTGTATGTATGACATGTCCCCTGTCATATGTACTTCCTGTGTGTGTGTGTGTGTGTGTGCGTGTGCAGGCGCGCAGCATGCACGCATATGGTTAATGATCAGTCTAAATGTGTAGAGTACTCTACTCTAAACTACTTCCTTATTGCTCTCTCCCTCTTTTAACAGACACACACACACTCGCACGCACAGACTTCTGACTCATGCCCACCCGAGCAGCTTTGTTCAAAGTCAGCTTTGTGGAAAACTGTTTGATTCAGTAAAAAAAGAATCACTTAGAACAAGAGTGTGTTTGAGATTGCATCAGCCCACTGAAGTAGGCCTACTGACATAATGAAAGTCTGTCTGTCTTGCTGTCTAATCACGTTTGTTTTGCTGGATTATAATCTTATCTCCTCCACACTGATGACTGGAGAGGAATTCAGATGAAAGTAGATTTTAAACACACACACATTTGTGCACACACATGCACTCACATACACACACATGCATGCTTGAAAGCACACACTGTCATACTACACACACACACCCATATGTTCGTACTCGTTGTATTTGTGAATGTGTGTGTGGTAGGAAAGACAGAGTGTGGAAGGGCATCTCTCCCAGAAGAAGGGGCTGGCTTTGGTTCTGTAGCTGCAAGGACAGTTCCTGAGGTACTTTAGGTTGCCCAAGAGGGTTCTGTTGGTTCCTGGGGTACTCTACATTACAGTACATGTAGCTGACGCTCTTATCCAGAGCGACTTGCAGTGAATTAGGTACAGGCCCTCAAACAAACATTGCAAGGGGTGGAGCAATATGGGGTTAAGTCCCATCACTTCACCCATGTGACAAAGGTGCAGAAGAGAACTGTTTATTCTCTCCCCTACCCACATGTTGTCGTACTGGTACGGGAATCAAACCTACGACCCCCCCAAGACCAAGTCCTTAACCATTAGCCCACTAGGCTGCCCAAGAGAGTTCTAACAGTTCCTGAGGTGCTCTAGACTGCTTAAAAAGGTTCTAACAGTTCTCAACAACACAACATGGTTCTCTTCAGCTGTGCTGGATCCTCTGTTCCTCTGATCCTCTGCTATGTTGGTTCCTAAGGTGCACAGAATTTTGAGGAGGGTTCTGTTGGTTGAGGGGAGGTTGTGTTCTTGGTTCCTTAGCCGCCCTGGACTGGACAAGAGGGTTCTGATTTTTCTGTAGCATCACTGACATGCATCACTGCTGCTGACTATGCACATCTGTGCCTGTATATGTCCTGTGCCCTTGCATCAAAGTGTGTGTGTGTGTGTGTGTGTCCTTTTTGTGTGTGTGTCCTTTTTGTGTATGTGTCCTTTTTGTGTGTGTGTACTATTTGTGTGTATGTGTGTGTTTGTGTGTGTGTGCATGTGTGTGTGTTGAACCCCTAGGTGAGACTGGGTGAAGATGCTTCTCCCCTTAAGGCTGACTGCTGTTACTCCCTTCATCCATCACAGTCACTTACCCTTTATACGACTCTCTTCCTCCTCTTTCTCTCTTCCTCCTTTCTCTCTCTCTCTCTCTCTTTCTTTCTCTCTCTCTCTCACTTTCTCTCCCTCCCTCTCTTCCTCTCACCCCCTCTCCCTCTCTCTTTCTCTCTTCACCCCCCTGCTCTCTCTTCTTTTCTCTCTTCCCTCTCTTCCTCTGCCTCTTTCTTTCTCTTTTCACCCTTTTCTCTCTCTCTTCTCTCTTCACATCTTTTCTCATGTCCTGTTTGTGGTACACTCATGTTTTCCCCACATCCTCTTTCTCCCTCTGTCTTTCTCTCCCTCTCCCTCTCCCTCTCTCTCTTTGTCTTTCTCTCCCTCTCTTTCTGCATTCTCCCACAATCCCGCTCTCTCGCTCTGTGTCTCTCTCCCATGCCTTTTTCTCTCCATCTGTTCCTCTTTTTGTCTGTCTGTGCCCCTCTCACCCACCCTCTCTTCCTCCCTCCCTCCCTTCATCCTTCTTTCCCTTTCTTCATCCCCTCTCTTTCTCTCCCTCCCTCTCTTTTCGCCCCCTCTCTTTCTCCATCCCTCTCTCGTCGCCCCCTCTCTTTCTCTCTCCCTCTCTCTCCCTCCCTTTCTGCCCCCCCTGTCTCCCCTTCCCTCTCTTTCTCTCTCCCTCCTTCCCTTCATCTACCTCTCTCTTCCCCTTTCTTTCTTCCTCCATCTCTCACTTCTCCCACCTTCTCTTTCTTCTTCTCCTCACCCTCCCTCTCTTCATTTCTCTTTCTCTCTCTCTCTTTCCCTCTCTCTTCCTTTCTCACTCTCCTTCTCCTCCCCTCTCTCTCTATACCCTCTTTAGGGATCTGTTGTCCTGCCCCCTCCAATCAGGAGAGGAGGATGATGGGAGGCCCCGCCCACACGACAGACCCAACTTGGAGGACGCTGCTATGGTGCAGTAGGACACACATACACTCACACTCACACACACACACTCACACACACACTCACACACACATACTCTCTCTCTCTCTCACTCTCTCACACACACACTCACACATACTCTGTCTCACTCTCTCTCTGTCTCTCTCTCTCACACACACACACACACACACACACACACACTCACACACACACACACACACACACACACTCACACACAGCTCACAGCTAGTCGGTCACAGCCATGCCCAGTTCTATGTGTGATGCAGTATTGCTGATGTATGTAGAATGTCTAAGCATAATGGTGTGTGTGTGTGTGTGTGTGTGTGTGTGTGTGTGTGTGTGTTTGCCAGCAGGCCAGCAGTGCAGATGTCCCTGAGCTAGACTCTCTGCGCTCCTGTGTTAGCACGGCTAGCATGAAGGTCAAGAACATCAAAAAGTAACTATCCCCCCAGCACACACACACACACACACACACACACACACGTAGATACACACACACACACACACACACACACACACACACACACACACACACACACACACACACACACACACACACACACACACCTATGCATGATTCTGCAGTGTTCCTCACTGCTGCTCACACACACCTGCACACACTCCTCTTTCCTTCTCTCTCTCTTTATCTTTAACCTTCTGTCCATCTTTCTCTTTCTTTCTTTTTGATCCATTCTTCCTTTTTTCCTTTGTCTGCATTTTCTCGTTTTCTGTATGTCCATCCTAACCCTTCTTCCCCCTCCTTTTCTCTCTCTCTCTCCATTTCTCTCTCTCTTTATCATTTTCTCTCTCGTTCTTGCTCTCCCTTTCCCTCTGTATTTCTCTCCTTCCTTTATCACACACCCTGACTCACGCGCTCTCTCTCTTTTCCCCTGCTCTGTCCAGTCTCTCTCTCTCTCTCTCTCTCTCCTCGGTCTCTCTCTTCCTCTCCTCCTCTTGTTCGTCTCCTTCTCTCCTCTCCTCTCTCACCCTGTGAACAGAACTAGGCCTACATGAGAATACTAATGAGCTCTGGGTCTCTGTCTGGCCTGTGTGTGTATGTGTGTGCGTGTGTATGTGTGTGTGTGCGCGTGAGTATGTGCGTGTGTGTGTGTGTGCGCCGGTGTGTGTGTCTGTGTGCCTGTGTGTGTGTGTGTGTGTGCTTGTGTGTGTGTGTGTGCGTGTGTGTGTGTGTGTGTGCGCGTGTGTGTGTGTGTGTGTGTGTGTGTGTGTGTGTCTGCTGCAGGCTGTCCTTCCCTAAAGGCCATTTTCCTCGTCTGGCGGAGTGTGCTCATTTCCACTACGAAAATGTGGACTTCGGCTCCATCCAGGTGAGTGCTGATACACACACACACACACACACACACACACACAAGCACACAAATACACACATACACACACATACTCACTTACTGTCATCGCCTCTTTATCCCCATATCTCATATCTGCAGGTTATTCATTCACACTAGGCACTTTAGTCATCGCACACACACAAACACACACAGACACACACGTCTGCCTTTGGCCACGTTGATTGTTTGAAGTTTGTTTATGAGTTTATGGGTGATAAGTGTGATGACACAATGATGTCATGCTGTGTGTGTGTACTGTATGTGTGCGTGTGTGTGTGTAAGCATGGCACGTGTTGTGGTGTGTGTGTGTGTGTTGCTTCAGCCTCATGTGCTCATGTAGGAGATTAGTGCTGATTAGTGTCTGACACACACTCACCGAACAAAACAAAA
>CM059285.1:5485914-5498414 GCA_030347295.1 Setipinna tenuifilis
AGAGAAAGGATAAGAGAGTCTGTGTGTGTGTGTGAGAGAGACAGAGAGCGCATCAGCTTTGTGTTGCATTCCCAGTGGTTCTGCAGATGCCCTAAATATGGCCAGTCCCGTGCCAAGACTCAGGTTTACACACACACACACACACACACACACACACACACACACACACACACACACACACACACACACACACACACAGTGTCTTATGCTTTGTTTATTGGGAACAGCAAAGATGTGTTATGTATCATGCAGTTAGTGTAGTATTTTAGTGCTGTATGTAAAAATCACTCTATAGATGAATTTTAATGGTGGTCTGTTTGTGTGTGTTTAATTGAAGTTATTATGTGTATTTGTGTGTAAAAGACTGTAACTTCAATTTTAAGTGAAAATTAGTTATTGTCATTTTTGGAAACAATAAACATTAGTTTCATCATGTGGCATCAAATTTCTTGAGTCAGTATAGTTGTTTTTTGGCAAAAATGCCATAATGCTGAAAACTGATGCAAGTGGATGATTTTCCACTCCGGTGAGTTAAGGTCTTTTGCCTTTGTAGGCCATCGTACCTCACCAAACACCTGAGCATTTCACACAAATACTAATTGTTACAATGACACCACATTGGGTACTTTTCCCCTATCCCCGCAGTTATACGTGTGTGTGTGTGTGTGTGCGCGAGTGTGTGCGCGCATATGTGTGTTTGTGTGCGTGTGTGTGTGCGCGAGTGTGTGCGTGTGGCTGATGTTAACCTAAGTGCACTCAGATCACCCAAAACTGGGCCAGTGGAGGATTAGAACTCCTGATCATATTTCAGAGTACAGACACTCATATCTATTCTGCACACACACACACACACACACACACACACACACACACACACACACACACACACACACACACACACACACACACACACACACACCCCACACACCACTCATTCAACAGCTTTGGATATACGCCACACACATACACACTTGATAGCACACCTGTGTGAATGAGAGGCATTAACTGTCGTAAGGCTGTCTGTCTGTCTGTCTGTCTCTCTCTATCTCCCGCACGCACCTGCGCATGTACACACACACACACACACACACACACACACACACGCACACGCACACACACACACACACGCACACACTTGGACATACATCAGTAAGATCAGTAAGTGATCTGTCTCTGAAGTGTCTGACTGCTTGAGAGGTGAACGGAGGTCAAAAGTAATAAAGGCAGAGCCATCCTTTTTTATAATTTTATTTATTGGTGAATGTGTGTGGTGTGTGTGTGTGTGCGCACGGTGTGTGTGTGTGTGTGTGTGTGTGCGCATGTGTGTGTATGCAAGTTTTGAGGAATTTGTGGAGGATTAGGGCTAAATGTTGTTTCTGGTGGGATTGGTCACACAACTGGAGGTGTAATCTGCACAGACATTGAAGGCATAATCTGCACAGACACTGCAACAGGAGGAGATTAATGACTGTGGAATACACACACACACACTCACACACACACACACACAGAGCACCCCCAACCTGCTGATTAGGGGAGACTCCACTATCAGCAGAGGAGGAGAGAGAGCCCATTATCAGGAGAGGAAAATAGACTGCAGAGGAGAGGAAAGGAGAGAATCAATTATCAGAAGAGGAGAGGAGAGGAAAGATTCTATTAACAGAAGAGGACAGAATGGATAGGTGAGGGAAGAGGAGGTGCAGGCCGAAGGGAAGAGATTTTATTATTTTATATATTCTATACAATGGCTTGAAAAACTATTCATACCCCTTGAATTTTTCCACATGTTGTCACGTTTTGACCACAAACATAAATATATTTTATTGGCATTTTATGTGAAAGACCAACACAAAGCGGTTCACAATTGTGAAGTAGAAGGAAAATTATACATGACTTTCACATTTTTTTTAAACTAAAAAAAACTAAACAAAATGTGACGTGCAAAAGTATTCAGATTAGAAAAAAAGAGGAGAGGAGAGGAGAGATTCCACTAACAGGAGAGGATAAAAGATTGTATAGGTGAGGAGAGGGGAGGAGAGGAGAGGAGAGGAGAGGAGATGGGGAGAGGAGAGATACTATTAATAGATGAAGAGAGGATTGGTGAACAGAGGAAAAATGCGACTTCATCCTCAGGAGGAGAAGAGCAAAAACTGGAGGAGGAGAGGAGAGAATAGGACAGAGGAGTGGAGATGAGGAGAGAGTGGAGAGGAGGAGAGAAAGGAGGGAGTCCCTGACTGGGGTGAGAGAAGAAGCAAAAGAGAAGGAGGAGGAGGAGAAGAGAGGAGAAGGTTGTGCATGTTCGTTTCTCCACCATCTTTAATGTCATTCAGGAATTTTGGGATTTCTGCTCCTCCCTCCCCCCCCATCCGTGAGTGAAAGCTCTTCGTCAGTCAGTGACCCTTTTCCCAGTGGGGACTTCCCGCCACCTCCCCCGCCCTCCCCCCTTCACTCCCTCTCTCCGTCCCTCCCTCTCTCCCTCCGCGAGCCTTCTAGAAGGATCTGCGACTTCTTCACAGAATCAATTTTCGATTAGTTGTTTTTCTCTCCTCTGCATTTTATGCACAAGGCACACCGACTCAAAGTGCTGATCTTGCAAGGGAGAACCTGCCGTGTGTGTGTTTGTGTGTGTGTGTGTGTGTGTGTGTGTGTGTGTGTGTGTGTGTGTGTGTGTGTGTGTGTGTGTGTGTGTGTGTGTGTGTGTGTTCATTCATTCTGCCGTGCCCTGATGCAGTGGTGAAAGTGGAAGGCAGCAGCAGCCCTGTGTGTGTGTGTGTGTTTGTGTGTGTGTGTGTGTGTGTGTGTGTGTGTGTGTGTTCATTCACTCTCCCGTGCCCTGATGCAGTGGTGAGAGGGGGAGGCAGCAGCAGCAGAGGGGAGGAGGCAGAGGAGGAACAGAAAGACAAAGAGCAGAGAGGAGAGGAGAGCGACTGTGTGTGTATGTAAGAGAAAGCGAGTGTTTGTGTGCTGTGTGAGTGAGTGTGTGTGTGTGTGTGTGTGCTGTGTGAGCGAGCGAGCGAGCGTGTGGTGTGTGGTTGCAGCAGTGGTCGCCCAGTAGCTGAGATTCCAATGCGTCTCATCTTTCTCTCTCTCTCTCTCTCTCTCTCTCTCTCTCTCTCTCTCTCTCTCTCTCTCTCTCTCTCTCTCTCTCTCAGCTGAACGGACACGGTCTCTTTAAATCCGCAGAAAGCTCTTAGCCACCCCTTCCTCTCCTCTCCTCTCCTCTCCTCTCCTCTCCTCTCCTCTCCTCTTTCCTCTTTTCTCTGGCTTCTATGCTGAATACAACCATTGGCATTTAACTAGGTGAGTGTCTGTGTGTGTGTGTGTGCACAAGTGAGATTGTGTGTGTGTTGCATAAAACCCTCTGACCAGGTGTGTTTTAGGCACAGCTGTGCTTGTGTGTGTGTGTGTGTGTGTGTGTGTGTGTGTGTCGAGAGAGAGAGAGAGAGAGAGAGCGTGTGCTGATGATGCTCTTGGCTGTAGGACTAGCCATGCGAGCGCTACACAAGGTGGAAGTTTCCGGTAGATGCCTCCTCTGGCTGTGTGAGTATCGCTGATGAGTGGATGTGTGTCTGTCTGTCTGTCAGGACAGTCTGTCTGTCTACTTGCCAGCCTGTCTGTCTGTCTGTCTGCTGAGCTTGGGGTCTTTGGCTTTGGTTTGTTTAAGTGCCAGCTGTAAGCAGCAGAGTGTTGTTAGTAGTAGCAATGTTGCTAACAGTAGTGTTGTTGCTAACAGTAGTGATGCTGCTAGTTGTGCTCCCTCTCTCTCTCTCTCTCTCTCTCTCTCTCTCTCTCTCTCTCTCTCGTTGTGTGTGTGTGTGTGTGTGTGTGTGTGTGTGTGTGCGTGTGTGCGTGTGTGTGTGTGTGTGACGAGAACAGCAACAAAGTAAAGACCTACTTGACCTACTGGTCTTCATTGAAGCCCTGAAGGCATAATTACTGGTGTGTGTATTTCAGGTGTTGTGTGTGTGGTGTTGTTGCTAGTGTGTTTACTCCAGATGTTGTCATCATTGGTAGTGTATATAGTCCAGGTGTTTTTGATATTTGGTAGTGTGTGTAGTCCAGGTGTTTTTGACCCCATTTGTTGGGGTCATTGCAGGTGTTGAGCTTATTGCAGGTGTGTAGTGCAGGTGTTGGGTCATTGCTGGTGTGTGTATACCAGGTGTTTCTTGGTTCTGTGTATGAGTTGTGCAGTCTGTGGAGTGTCTTATGGTAGATTCAGTAGCCAATCCTATGGGTCGTGTGTGTCTGTGTGTGTGTCTGTGTGTGTCTGCATGTGCGTGTGTGAGAGAGAGTGTTGGGGTTGGCTTGCAGTCTCGAGGTGGTGGAGGTGGGTACGTGTGTGTGTGTGTCTGTGTGTGTGTGTGTGTGTGTGTGTGTGTGTGTGTGTGTGTGACAGAGAGGATCTCTCTGAAGCTATGCTAAGCTACAGAAGAAGTGGGTCATTTCTGTACAGCAATGTTGTATAACTCTGTGCAGCAGGCTGACTGTGGATTGGCTAAAAATAACATACACACACACACACACACGCACGCACACACACACGCACCACACACCACGACGGGCTCTCTTTTGAAGTTGCTCATTATAGAGTCTGCATTTCGATATCAATTATGACTCCTCTGTGTATGTAGGCCTTTGATCTCCTCCACATGAGGATGCTTGTGGAGGATCATACTCCCCTGGTGGACTGACATAAACTCTCTCTTTCACACACACACACACACACACACACACACACACAGACATTATAAATCGCTACTCTGGAACAGTGATTCTGAGGCCATCATCTTTTCCACATTCCTAACTTTTTATATATATACATGTGTGTGTGTGTGTGTGTGTGTGTGTGTGTGTGTGTGTGAGAGAAAGACAGAGACAGAGACAGAGTGTGTGTGTGGTGTGTGTGCGTGTGTGTGCGCGCGCTTAAGTGTAAAGGATGAATCATACCCAATGAGTAAGTGAATACCTCAGCTGAAGCAGAGAGAGGAATATTGACACTAGGGTTAGCCGAGGAACACTGGAGCCTATGACCCTGAAGTTAGAGGCCTATACTACGAATGGAGCTTAATGTACTCTGGTTTAACATAGGGTTAAATAGCAAACTCTGGGTTAACAGAACCTGGTTTACTGAAATGATGCTAATGATGCTTGGTACTCGGACGCCAACTAAGATGTTACTTTATTGAATTGGTACCACCTGGAGTCTGTGTGTGTCCACATACAGAATACACAATACAGTGTTCACCAGTGGAAGTCACCGAACCAAGGTATAATTACCTAAGTAAACGGAAGAATTGTGCAAGGTTTTCGGGAGTTTGAATCAATCCTTAATCCAACACTACAGCAAGCAATAAAGTAAAGCAAGCGTTTTGGCAACATATTGCTTAATGAGGAAATATTATATCAAGTTTTATTGTCATATGTGTGCCACGGATGAGAATCAGACTGCAAAATGTTGTCTGAAAATAATTTAGGTTCTTTTTACTAATAGATATCGAGGCGTACATATGCAACACATTTTAAAAGTGGACTTGTTAGTTGTTAATCACTTGTTAATCACTGTGAGTTAATGTAGTGCCCCCTTTAGTAGCCTAGGTCAGGTTTCACTGGTAATCTGTCATCTAAGGATTTAAAGATTTTAAATATATTCATTCTGCACATTCATTCTATCACACGAAAAGTACTTGTAACAGGACAAAATGGTAACCTAGATATGTGTGGAGAAAACAGGCATTATTTTGAACGTGATTTTACCGTTCGCATTCAGATTTTGTAGCGGCGCTTGTCATTTAGTATACATACAGAGGAAATACTGCATTCATTTAAAAAAAAATAAAATCCTTGGTCAGTTTTTAAATTATGACAGACTAAATTAGACTATGGCTGGGTGCCAGTCTCGTCTGTGTGTGTGTGGGAAACACTGTAGTACGGCTTCATGTCAAAGTCACATCATACATCATCAAGTAACTATGTAAGTTATGTCGATAAGGCACTAAACCCACTTGGTAGTATACAGCCTCTCGCCCTACACACACACACACACACACACACACAATTTAATTTGCATCCTTCTGCACAGAAAGAGATTTACGCATCAAATTAACCTGCATGCAGATGCCTCAGCTCAGCATCCTAAAGGTGTGTGTGTGTGTGTGTGTGTGTGTGTGTGTGTGTGTGTGTGTGTGTGTGTGTCAGAGAGAGAGAGAGAGAGAGAATGCCTTCGGATTAAAGCATATTTATTCTGTTTCAAGGAGCAAGGGGTGATATAAGGTCCCAGTCCCTTATCGGCCCATGGTGTGTGTGTGTGTGTGTGTGTGTTTGGTGGTGCTGTTGGTGGTAAAACCATGCCTTCACCTGCTGTTTGATGTCAGAACTTATTTCTAAGTGTGCGTTTTTGGACTCAAGTGTGTGTGACACTCAGGTCTGTAGCATAGTAATTACTGTGAGTATATGCGGTAGTTCTGCTGTGTGTGTGTGTGTGTGTGTGTGTGTGTGTGTATGTATGTGTGTGTGTGCGTGCCTGTGTGTGGTTGTGGCTGCGTGTGTGTGTTCGCATATGAGTGTAAGTGTGTGTGTGTGTGGTTGACCTGACAAGTACTGTGGGCACCTCATTGCCACTATTTCATCATACTCATCACGAGTTCTACAGGCAGTTTTGGGATGCACACTTTGAAGTGTGTGTGTGTGTTCGGTGTGTGTGTGTTGGGATGTAGACTTTGAAGTGTGGAAGGTAAAGGCATCAACTCTAATCAGTAAACTGTCATGCCACTTGCTTTGTGACTACAGCAGTGTGTGTGTGTGTGTCTCATTTTGTGTATGTGTGGGAGTGGGTGTGTGTGACTTGTGGAACTGACTGCAAACTGTGCTCTGCGGATGTGAGTGCAGTGTAAACCTGATGAGTCTCTGATTGGTGTGTGTGTGTGTGTGTGTGTGTGTGGTTGTGAAGGCTCTAGCTGTGCTTTGCCCCTCTCCTCCTTTCCCCCTCTGTCACTCCCCTCCTCCCCCTTAATGGTTTATTTATACTCATTCCTTTTTCTGTAGCTCTCTCTGTACCCGCTTCTCTTTCTCTCTCTCTCTCTCTCTCACTCTCTTGCCCCTTCTCTCTCTTTACCCCCCCTCTCCCTCTTTCCTTCTCAGTTTATACTCTCTTCTCTCTCTCTTTTTCTCTCTCTTCCTCCCCCTCGACCTCCATTTGCCCCCTTCCCAATTTACCTCTATTGCTCCCCCACCTCCTCTCCTCTACTCCCACTCTTCTCATCCCCTCTCCTTTCCTTTCCTCCTCCTCTCCCTCTTTCTTCCTCCTCCTTCTCCTCCTCCTTCCCCTCCTCCTCCCCTTTCCCCTCTCTTCTTCTTTTCTCTCCTTCTCCTTCTCCTCCTGCTCCTCCTCCTCCTCTCCTCCCCTCCTATGCAGGTTGGTGTCTGGCTCTCTCTGCAGTTCCCTGGCCCATAGACAGGCTTCACTTCTCTACTGCTGACTGCCTGATCCAACAAAATACATCTGCAGTCACTCATTTGTCTTCTCTTTTCTCTCCTTTCAATCTCTCCCTCCCTCTCTCTCTCCCTTTCTCTCTCTCTCTCTCTCTCTCTCTCACTTTCTCGTGATCTTTCCCTCCCCTTATCATTCTCTTTTTCTTGCTTTCCCTACTTTTTCTCCCTCTCTCTCTCTCTCTCTCTCTCTCTCTCTCTCTCTCTCTCCCTCTGCAGTTGTCCCTGAGTGAGGAGCAGTGTGAGCCCCCCAACGCTGGAGGTGATCCAAAGGATGTGGTCTACTTAGTGCAGATCTCCTGTCAGGTAAGAAGCACTGCTCTCCAAGATGCTAAGACGAGTGTGTGTGTGTGTGTGTGAGTGACACAGCAAGAGACAGAGAGACTACACTACACTACTAAGGTGCATTGGACTACACTGATCCAGATTACCTTGATTTAGGGTGGTCCAGATGACTTTAAACTAGACTGGTCCAGGTCACACTTGTCTTGCTGGCCCAGATGAGGCTGGTCTAGACTAGTCCAGATGAGGCCAGTCTACTGTAGGCCTGTTGGCAGCACTGGGCCCCCTACAGCGGCAGGCCTGGAGCTGTTCCGTGCCTCGTGCCTCGTGTGTGCGGAGCGAAGAGGCGTCGTCTGTACGCATCACTGGGTTTGTTATGGCAACGAGAGCGAGGTTTCCTTCTGGGCTATAAATGACCACTGTGGAGGGAAAAAAAGAGAGGAGAGAGAGAGGAAAGCAGGAGAGAGAGAAGAGAGAAGGAGAGAGAGAGAGAAGGCTGGATCACGCAAGGCCATGTGGTCACTCTGTAATGCACCTCATATTCACATCCCTTTAGAATTACAGAGAGAGGAGGGCAGAAAGAGAGAAAGAAAGAGAGAGAGAGAGGGAGAGAAAGAGAGGGAGGACTGAGAATGAGAGAGACGAAAACAAAAAGAAAGTGGTGAACTGAAAGAGTACAAAAGTGTGCTAAACTGACAGTACTTAAACAAAGCTTCCTTACTGTGACCGGGGTGGTAGACCTTTGGGGAACTGTAGAACTCTAGAACTCTGTAGAGTTCTATGGAACTGTAGAAGTCTGTCGATCTCCATAGAATAGAAGAACTCTGTAGAACTGTAGAAGTCTGTAGATCTCTGTAGAATGGCAGAAGTCTGTAGAACCCTAGACCTGTAGAACACTGTAGAACTCTGTACAAGTCCACAAGGATCCTGTCCTACTGCTGTTCACTGTGTCCACTTACATCATCAATGGCTTTATGAATAGGTACTTATGGTTTTATTGACATTCACCTAGGGCTCTATAAACATCCCACTGGGACTGTTACAGTATCCATCAGCTGCCCTCCATCGAAGGCTGTCTGAGTTTAGCACCATCTCCACCTCTCTGCTCTCTGGGGTTGTGCTCTGTCTCTAACACCATCACTCCCCCCGTCTCTGCAGCCTGGGAGTGAGCTCTTCCTACCACTCACTGCGTGCACATGGACCAGCTTAATCTGATTGTTAACGGATTGGAACTGTACTGTATCGAATTCATGTGCACAGGCTAAAGATCGTATAGGGACTGGATTCGCGAATTCGATAGGAACCCCTGGCTTAAGCCTATGTTAGTCCGTTTAGTGCCGCCTTGTACATGGTATCGTATTTGATTTGCATACTGCGCATGTATCAACGAAACCAAAACGCTGATTGTTCGTTCATACAAACTTCCAAACACAGCAGAATGCACAACATGTACGCGAATGCTGCTCTATCAAACTCCTTGAACGCCTTCTTTGTCTGTATGTTGCCGAATAGTTCGTTTATTTTCTTTATTTAGTAGCCATCAACCAGAAGTAGTTCTAACACCACTTGTTGAAAGGACTACAACGCCACCTAGCGTAGTGGAGTAGGCCAGGTCTCTGACCATTATCTGATTACACAAACTCCATGTGCACTTGGATTTTGAGACAGACCACCTGCTGGGGTGGCACCATTCCCACCTGTCTGCTCTCTGGTGGGGAGACTTACTCTACCACCACCATCCCTCCTCTCTGCAGTCTGGGGGTGGGCCGTCTGGGGCTTTCCTTTTGATGGATGACATTAAATGAAGAAAACAGAGTTTTTACAGAGAAAAAGAATCTAGAATCCTAAAATCTGTGACTCAAGAAAGCAGGTCACAGGGTGGAGACTTTAGAACACCACCCTCATGCCCCTGTGTGTGACAGGAAAAAGAAGCTCTTTGGAAAATGGTGATGACATCATCTGACCTTACCCAGTCCCATGATCCAATCTTATCCAATCACATTTCATTCTCTGTGAGGTGGTCAGCCTGTGTTCTGCATCCATGGATTTAAAAAAAATGGTTGTGTTCTGCCTGAAATAACTCATCCACCATGAATCATGCAGATTTGCAGAAACATGTTTGCATTGGCAAAAACATGTATTTATGTTGGCAAAAGCGTATATTTAAATAAGCATGTGGGCATAGCTCATCGGCCAGTGACAGAAGGGAGGGGGGCAGGCCTGTCACCACTGGCTTAACGTCCCTCAGGGCCGACATCATTTCATTTGAAAACTGGATCACAACCAGCCCATATGCCAGAAATGGCACGCCATTGGCCCATATCCTGTACTGACACTGGCTTGGTCCAATCACATTTGCCCGTAGGTTTACTACAGGGCAAACTAAAATAGTTAAAGAGCCCTTTGGACCCGTTTCCCACAGAATCAAAGATGGGCACTGGGAATCACAAAACCTAGCCTGGTAAACCAGCCCCTCATACTATGCTGCATTTCCTACAGAGGGTCTGCCTGTGTTGTATTAAAAAAATGTTTGCTTCCTGGAGGTGTAGACACTGCTGAAGTTTAACGATTGGATCTGACTTTACCCAATCTCTTATGTCTGGTTGTGACTAAGCCTGCCTACGCACTACAATTCAAATGTAGTGCACAAAGTCAACGTTATCAGTCCCAAACACTCCCTCTGTTCTCTGATTGGTCCGGAAAAGATAGTCAACCATGTCAGTTGAAGCAAACCCAAACTACCGCTGTAGGGAGAAAATAATTGAATGGAAGTACGTAGGCAGGCTTATAGCCAGGCTGACAAAACCCTTGTAGCAAACATATAAAATGAACACTGTATATGTGGAGGTTTTTTTTTACCTGTATGCTATGTGTTGAATTTACGACATCAATGAACTGCTGCAGAGAAAATAAAATGTTATGTCTTTTATAACTTTGAAAAAAATGACACTAGGTTGAGGGTCACTAAATTTCTGTTCAAGTCCTTCTCGTACACATGAAATAAATAGCAAAGAGTAGGGCTGAACTGGAGCTGAACTGGGACTTTTGAAATGGAATATGATGCAGCAATAACACCAGAGGAATGTAAAAGCTGTCAGATAGCATTTGTTTGCCGTTTACTATCAATAGAAATGATCTGCCTTGTATTTATAAAGAAAAACAATCTGCAAATATTTTTTAAAAGCTTTGTACATGAGCCCCAATGAAATACTAACTAAATGAATAAATGCAACGTTTATGTCATTCATTTTTTCATCTAGGAGTGCTTGGATGTTTCTAGCATTGTTAGCTAATTTCCCTGGTGCTCTACCTAATGGAAATACAAGACTGGGGCTGCGCACCGGTAAAGACCGGGGTAGAGCCCAAAATGCAGCACCATATATCTTTGTCGGCGATGTCGACTAGTTCCACCTCAAGATTGGGTTGACTTACGAATCTGCAAATGCAGTCATACTCAATAGGGATGGACATTATAAAAAAAACGAACAAACTAAGAAAAATATAAAGTGAATTTAAGCACTCATTTATTTTCCAAAGTCACAGCGAGCCCCAGTAAACGAATGAAAGAGCTGCGGGGTTGGATTGCAGACCCCTAGTCTAGTAGCTGCCTGTGAGAGTGTGTTACACCCATGGGTGTCTGTCCCAGCGTGTGTGTGTGTGTGTGTGTGTGTGTGTGTGTGTGTGTGTATGTGTGTGTGTGTGTGTGTGTGTGTGTGTGTGTGTGTGTCTGTGACCCTCTTCTGTGGAATGCCCAAATGCAGGCAGGGACAGGGCTGTGAGGGAGTGGTGGGGAACAGATGGCTGGAGGAGCAGCAGCAGACTGTGACCCAGATGCGGCCCTAATGTGGCCCTGATGCGGCTTTGATCCGGCACACTTAACTGCAGCACTGTGCTGCTGTTATGTAGGCCAGTGGAGTTCCTCTGAGTCTCTGGGCCACAGCACTGGGCACACACACTACGCACACACACATACACACACACCACACATGCACATATGCACACACACACGTGCACACACCACACACACACATTACACACCTGGATACTTATACACACACCACACATACATACACACACACACCACATACAAGCACACATACTGCAGTGTCTTATATGGGCCAGTGAAGTGGGGGGGAGTGGGGGAGAGGGAAACTACATTGGGTGCAGTGGAAGGGATGGGGCAAAGATTGTGTGTGTGTGCGTGTGTGTGCGTGTGTGCGTGTGCGTGTGTGTGTGCGTGTGCGTGTGTGTGTGTGTGTGTGTGTGTGTGTGTGTGTGTGTGTATGTGTATGTGTGTTTACCCTTGTGTCCAGAGTTGAGCAGGTATTCCCCCAGGTCACAGCTGAACACTCTCCCTGAAGATGCCTCTGTGTGTGTGTGTGTGTGTGTGTGTGTGTGTGTGTGTGTGTGTGTGTGTGTGTGTGTGTGTTCTCTATAGCTTGCAAAAATAATGTGTTCTTTGTGCTTTGGTAACACTGTATGCTGTATCTGAACAGTAACACACAAAAAAAACAGCATTCAAGTGAAATGAATTGAGTTGAGTGAATAGATTACTGGGAGGCAGGCATAAGAGAGAGTGTTATAGCAGGGACCAGTGGAAAGGCTGGGGGGGGGGTGTAAAGAAAGGCTGGAAGAGAATGATGGAGGGATAGAGCGAGGGTAAGAAGTTTGAGTAAAAGAGAAAAGGGGAACACCAGTGGAAAGAGTGCGGGAGACTGAAAGAGTGTGTGGGT
>CM059285.1:5513414-5533414 GCA_030347295.1 Setipinna tenuifilis
GCCATGGGTCCACACATGGGAAGAGAGCACCCTTCTTGCATCTAAAACCTGACCATTACACTAGTAGCTTCTATGATGTTTATGCTTAACAGATCTTTACATTCTACGGTACTCTAGTTTTTGTACTCACAGTTGTACATAATCAAAAAACATAAAGGCTACTGATATATTTTTACATGTGCTTTGTTGTGGTTTCGTTTGCTATGTTTGGCCTACTACACTTTAAAAATTAATGGGGCCAGTACCAGTTCATCGATGCCATAGAAGAAACTTCACTCTCCATGGAACCATCGAGATGTTTGAAGAACCATTTAAGCACCTTTATTTTTAAGCGTGTATGAGAAAGGTACTTTACATTGGAAATTGTTCTTCAAGACTATAGACTATGCTATGTTATATCGGCTTGAAATGGTTCTTCAAAGAACTGTTGCCTCGACGCTTCTTTGAAGCACTAAAAAAGGTTCTTCTATGGCATCGCTCTGCAGAACCAGTTTTTTAGTGTGTATATAGCAAGCTGTATTGGTGTATCTCGTAGTTCTCTGTGATCTGCAGGACTCTTGAGTTCCTGATGAGGCACTTGGCTCGTATGGCCACCTTCAGCTACATCACCAACATGCACAGCAAGAACCTGGCCATCGTCTGGGCCCCCAACCTGCTCAGGTGAGACCTGTCCTCCAGCTCCACGTGTGTGTGTGTGTGTGTGTGTGTGTGTGTTTGTGTGTGTATGTGTATGCGTGTGTGTGGGTGAATGTGCGTGTGTGTGTAAATTTTACAGGGGATCAGAGTAGAAGATATGTGCTGTTCATATACAGCACTGTTACTGTATGGTCTTGTGATGGTATGTTTATAATGTATTATATGTTTATAATGTATTGTCTGGCATAGTCTTGTGTGTCTTCCCCAACCCTATGTTTTGTCATATATCCCCGCTGTCCCATAACGAGTGTTAGTCCTTTATTTGCACGTTTCTATCTTCTGCACTACTGCAGCTGTGACATAGGAATATCTCTATATTATAAATGCATGCAGCAGTACAGCAATGTGCTGTTATTGTGTTTTGCTATGGTGGTGTGTTGCTATGGTGACATTGAGTCACGAATGCTGTGGTACTCTAACCCCACGCCTCTAAAGAGAACCATGAGGGCCAAACGACATCATTAGTGTCCTTGTGTCACTCATTCTACTCATTAGTATGCATGTGTGCTTAGCCGGGGTGTATGAGCTTAATGATCCACTCAAGGACTTCACTGGCATACTAAATACCTTTCTGACATACTGCTTTTGCCAGGAGTGCATATGAAACACGCTGATCAGTCACAGAGTTCACTAGCATACTAAATACCTTTTTGATATACTGCTTTACTGAGGTTGCATACTAAATACAGTACACTTAGCTAATGTACTGTATTCCTAGTATGGCATACTAAAACACGAGGTAGCATATTTCAGACCAGGCAAGACATGGTGAATGCCTGAGTTAACACATTAAAGACCTGTGAGGACATGGTAAGTGACTGAGCTATTCTACATATTATACATAAAGGCTAGATAAATGCCTGAGCTAGCATGCTAATGCCCACTGAAGATGTACTATTGGCATTGATGGGCAATCTAAAGACTGCACAAAGACATGTACTGCAGGTGTGTGTAGTCTTGTGTTGATGTCCTGAGTGTGCGTGCGCAGTGGGTGAATCGGCTTTTGTAAGGAGGAGGAGCCCTTTGTTACCCACAGTGGTCAATATCTCACTCTATTGTATTACTATAAATACTGTAGCAGAAGTAGCTCAGGTCTGGCTAGCTGTATTGCTGAGGTGAGGAAGTGGAGCTGAGCTCCAGAGTGCTCCGGCCCAATTATAACTGTGTGTGTGCATTTGTGTGTGTGTGTGTGTGTGTGTGTGTGTGCATACATTATTGTCCAGGTCGAGGCAGATCGAGTCGGCCTGCTTCAGCGGTACATCGGCTTTCATGGAGGTGCGCATCCAGTCGGTGGTGGTGGAGTTCATCCTCAACCACGTGGAGGTGCTCTTCAGCTCCAAACTCAACTCCCTCATCAGGGAGGGCTCAGGTACCCTTGCACCCTTCTCTCATTGGCCCACACTCAACTCACTCATTTCACACTCTCCTCTTATTGGCTCAAACTCAACTCACTCATCTCCCACCCTCCTCTCACTGGTTTAAACTCAACTCCTCATCTCATACTTTCTTTCCATTGTCCCAAACCCAACTCCCTCATCTCGCAGTCTCTTCTCATTGGCCCAAACTCAACTCTCCTATTTCATGCTGTCATTTAATACTTACATGCTGTGTCTTTGTGTGTGTGTGTGTTTGGTTTCTTTTGTGTAATTATGTGTGTTCACAAAAATGTGTGTTGGTGTGTGGTTTATATGGTCCAAAGTGCTAACTGAATTGCTAACTGTATTGACTAATATTTGGTAAATCCGTGTGTGTGTGTGTGTGTGTGTGTGTGTGTGTGTGTGTGTGTGTGTGTGTCAGGTCATGGGACGCTGGCGCGGCCCAAGTCCCTGCTGGTGTGTTCCCCCTCCACCAAGCTGCTGTCACTGGAGGAGGCCCAGGCCCGCATCTCCCCCAGCAGCCCCCACAGCAAGTACATCGAGGTGGGGGAGGGACCCAGTGCCCTGCAGGGACGCTTCCACACCGTCATCGACTTCCCCGCAGAGAGGTCAGGGCACACACACACACACACACACACACACACACACACACACACACAAAGACATAGGGATTGGCTAGCTGAATGGCTGGCTTAAAGCAATACATTCTGGACTTGAAATACTGTTGTGACATTTTTGGACAATCTCATCCGAACGTCACCATACACCAATAATGGTATGGTGACATTGAGACAAGATTGTCCAAAAATGACACTATTTCAGGTTCAGAATGCATTGCTTTCAGCCACATGCACACACAGACGTACACACACACACACACACACACACACACACACACAGTATGGAAACCTTACAATTCAGTCCTGCTGGCACCACTGATGATGCACAGTACACAGCTTACACTATTACCTCCCCCATTCCAAAAAAGTTCGGGGCGATGTATAAAATGCAAATAAAAACAGAATGCAAAACATCCAAATGACAAGAGACCATACTTTATCCACGATAGAACATAGATAACACAGTTGAATGTAAAAAAATAATTATTTTCAATTTGATGGTGATTCAAAAACATTTGGACGGAGCAACAAAGAGCTGACAAAGCAAGCAGTAAAAAAAGAATTAGCTGAAAGAACATTTAGCAAACTAATTAACTTCAAAAAAAAAAATTAACTTTTGCATACCTGTAAAAAAGACAGGTATGTTGGAGATGACCACCGTCCAATTTAGGGAAATAAGAACTCCTGAATATTGGCCATTCCACAAGCAACATTCATTTGCAACGTTCCTGTCATAGACTTTCCTCAGGTTGCTTGTAAAACAACTAATTAAGTGAATTAGCATTGGCTCAGCAACATGATTGCCTATAAAAAGATTGTTTTGGAGAGGCAGAGTCTCTCAGAAGTAAATATGGGCAGAGGCTCTCCAATCTGTCACAGTGCCTAACAAAATTGTGAATTTTTTTTAAAACACTCTGCCCCAATTTCACATGGCAAAGGCATTGCAGATTGTATCATCAACAGTGCATACTATTATCAAATAATTCAGAGAAACTAGAACTAAAGCTGTCAGATAAGGGGATAAGGCCAAAGACTTTCTTTCTCTTCGTCCGTGGTCTTCAGACCCTTAGATGACTCAACATCACTCACTTGCATGATTCGGCCATTGATATCACTAAATGTGCATAGGAATACTTTCAGAAACCGTTGTCTGTAAACACATTGTACCATGCTGTCCACAGACTGTAACTAACACTGTATCATTCAACCATATGTGATTGTGTTCCAGAAGAGCCGTCATGTCCTGTGGACCAAAGGTCATTTGGACAAATGGACTGTGCCAAAGTGTCTTGTGGCCAGATGGTTCAAAATTTTATGTTCTTGTTGAAGATGACGGATGTCATGTTTTCCAGGCTAAATAAGAGAAAGACTTACCAACGTGTCATCAGTGTTCAGTTAAAACGTTAGTGTCACTGATGGTACAAGGGTGCTTTAGCACGTAGGCTTCTCATTCATCCAGGTCATTTTACCTTTCATCCAAAAAGTTTTTTTAGTATCTTGAAGACATTTCACCTTGCATCCAAAAGGCTTGTTCAGAACTGAAGAAGCCTTTTGGATGAAAGGTGAAACATCTTGGAAAACTATATACTGCAGTTATTAAAACAGTGTTGCTTCATTGTAGAGTCTGGGTGCTGAACTACCCTGTCTGCAGTGCAGATCTTTCACCAATCGAGCACATTTGGCGCATAATTAAACACAAAATATGTAAAAGATGAGACAAACCTTAAGCAGCTGCAAACCTATATCAGAGAAGAATGGGACCAAATTCCAACATCAAAACTCCATCAACTTCTCATCTCAATGGCCAGACATCTGTAAACTGTTTTGAAGAGAAGATGGGATGCAAAAATATGCTAAACATGCCCATCCCAAGTTTTTTTGAGACCAATTTGAAATGAAGTCATTTTGTGAACAAAATTGTAATTTTTCTCATTTTCAGCCTTTGTCATGTTATCTATGTTCTATTGTGAAAAAGTCATTGCATTCTGGATTTATTAACATTTTACACATTGTGCCAACTGTTGTTACATTGGAGTTGTATTAGTATGGTACTAATCACTCTCTCATTAACTACAACTACTGTGTAGCACCCACTTGCACTCTAAAACATAATGGGGCCAGCACCGGTTCTTCAGAGCGATGCCATAGAAGAACCTTTTTCAGTGCTTCAAAGAAGCATCAAGGTAACAGTTCTTTAAAGAACCATTTGACGCCGATATGACATTACATAGCCTATTATGATCTGAGGCTCTTAAGAACCATTTTCAATGTTATGTACCTTTCATATACATGCTTAAAAATAAAGGTGCTTAAATGGTTCTTTAAATCTCTGGATGGTTCCATGGAGAGTAAAGGTTCTTCTATGGCATCGATAAACCAGTACTGGCCCCATTATTTTTTAGAGTGTAGGTGATGCATGATGCCCCAGAATACACACTTATTCTCCCACTTCTCTGTTGTGAGAGGAGTCGGAGAATGAGTCAAATGAGGCAGTTTTTCGCCGAGGAAGATCAGGGGGCCAGATTGAATGAGCCAAGTTAGGAATTTAGCCGGGACATTGGGGAATTCCTACTCTTTGCAATACGTTTTTGAGGCAGTGGTGGCCTTGTGGTTAAGGTAAGTGACCTGTTCAAATCAGAAGTGTCAGAACTGTCAGAAGTGACACTCGGGTACACTGAACATGACACCATGTTTACTTGATAAAAATGATGAAATGATAAGATTTACATCATCCAAACATCACCCATATTTTGTGTGTAGCCTGAAACTACATGCTGTTGCCATTGGACCACACATATGCAAAATTAAACTCCCATAATTTCCAAATTCCCTTGAAATCCTCGGCAACGATCCTGTTTCGCAGATGATTCTGTGATAAACATCAGGTGAAAATGTTCCCATAAGGCTTGACACACCTTTGTAGTCTACATATATACTGTGCTTGTTCCCAATTTGTAGGTATGCTTTGTCTGAAGCCAAGAAGGGCAAACCTCTCATAAATACTCCCGATGGTAGGGAACTCAATGTGCATCAACACGAAAAGTACACCTAGCCTACACAATGCGCACTGCGCTCGTGCTGCAGTTGGTTGCGCGGGAGCATGCAAGAGGCTTAACCCGACTGACAGCTTTGCTGCTCTGCTGATGGGGATGTTGGCAGGCGTTCAGTCAGATCCGAGTGTGTGTGAGTAAGCAGCAAGCGTCCTCACAGGACTACGGAGGCCTGAAAGGGTCATGTTCCGCCCCCGTCTCAAACACTGCGTAGTGCCCCGCTGTGCTTTTCCGATGCCCTTGGACTCGTGTGTCAAACACAGAGCGCGATTTGTGAACTTGTTTTTTTTGTCGTTGATAAAACTTTAACTGTAGTCAGGACATGGTAGCAGTAGCCCTTACTGCAGCCCAGAGACCACAGCATTGACCAAAGGTGTTTTTTGGCACAATTCCTGACCGTTTAGACTAGAAGAAATAGCTCGAGCTGAGGACTGCCTCAGGTCTTGAACAAAGGCTTAGATAAAAGGGTGTGTGTGTCTTTGTGTGTGTCTGTCTTTGTGTGTGTATCTTAACGTGTTCCTCTGCTTGAGAGCCCCTTCTGTTGAATTTAAAGGGCAAAAACACGGGTAGAGATTAGAAAAATACATTTAAAGACATTTTTTAGTTTAAAAACACCTTTTTAGTTTATATTTAGTTAATTATCACCCATTCGGTTTTCCATTTTGTGGAATTTGCATTTTGTAAATTTTGTATTATTTCTGATTATCATTGATCTATGTACGTCTTTGTAGTTGTGTTTATGCTTATTCCTAACATCTCTAATATTTTGGTACATTTTAAAATGTACCCAAGTGTTTCTGTTTGTAATATGGAGAAAACATTCGCTTAATTCCATAACCAAAACTAGAAAAGCACTCAGAGAGCGCAGACCTCCGCCAAGGCAGCTTAAGTCTCCACCTTATTGTCATTCTCACCTTAAGACATTAAAAGACATTAATCATGTTAAAACATTTTATTACTGGTGTAATAGTTAACTAGTGGGTTCGTTCACTCATGCTCACACAAACTTGGTTGGCTCTTCGGTGAAGGAAAGTACTTTATCTAATTTCCACTGCCAACATGAACTACTGGGCTGCTCACCATTACCGCTCTAACTCTCCTGTCTTTCACTGAACCCTCTAACCAAAAACTCAACAACTCCTTGACCCGCAACAGGAGCCTCATTTCCATACCAACCTATATTCCCTCCTTTCAAAATAAAAGTATCTGTAGATTCCATGCTACACTGGTTCCATACTTCACTGAATAAAAAATTCCTGGATCCAGATGGTTATCCGGATCACCACCGAAAACAAATCAGTTCTAAGTTAGGCCACTTCTGACCTATCCTGAAAATTTCATCAAAATCCATACATAACTTTTCGAGTTATGTTGTTCACAAACAAACAGACAAACAAACCAACGTTGTCGAAAACATAACCTCCTTGGCGGAGGTAATAACCATAACTGTCACCATAATTCTTCACCTGCTCCACAACCCCACCCTGTGGTTAGTTGTGGTGATGCCCTAATGATCTAAGGCTACACCACTTCTTCACCTCAGGCATGTATCTTTCTCTTTCTCTCTCTCTCTGTCTCTCTTTCTCACACACACACACACACACACACACACACACAAACACACACACACACATACACCACACACACAGGTTGGTGGTGGTACCCTGGTGGTTGGAGGCTCCTCCACGTCTCTAGCTGCACCATACTGAGGCAGGTCTGTTCCTTTTGAGCCTGCAGATGGTATGGCAATGTCTGCAGGGCTGGGAGCACAGCACAGCCAGCCTCACACACAGAGCAGAGTATGGGGAAAACACACACACACACACACACACACAACTTGAAAAGGAAACCTTGAGCTTCATCTGATGAGGACTCTCTCTATTGCACTTACAGGATCTCTCTGATGTCTGACTCCTCCCATAGAGAACCATTTCACCCTAATAGAGGTGTGTGTGTGTGTGTGTGTGTGTGTGTGTGTATGTGTCCGCAGGAAGAAGGCTCCAGTGAAGTCTAAAAAGTCTCCAATCGGTGGCTGGCGAAATTTCTTCCATCGCGGTCGCTCATCCTCCACGGCCTCCAAACGTAAACTACACCGCCACCCCAGCGAACCCAACCAGATCAAGACCATGGCACTGCCAGGTACACACACACACACCTGTTAAACACCTTACACACACCCATCTGACAGAACAGTAAATCAGACAGTCAAACAGCTTAAGTGTCTTGTATACTCCCACGCACTTGCATGCCTCTAACCAACACTCCCAGTGGTGAGGACCCTGAACAGAGCTGGAAAAAATATGCCTAGCCTACACTATGCACAATGCTAAGCACACACACACGCCCACACACAAACATGCCAAGACACTTTGCCTTAAGACTGCCATTCACCTGCCATCTGTGAAATTTGAAGACTTGTTTATTTGTTATTTCTGAAGGTTTTGTTTACCCTTCTTGCAGGTGGAAGAGGTGATTCCGGAACTCTCCGCTCAGCTAAAAGTGAAGAGTCTCTATCCTCTCACAACTTTGAAGGTAGAGTGGGATGCTATGTGTGATGCTGTGTGTTTACATTGTGAATATTCGCCTTTCTCTTCCTGTGTGTCTACTCTGCTTGGTTAATTCCCATCTTCCTCTTCCTTTGTGTGTTCTCTGATTGGTTGATTCCCATCTTTCTCTTCCTGTGTGTCTACTCTGATTGGGTGATTCCCATCTTCCTTTTCCTGTGTGTCTACTCTGATTGGTTAATTCCCATCTTCCTCTTCCTGTGTGTGTTCTCTTCCTCATTCTGTGTGTATACTCTGATTGGTTAATTCCCATCTTCCTCTTCCTGTGTGTCTACTCTGATTGGTTAATTCCTGTCTTTCTCTTCCTGTATGTCTATGCTGATTGGTTGATTCCTCTTCCTGTTGTTTTGCTTTGTTGTTTTCTGGGGGTGGTAACGTTAACATACTTTGTCCAGTGGACTCAGAGTACGTGGTAAACTCCCAGTAGAAGAACACGGAGGCTTCATTCTCTATGCCAAATCCCAGCCTTTAGGCCATTAGAATAGCGGTTCCCAGCCTTTTTGTTCTTTGACCCAATCTATAACATACCAGCTCAGCTATGACCCAATGCTAAATTATTCGGTCAATATAATAAATAAATCATTTAGAACTTGTATCACAACCCTTTTACAACTGCCCACAACTGAAGTCTAAATTATGTCCCAAAGGTTGAGAAACACTGCGCTAGAAGATTCACAACAATCTGAGAGAATTTAACTTGTGACTAATGTTCTTAATACAGCCAGCCGGAGCTGAGTATCCTCTGCTACAGTATTTATAGTAAAGTGAGAGTGGCTCGCACATTGAAAAAGGAGACATAAGGTCTACAAAGAAGTTTATTACAAAATAGTAGGAGCAGAGCAGACATTTCAGCATTGCTTTTCTCATTGCTCTCTGTACCCACAGTGAGCCAAACTACTGACAGAGTCAAGTACCCAGTGGGTATCTATAGTAAACAGTAGTTTAACCACTGCCCCTAATGTCATTCATCTTTTTCTGGGCCCCGCCAGTCGGTGACCCGAAGCTACCCCAGCCCCGGCGGCCCGTGTCTATCAGCGAGGCCCTGTCCACCTCCTTCAACGAGGAGCTGCTGGAGAGTCAAGCCCAGAGTGGCCCCACCCACAAGAGTGAGCCCGCCCACCACAAGAGTGACCCCACCCACCAGAGGGGTGCTCCCACCCACCACAAGAGCACCTCCGTCACCTCCTGTGTGCCCGCGCTCATCTCCCCCCCTCGCCACGACAACGATGACACCCGACCTCTAACCTCTGACACCGGCCCTCTGGACTTTGACCCCACGGCCTTCCAGAGTAGCAGTGGCGGCCCGCTACCTGGTCCCACCCACCATGAGGGCAGGAAGCACCCCGAGGCCAATAGGGGCAGTTGTCATGGCGACGGGGCAGAAGTGGATGCCCCCCCAAAGAAAAGCGTGTCACCCGCCGACAAAATGGCCACCGCTACCTCACCGCTCTCGCCGCAGCCAGATGGAACTACCCAGCTCAAGCAGGAGAAGAAGGAGGGTGAAAAGGAGGTGGCGAGTTTGAACCACGCCCCCACCACCACAACCACCACCACAACCACCACCACCGCTGCTGTTCCTGAGGAGGCGCAGACAGCCCCGGCTGACCCTCGCATCAGAACCGAGCCCAAGCCCATTAAGGTGGCACCGGTGGCAGTCCCGGACTCTGTGTCTTCCACGCCTCTCACGTCTTCCCCCTCCAGGAGCGAGGCGCAGCCACCACCGCAACCACAACCGCCGGCGCCGCAGCCCAGCGAGGCCGCTCTTAATCGGGCTGGGTCCAAGCGCAGCGGGTCCTGCAGCGCCGACTGCAGAGCGGCAGCCATGGAGCCCAAACAGAACCGGCCCGACCCAGGTGAGAGACAGAACAGTATAGTGGCCAACAGTGCCGTCTAAACAGAACTAGCCTCACCGAACTGAGGACAGAGCAGTATAGTGCAATGACCATCTTCCAGCATTTTTACAACATTGTTTACAACAGCAAGCGTATATTGTCTGTATCGGTTTACACTCACAACTAATTCATAGAAAATTTGTGGGCAAGAGATGATGACTCCATTATCCTAATTAGTGGGGAAATAAATATTAAGTGCCACAGACAAGCCAAGGAGCAGTGGGGGGATATGGGGCTTTTTGATAGTACCCAATAATTAGCACTGTTGCCCCCTGCTAATCTTATTACGGTTGTAACTGTTATTGCTCTTATTTGTGTTTTTATTACTATTGGTAAACACTGTTTGGGCTCACTGGTGTTTAAAGTCAAGCTTAGAAAGGTAACACAGTGCAGGGCTTTCTGTGCTGAGCAGAGCTCCCTCTAGTGGATGGGTGGGGGAAGAGGCTCTCCTGTCAGATGATCAGAACTGAGAGCTATCATGCATCTTGCCTACGCCTTCATAAAGGTTTCTGATGTGTTTGTTGATTTCATTTTTCTGTGTGTGTGTGAATGTATGCATGCACATGTGTGTGTGTGTCTTGGGGTGTGTATGTGTGTACCTGTGTTCATGTGTGTGCTCCTGTGTGTCTGTCTACCTGTGTGTGTATGTGTGTGTCTTTTTTCCTGTGTGTGTGTCTGTGTGTGTGTGGTCTTGCAGGCTCCCTGACGCTGGACTGCACTCCAGGCCTGGTGAGTGCGGATTCTCTGATCTCCCCTCAGCCTCCGGGGAAGAACGCTGCACGCATGCTGGCTCTCGCACTGGCAGAGTCTGCCCAGCAGGTGGCGCTCCACACCCAGAGAGGAGGCCCACTGCAGAGTCCCTCGTCCCCCACTGCAAAGCAACCGCTCCTCAGTCCCCTTGACCCCCCCAACTGGCCCCTACACTCGCCCCCACAGGCCACCACACCCTCGGCCGACCCCAGTGACCCCCCCACCTCACACACCTCCCGCTCCGCTGGTGGCAACATGGCCGACGCGGCCCCCCTGAGAGCCCTGAGCAGACCGAGTGCAGCCGAGGAGCAGCTAGGGGGCGCAGCGAAGCCCCCCCGTGTGTGCGGCGCCTGCGGGGGCGAGGAGAGGGAGCCGGGCATGAGAGGGGGGCACGTCGGCCCCAGAGTCTGCCAGTGTGTAACCTCAGCCCCCCAGCAGAGACCCCGTGCCAGCTCGGCATCCGTGTCTGTGTCCGTGGGCACCTCCACCCTGGTGCAGGAGCAGCCTGAGAGGAGGAGGGGGGGCAACCCTGGAGTGGGGGAGGTGGGGCAGGTATATGGCAGCCCCAAACCCCTGCACCCCCCACACCATCCCAAACCGGTGCCCCCGACCCCCCCGCGCCGGACGGCAGAGAGCCGCCTCGCCACGGCCGCCCTCCAGAACCGCGAGGCCGTCAACGCCTCCAACTTCCGCACGGTGCTGGCCGAGGCCTCCGCACCATCCTCGCTCAAGGAGGTCTTCCCACCTCACCCCCACTCCCACCCCCATCCTTCCTACCCCCTCAGCCCCGAGGAGGATCCCTACGGCCCTCACCAACGGCCCCCCCGCAGCAGGTGCGCTGCCCCCCCATCCTTCCCCTCTCAGCAGCCCGAAAGCCTGCCCTTGCACCTGAGTGGGCATAAGACGGGGCGGCACCACCCCAAACACCCCTACGACACTCACTACGGCACCCTGGGCCCGCGCTCCCTGCATCAGTCCATCAAGTACAAGGATGCGTACCGGGACGAGCACGCGTCCAACACACACTTCCGCCGCTCGGGGCAGTGGTATGCCCCCCTAGAAGGGGCGCTGGTGTACCCCACCATCCGCCGGGTGCGCTCCCTGCACGCCCCGCCCGAAGACCGGCCCTTCTTCTTCCAGAACCACCCCCCCTCCTACAACGCCAGGAAGGGCCCGCCCCACCACGCCGCAGAGATCCACCAAGTGCAGCCCTACTTCGAGAACGGCAAAGTGCAGTACCGCTACAACCCATACTCGGACGCGACCTACGCTGACCCGGACGGCCACCGGGGGCGCCAGTACGGCCAGAGCCACTCCTACACCATCCGCCGCGTGCCCGTACCCGGCCCTGCACCCCCCCCTCTGAAGATGAGGTGCGCCCCGCCCGGCTGCTACCCCAACCCGCTGAGCCACGTCATGCCCGAGAAGGACTACAGCTACCAGAGCCATGAGACCTGCCACATGCCCCCTCCCCGCATGGAGGACCCGTCCCTGCCCCACGTCTGGAGCTCAGAGCCCCCCGACAGGCTCTTCCACCAGGCCACGCTGCGCAGGGACGGCAGGCCCAGGAGGAAGCCCCAGGGCCCCGCGCCCACCCAGCAGCAGCAGCAGCACCAGCACCAGCACCAGCACCAGCAGTACATGGGGCTGAGCCCGGCCCGACCCAAAGCCGAGGGGGGTAGCAGACGCGAGTCCCGGCACGTACGACACCGCTCTGACTCGGGTCGTGACCTCCTGATCTCCACGGAGGAGCCTGGTGGCCATTTTAAGGTCACCATGGTGACCCAGAGCTCCCCGGAGCAGCTGTTTTCCGAGGGCGAGTCTTCCCAGCCGGAGCCCCTGCGCAAGGGAGAGCTGGGGGCCAGAGAGACCCTGATGCTCAAGCAGAACAACGCCTCTTACAGGAACTCCCAGCACCTGCAGGAGGGCCGCCCCTTGCCTCCGCACCTCTCCCTGCACAAGGAGTACAGCTGCCCCGACTTTAAGCATAGTGACGGGGGGGCCGCCAGTCGTGCCCGCGAGCCGGACCGGGCTCTCTACCGGACCCTCAGCAGCCGGTACCCCGAGGAAGAATTCTACTACCCCCGCGTGGGAGGGGGCAGAGCCCCCCCTCCACGGGCCGAGCGCTCGCAGAGCACCAAGGGCCACATGCCGCCCCAAGACCGTGCCAAGATGGAGGTTGACCCCTGGGGGGCCCACTACCCGTCACAGCCCAAGGGTCGCAGCCACAGCTTCCTGGCCTCGCGCTACGACAGCATGGAGGGGTACGTCCCCGTCACCCAGCCCCGCACCCCCAAATCAGGCCCCTTCCCCAACCACGGCTGCATGCCCCCCAGCAGCCACAGACTCTACTCCACGGCACTCGGCCAGGGGGGGTTCCTGCAGGGGCAGCCCAGGCCCGAGGCTGAGGTCTATGTGGAGTGATCAGACTCGGGTGGGGGGTAGGGGAGTGGGCACTGGACTCATTTAAGAGCTCTGATGGGGGGGTGGGGCATTGGACTCATGGGTCAGCAAGGAAGGGAAATAAATGTATGATTTAGGAATTGAAGGAGGTGGGGTTGGGGTGGGCCAGGATCATAAAAAAGAAGGTGGGGGGGGGGGGACTAATTTTGTGGGTGAGAAGCTGAAGGAAAAAGGTGGGAGTGGGTGTGTGTGGTGGCAAACCCCAAAGCCTCTGCAGGACAGTGGCTGGAGCAGTACGGATGCGTGAAGGAGGACAAGAGATTTATAGAGGGGGAGAGATTTATTGTGAAAGAAGAGATTTATTGTGGTTCCGCTGAGAGAACACACAGGGGATCTCGCTGTGCTTTTGGAGAACCGAAAACAGAACTCAGCAGATTGGGTTGGAACTGGCCGCGTGCCAGATAAAGGGGCCGCTTCAACCCTCGCCAAGCGGATCAGGGACAGCCCCATACTGTATCCTCCAGTGTATGCGTATGTGACTAAGACAGAGTGTTTTAGAAAGAGCCTTATAAATATATGAAATATAATAAAGATGTTTTAAAATTGTCATTCCATGTTCATTGTAGAAGATTTTTTTATATATTTTGTCATAATTTTCACCACTAATCCAGGCTGTGTGGTTGTATATAATACAAATGCCAAACAACCTTTCGAGGGACTATTTAACCAAATGTTTGTTTTCTTTTTTTGTCATTGTCATGGCTAAAACAGGGTTTAAAAGGGGCTGTGCAGTGGGTCCACAGACATATGTAAGGGTGTGTTTAATTCCAACTAGGACCAATTAAAAAAAAAGGCGTAACATCCAGATCATAAGATCATAATTTCAACTAAAGCCTAAAAACACATTTTTGCCCAGATGTTGTAAACTAGTAAATAGCTTCACTGTTGCCTTTGTCACTCTGGTGTCGGGAAAACCAAGTTGTGTGTTCATGTCGTTTGTTGCTGTTCCACTGCACTGGGTGTTGTTGAAGGGTTTCTCACAGTTGATGAAACAGCATAGGTTACATAGAGAGACCACGCCATGTCTTGAACACAGCATATTCTGGTCACAGTGTCCGTAACCATCAAGAAACTCGGTGAGTGATCTATAATATGGACCCTATTTGTCGCTTCACTTAATCATTACATGATCATTCTGTAACAGCACCATATGGTTTAAATGTGTTTCTTTTATGTTAAATGTATGTACAGCTGCCTCGCTGTTCAAGTGTGTTTTTTTCTTTTCATTAAAGATTATGTTTCAGATTCTTGCAGTGTTCTTGCCTCTATTTTCCTCAGAATCCTGGTGCTCAATAATCACGCGCCTGCTGTGACAGCGCGCTAATCAAAGTCCTTTGTGACAGGCATGCGCTGTGCAAAACACCTACACCCCTTTAAAAAGCTTGACATGGGTCTGTATTCAATCCCCGAGACCGACGGTAATTACGAGGCTTAACTGACATCCAGCAGCGCTTACCTGATTTTCCTCTAATAATCCTCTCCGACCAAGCAACTCCAAGAAACCTCATAATGCCTATTCTGTATCCGGTTGAAGCTGCTAGCAGAAAGGGTAGACTGCACTAGATGTGCGTCATGAACAGGCCCCTGTAAATAAAGCCGAGGTTCATTCTTATGTTGGCCATGGGAGGGCGCTAAAACATAGCACTGAATTTTAAAGGTCGTCATACTGGAAGAAGGGCCTCGATTTCATTAAGCAAATATCTGGAACATTTGGGTCTTGTTTACCAGACGGCACGTCAAGTGACATCAATTTCCCTTCCCTTGGTTTGATAATCTGCCACAGGATGGCTCGTTAGCGGCGGGAATAACGGGCCGGCACAATATTAGTCTAAGTTTGGGGCCTTTGATTGGCAGGAATATTTATTTATAGACCATTTCACAGAATAACGCTGCCTAAATTACATGAAAATGCACTGTCCATCACCGTGTAAGTACTGCCCTGCCTGGAGTGTCCAGATAGACTCGATGGATCACTATGCCACATCCAGAGATCTGGGCTATGTTTTGACGCAGCGAACAAACAGGTGGATTATAGATTATATAATATGCATGATCTATAATATATATCATCTATTATATAGATATTATAGATTTCAATATTTTTGTTTGGTTTACAGCTCTGTCTTTCCAACAGGTAGCTATTTTCGCAACTGGACATTAATATGTAATTGCGTGATTTTCCTGTTTGCTGAGTACCGGTGTTGACTTAGTCGGTTCGTGTCTCCATTTTGTCGCATGATGAAAGAGTTAGCTAATAGCATGAACGTACAGATAGGAGGATTTAAAATGTTTACACGTGGTTTTGCACACAATGAGTTGAAGGCCTAATGGGTGTACAGCCTTCCACTAAAAAAAACTAAATAAAAATAAAAACTAAATTATATTGGTTCACATTCCAGGAGCACATAATTTCGTGAATGTAAGCAAATACTTAATTTAGTGTCCACTTGGTGGACTTGAAACAAAGCAGGCTAATTAACTTTTGGAAACATCGGGAGTGTCATGGAGACCAAGCTGAATAAGAAAGGAATTCAACTTAAGGCCGTTACCAAGAAAAACATGCCAATGCATATCTTAGAGTAAAGTAATTTTGTTCCGACCATCTCAATGTGCTTAAATAACGTGATAAATAGATTACCTTTCTCAGAAATATGATCCCTGGCTCTTGGATTAGTTATTTAAAATTCCATTGTAATTTACTGAGAAAGAGTACATCAAGTTCAGTTCCAGTCTTTGCTGAGAAATGGCAAATAATGGGCTCCTTAGTTGCTTGAGTTGTGATGTTACAGTTACAAAGACGGTGTGGTCTATGTGAGCAGATGAAGTCTAATAAAAGTCAAATTCTCATCCTCATGTTCTCATGATCTGTGGTGTTGTGCTTGTCTGAGAGCTGCTGCTGCATTTGCATGTGAGAGAGTCAATGATAGGGAAGCTGTCAGTGTCTGTGTCAGCTGTCATGGTGGATACAGTAGGCGGTTGGCTAGCTGCAGGCGTAGACATGCTTTTCTGAGGGTTTATTCTGAGCAGAGGGGTAGCCAACACACAATTGTTTGGAACCCCAGGCCAGCCAGAAATCTTAAACTGGGTGGGTCCAGGAAAATATCAAGTGGGTTTAGCCAAAAACACACATAGGTTATTTTTTATTACTAAAACAGTCAATCAAACTTAAAGAGCCTTCTGGTTGGATGGGCCTGATTGACAAGTGGGTGGGCACAGCAGGCCCACCCCTGCCCACCAGTGACTAACGCCTATGGTGCATCCCAAGCACCCTTTGCTTTCGCCTTGTCCTCCACACCGGCCGTCTGCCACAAGGCTCCCTGCCCCCGAGCGACTCTCGTTATGAGGGCTCCGTTCCCATCATGGCATCAATTCCAATTTGACTGAGCCGCTAGGCAAGCGTGGCAAAATGGCCGTGTCTGTGCGGCCAGCAGAAAAGCCCATTCCCATCGGTTAGCTGTCACTTTGAGCAGAGGCGGCGGGCAAGCGGGCCCTCGCATTGTTTATTCATTATTACATTTACATTCTAGGTGTGCCGACACAACGCCTCTCGCCTTCCCCCCCGTCTCACCAACAAGTTGCAATTTTGGCGCGAGTGAAGGTTGAAGGCAATCATTTACGCGAGAGGCCGCGATTGCACAGGCCCTGCGCTCACGTCGCGTCGAGTGCTTCTCTCCCTTTCGCTATTATAAATGAGCCAGCGCCCCGAGAGAAGGGGCTGCATTATTCAAGGCTGTGTGTGTGTCTTTGTGTGTTTTTGTGTGTGTGTGTGTGAAGAGGCTACATTATTCAAGGCTGTGGCGAAGGCTGCCTCACCACGCGTCTCTCAAAAGCAGACACACTCACAATCACACAACACACACATACTTAGTCACATCACACATGCACACACACACACACACACATCAAACACACAATCACATACACACACACACTCACAATCACATCACACACACATTCTCTCTCGCTCTGGACTTGCGGGTAGTATTGATCTGTTTTCATTTTTCCATTTCGTGCAGAAGAGCAACAAAAACATGGAGTAAGTAAACTGGGTCCTCAGTGGTGACACTTGTGTCCTCAGCAGTCAAGCCACACCTCCTCCAGTGTTCCATTAAACACTCACAAGGTCAGCACACACACAACGCTAAGATCGTGGTGTGAGCCTTTCGTCATTGTTATTAATCTATTATTGTACTTATACAGTGTGGGCATTTCTTCATCATTAATCTATCAGTGTGCTCATATATGCCTAGATTTACTTACTTGTATCTGTATCTATCAATATGTTATATAAATATAAATTAATTTATTTAATGTATTTATTTTTTTATATGTCTGTACGTGGCGGTAGACTCATGTATTAGACATCTACGTACCCATGTCAAAGCAATACAATGCCTGTAGCACAAAGTCGAAGACTTTACTAACTGTTGCAATGTGCCTTCCACTTCCAGCCTGTATCTGAAAACACAGCATGGCCCAGCATGGCATCACACAGTCTTCGAAACACCCCTGGCATGACTGCCTCAAATAGGACACACAGTGAGAGTGACCAAAAACATTAACTCTACAGTCACATCAGCTATGAATCAGAGCAACAGGCAGCTCCCGATGGCCACTGAGTGAGGCTTTTGTTTGTGTGTGACTAGCCCATAGTTGCTTGGTTTTTGGCTTGCTAGCTTGTTAACCCAAGCTTGTTAATGTCTTGTTAATGTAGATATTACTACAGGCAAGTTATCTGGTCACAAAAACTGATTTTTAACCCCGGACATGTTCCACCCCCAATTATTTCTTTTTAAATTAATTATAACTTTAACAAAACGTGAGGAAAAAATGTCAAACATACTGCATGTATTCAGAATTCTGTTCTGGCACATACTCTGCCTTTCTATAAGGGCCTGCTAGCTGTTTGCTACTGGCCTCCCAGGGTTTGTCTGTAGGCACATGCTAGCTTTCCATTATGCTAAGTTGATGCTAATTTTGATGATTGGAATAGAAGGTAGCTTCATATTTGCATAAAATCTTTAATGCTAATCCAGATAAGACATTAACTGGCTATAGTTGGTGGATTAACTCCTGGATCACATAGGGTTGTTCAGGAGGCTATTTGGTCTATGGAGCTCTTAAAGCTGAGCATCCTAATGACAGCTAAATAAACATCATGCGGTTGGCATCCCAATCAGGATGTGTGTGCTGCTGTCTGGTGCTCTGGCAGTAAGCAGCCGTATGTTTAGAAGGACAGATTCTGTTGTTTGTTCGAACCATGAAGGTCTTACCGGTTATTTGGCACACAGTCAGTACCGGCTTCATGTAATGCCAAAGTCTGTCAGTGCTTGGCCCAGTTGAGAGAGCTTTTTTGCAGCAGAGATTCCTCTGTTCCTCTGTTCCTGCTACTGGAGCCATCAACAGACAGACAGACAGAAGAGCAGAGCAGACCTGTCACCATCACCTCACACATAAAATATGCACCTCCTGCATTTATGGATGATCAAGAGGCAGTCAGTCTTCTTGTCCTGTCGAAGCTACCTGCAGCCGTACAAGAGCTCACAGGCATATTTAGGATTAAACTTACCTATGTGGAAAATGTATGGATACGTTGTACGCACATGTTTTAATATATTGTATGTGAAACTTATTATTATAATTATAATTATATGATACTGAACCAAATACAAAAGCCTTATTTTTGTGTACTGAAAACATTTTTAGAACTTCAAAAGTATCATATGAATGTGAACTGTAATATGAAACACACAAGTCTCATGACTTAATTTGTATGAGAAATATGTGAGAGTTTGCCTTTATGTCTGATTAAATCATAGGAGGGAGTGAGAGTTCGTGTGCGTGTATTGTATGTCTTTTTCATATGGGTTAAGCAGTGTGACAGGATTATGTCTCGGTTTGTTAAGTCTACTGAAATCAAAAGGATGTTTTCCACTCTTAAATGAGTGGCAGTTAAATGAGCGTGGCTTTATTGTATTGATGTAGGTTATATCAGCGTTACCTTGTATCCTGGGTTTAGCGGAGAGCTGCTTAATATTCCGAGACAGGCCAGCTGTCTTTTCTAATTTCCTCTGGGCTTTCTCTTCTCTTTGTGTGTGTGTGTGTGTGTGTGTGTGTGTGTGTGTGTTTCTTCTAGGCTTTCTCTTTATGACCTACAGCACAGGCTAACTGGCTAACATGAGCTCTAACAGACAGCTCCGCCGTCAAAGTGCTCTGTCAGTGTGTCTACAGTCATCATGGTAATGTGTGTGTCTGTATGCGTTTTTCTTTCTTCAGCAAACTGCTGATAGCAAGAAAGGCCCTCTAATGTGTGTGATATTAGAGAGGGACAAGATGTCCGTGTACGACCGTGTCAACGCTCACGCTCCTGGGGGCCATATCAGAAGAGACAAGATGGCCGTGTCCATGGCTGCTCTCCTGGGGGGGGCGGCGATATGAGAGGAAACAAGATGGCAGTGTTCATGCCTACTCTCCTGAGGGGTGATGCTTCAAGGCTGCTGTCCTAACATGGACAGCGGAGTTGATGGATAAATGTGGACTTGGACTTGATGTATAGGTGTGTGTGTGTGTGTGTGTGTGTGTCTGTGTG
>CM059285.1:5538414-5543414 GCA_030347295.1 Setipinna tenuifilis
AAAGGCGTCAGTAAGTGGCACTCAGTACCGGTGCAGGAAGAATCTGTGTGTGTGTGTGTGTGTGTGTGTGTGTGTGTGTGTGTGTCTGTGTTAGAGTGTGGGCCTCCCAATCGATGACATCAGGGATCGATGTCTTTAATGAACATTTCTCTCTCACTGCTTTCTGCCGCATCGCTCACACACATACGCACACACACACACACATACACACTTGCTCGCCCTGCTGAGGATGGCAGGGATGCGCTCTTGATGAATGCCAGACACTAGTACTTGGAACATACACACACACACACACACATCTCTACACATACATACACACACACACACACCTCTACACACACACTGCTGTACACATGCACACACAGGGACGTGCTGTTGATGAATGCCAGACAGGCGCGCTTGGAGCTGAATGTGTCTTCCATCTCCTCACAAGACTAATGTGGCCCGGCAGGAGAACAAGCTGCTGGGTAGTTTATAGTTCATGCTATAGCACATAAATATTTCCCGCCCTGGCACCAGAAAAAAACGACATGGCAACTCCACAAACGGGCCCTTTTTTTGCGCTCTGGTTCGTCAGGAGGGGGAATACATCCTCACCAAGTGCTGCTCCAGTTAGTTCAGAGACACACACACACAAACGCACGTATACACATACACATACACATACACACTCACTCACTCACACAAACACACACATACACATACACACTCACTCACTCACTCACTCACACAAAGACACACACACACACACACACACACACACACACCTCCAGGGGCCAAAGCATATACAAGCCTCTAATAAGCAGCCGCTTCACACTGTGTTGTCCTTGTGTTCCTCCAGTGTTCCAGGAGCTTCTATTTTTACATGAAGGTGTGTCTAATGGCTAATTAAGCGCATTTCTGCTAGCCTAACGACTGACCACGGTGTGTGGCCAGCCATTAGCATTTCAATTTCCATTTTATCCGAGCAGCAGCAGCGTACACTCAGCATCCCTCTCACGGCCGCTTTCTATATGTGCCGTTTAATAATGCAGCAGCGGACGCGCGTTCGGAGGCCTAATTAATCTTGATTTAAGAGAATGAATAGGCATGGAACCTTCAGTGGATTAATTAGTGTGATTGATTGATTAATCATTAGAGTCTGTTTTAATGTAGTATCCTACCGAGGCTCACGTGATGCTGGCCCCCAGCGGAGAAGGGCTGACTAGTTTGACATGCAACATGATTCTACTCGGCCGAGAAGCTGAGAGATTTACGTGATGAAGTTCTACTCTTAAGTCGCAGTAGAGAGCCTAAGGCCTTTACATGTGACAAAGTTCTACTCTTAAGTCACAGTGAAGAGATTAAGGGATTCACATGCGGCAAGGTTCTACTCTAAGCCACCGTGGAAAGCCTAAGGGCTTCACATGATGAGGTTTTAGTCTAAGCCACAATGGAGAGACTAAGGGATTCACATGCAACAAGGTTCTACTCTTAAGTAACAGTGGAAAGACTATGGGCTTCACCTGTGATGCGGTTCTGCTCTTAAGTCACAGCGGAGGTCTTTATATGCGATGCGATTCTACTCACATGATATATTGTTCTAGCCGAGAGGCTGAGGGCTTCACACTGTGATGAGGCTGAGGTTCTACTTAGCTGAGAGGATTCACATGCTACAAGGTTCTACTCTAAGTCACAGTGGAGAGACTAAAGGCTTTACATGTGATGCGGTTCTCATGGGCTGAGAGGCTGAGAGCTTCACTTGTGTTGAGGGTTTACACTAATTCACAGTGGAGATCCTCAGGGCTTCACATGCGACAAGGTTCTACTCTGGGCCTCACTGGAGAGGCTCACATGCGATGAGGTTTTACTTTAAAACAGTGGTTCTTAACCTGGGTTCGATCGAACCCTAGGGGTTCGGTGAGTCGGTCTCAGGGGTTCGGTGGAGCCTCGGTGGAACTGTTAATGCAGGGTTCATTTTGTGCACCAGTAAAAAAATCTTTTTTTTTTTTTTTTTTTTTTTTTACTAAAGAAGGGTTCAGTGAATAAGCATATGAAACTGGTGGGGTTCGGTACCTCCAACAAGGTTAAGAACCACTGCTTTAAAACAAAGCCGAGAGGCTGAGGGCTTCATATTGTGATGGGGTTCTACTGAGAGGCCGATGTTCTACTAAGCTGAGAGGCTTCACATGTGATGCGGTTGTACTCTGAGACACAGCTGACCCACTATCATTCTCTGACCACATAATCCTCTGTATCCTGGTCCTGTTGCTTTGCACAGTATAACATACAAAAAATCAGACCGTTCCTGACCTGAATATGCACTAAGCTTCTGGTACAGGCTGAGGTCATCTCTCGCCTCGATTAATGCAATTCTCTCCTGGCTGGCCTACCAACTTGAATAATATAACTTTTGCAAATGGTCCAGAACGCGGGGGTGTGTCTGGTATTCAATCAACCCAAAAGGGCGCACTTCACTTCTCTGTTTGTTATCCCGTATTGGCTCCTGGTGGCTGCTGGAATTAAACACAAGGCTTTGACTCTAGCCAACAAAGTAACTTCAGCGTCCAGCTCTGCTTATTACAAACAAACCGTCTGGCATTGCCCCCTCCATACACAAGGCAATCTCAGTCTAAACTGTTCTCTGTTGTTGCCTCACAATGGTGGAACAAACTACCAGTTCCTACAAGAGTAGGGCCAACCCTCTCTACCTTTAAGGAGTTCACGAAGACACTTCTTTTCCGAGAGTACTTCCCTTCCTAACAAAACTAACCTCCACTCACCAACACTGTCCTGTACCCTGGCTGCACTAACTGTGTTATGCCTTTGCTTACTCCGTGTTCCTCTGCATATCTGTAGCTTGTTTATGTCCTCCTTTGTAAGTCCCTTTGGATAAAAGTGTCTGCTAAGTGTAATGTAATGTAAAATGGAATATAATGTAACCACAGGAGCGCAAACAGGCCAGGTGCACATATGGGGCCATAAAGACCCAGGGACCCCCCTACGGGCAGAAAGGAGGGCAGGAGCTCTGATCTGCCCAGGCAGAGGGGCAATTACAGTGAGCACTAAGAGGAGGCCAAACGGTATGGCTGTATTGGTCAGTGGTGACAATGACTTTGGGGGCAGAGACAGAGTACATGATGACCATAAAGTATGTTGCCCTGAGGGGAAAAAACAAACAACAAAAAGAAAAAAAAAGCCAAATATTAAACTTGTAATTTTGGCCTTTTTTCATTTATTCTTCAGTTTTTGTTTCACTCAAAATGAAATGTTTATGATCATCATTTACTCCGTAGCTGCTTAGATGGAGTTAAGGCTTACATCTCATTAAAAACAGATTTTTCAAAAAGTCGGGTGGGGTAATTTCAAGTAAAAATAGCACAGGTGTGTGTGTGTGTGTGTGTGTGTGTGTGTGTTGGGGGAGGGAGTAATTTCCAGTGAATGTACAGGTTATAAATAGGGAGTGACAGGACTGACATTTCCCCGGGGTCACCAGCAATGAGGACTGTAGAAGATTTTTTTTTTTTTTGATTTGTAGTTATGAATTTAAGCAAAGTGCTGAAGAAATATATTTTATAAATAATTCAAGATTTAAAAAAAACAACCTCCTGGATAGGTTATGATTAATGTTATCACTTTATCTCTCTCTCTCTCTCTCTCTCTCTCTCTCTCTCTCTCTCGGGCGCCAAAGATAGAAGTGATCTCAGCTACATGGATACATTTCACGCCAAACGATGTGTTTGTGTGTGGGCTTCCTAATTACACATGTCACCTGTAATTACCCCAGCGATTAATTAAAGAAATGACAGAGAGAGTTTAATGAGAGGTGCCGGTGAGGAGCATGGACCTGACTGTTAACTCTTAATGGGGTTCACACACGCTTTTTATTCACTCATCATTTAAGCTCTTATGTGCTTGCTGATGAGCATCTAATATAGCTCTCACACCCCGCCCCCCACCACACACACACACATATGGTACACAGTTCTCATGGATTTAAGGTGGAATTTTTTTAATTGTTTTTGGAAATACACTCTCTTTTATTTGCTCCATCTCTCTTTCTCTCTCTCTCTCTCTCTCTTTCTCTCTCTATCTCTCTCTCTCCATATATGTCAATTCAATTCAATTCAATTCAATAGAGTTTTATTGGCATGACAAAAACACATATTGCATTGCCAAAGCACATGTACAGAACAGTAATCATAGAATGTGTCTCTCTCTCTCTCTTAAACACACACACACACACACACACACTCACACACACACACACACACACTCCCTCTCTCTCTCACACACACACAAACTGGGCGGTGATATTTCAGACAGACTGACATGCCCTCTGTGTCACTCAGGAAGCACATGACACAGAGGGAGACAGAGGAGTGGTGGAAGAGAGAAAGAGAGAGAGAGAGAGAGAGAGAGAGAGAGAGATGGAGAGAGAGACAGAGAGGTAGGGAGAGTGAGGCAGAGGAGTGGTTGAAGAGAGACAGAGAGAGAGAGATAAATACTTGAAAAGATAGACAGAGAGGAGATAGAAGGAGACAGGTGGAGCAGAGTGAAATGGAGAGAAAGAGGACAGAGGAGTACTTTAAACGACAAAGAGAGAGAGAGAGAGAGAGTGAGAGAGAGAGAGAGATGAGTGCCTGAAAAGACAGTAAGAAAAGAAGAGGGGGTGCAGGGGATTTGAGGAGGGATGTTGGTGAAGCTTGCAGATAGACAGAGTGCAAATGATGTCCTCCCACACACACACACACACACCTACACACAAATACACAAAAATACACACACTCATACACACACCCGTCTGCGTGGGCTGTCTGTGGCAGGATCAGAGTGACACCATGGCTGCCCCTCTGTTGTCTTGCTGCACACATACACACACATACACACACACACACACACACACACACACACACACATACACACACACACCCATCAGCAATGGGATCGGAGTGACGAGGTGGCTGTCCCCTCTGCTGTCCTGGTGACACTACTGATTGGCCCCTGCTGCTGACAGTCTC
>CM059285.1:5550914-5573414 GCA_030347295.1 Setipinna tenuifilis
CCAATATGGCCTCTCTGCAACAGACTGATGACAGACTGATATCAGCACTCTTTGACACAGACAGGCTAAAGACCAATATCGACACTCTAACACAGACTAATTACAGACCAGTATGACCTCTTTGTAACAGACAGGCTTAGACCAATATCGGCACTCTAACTCAGACTGGGGAAAGACCAATATCGGCACTTTACCCCAACTAGTGACAAATGAATGTCTACACACTTCAACACAGACAGGTTACTATACAGGTGCTCATTATGTAATTTGAATATCATGATTTATTTCAGTTATACCATTCAAAAAGTGAAACTTGTCTCTACATTCATTTCACACAAACTGACATATTTCAAGTGTTTATTTCTTTTAATATTGATGATTATAACTGACAACTAATGAAAAGCCCAAATTGAAGACACCTGGTGCCACGCTCTAATCAGCTAATTAACTCAAAACACCTGCAAAGGCCTTTAAATGGTCTCTCAGTCTAGTTCTGTAGGCTAGACAATTATGGGGAAGATTGCTGACCTGACAATTGTCCAAAAGACAACCATTGACACCTTGCACAAGAAGGGCAAGACACAAAAGGTCATTGCTAAAGAGGCTGGCTGTTCACAGAGCTCTGTGTCCAAGCCATTAATAGAGAGGCGAAGGGAAGAAAAAGATGTGGCAGAAAAAAGTGTACAAGCAATAGGGATAACCGCACCCTGGAGAGGATTGTAAAACAAAACCCATTCAAAAATGTGGGGGAGATTCACACAGTGAACTGTAGCTGGAGTCAGTGCTTCAACAGCCATGATATGCAAGAAGTGGGTTTCAGCTGCCGTAGTCCTTGTATCAAGCCACTGTTGAACAAGAGACAGCATCAGAAGTGTTTTGCCTGGGCTAAAGACAAAAAAAGCTGGACTGCTGCTGAGTGGTCCAAAGTTATTTACACACAGACTGGTTTGTATATTGACCCTCTTTAAACACAGACGGAGTCTTTAAACACAGACTGGTTAGTATATCCGGAGTCTTTAAACACAGACTGGTTAGTATATCAGGACTCTTTACACAGACTGGTTAGTATATCAGGGCTCTTTAAACACACACTGGTTAGTATATTGGCCCTCTTTAAACACACACTGGTTAGTATATCAGGACTTTTTAAACACACACTGGTTAGTATATCTGGATTCTTTAAACACACACTGGTTAGTATATCAGGACTTTTTAAACACACACTGGTTAGTATATCTGGATTCTTTAAACACACACTGGTTAGTATATCAGGATGCTTTAAACACACACTGGTTAGTATATCAGGACTCTTTAAACACACACTGGTTAGTATATCAGGACTCTTTAAACACACACTGGTTAGTATATCAGGACTCTTTAAACACACACTGGTTAGTATATTGGCCCTCTTTAAAGGACCCAGAGGGAGGCTGGAGGGAGTGGGGCTGCGGTGATCAGTGTGAGCGCTGAGGCTGTGCTCATAAAGTAGATGTGTGTATTACGTTTATGGGACATAAAAGGCTGAGGCCTGGTTTATGGGGACATTCAGGACTCCTCTCTAGGGAGGCCTGACAGAGAAGGTGCAGGGCATGGCAGGTGTGTGTTTGTGTTTGTGTGTGTGTGTGTGTGAGAGAGAGAGAGAGAGAGGGTTTGTCTGTATGTAATGGGGCAAGGCCAGCATTCTGTCTGGAGTTGCTGCTTTGGCACAATGAAATGCTCAGTGGCAGGTGTCTGGGCTAGGAATGTGTGTGCATGCCTGCTTAGATAAGTATTTTTTGGCTTTCTGTTACATAAAATTCTGTTCTACCTGAAACATCAGTGTTTGTCTATTTTGCTGCTGTACTGCATTCTGAAAACTTGTGGAAAAAATCTGGCATCTGTCATTTAAAAACAGGTCAGCCTTCAAGTATGATTGAAAAATGGGCATGTGTGCTTTATTGAACCCAAGTCACGCACAGCTAGATATTCGTCTAGCTTAATGCGGGGTGTTACCAAAGATGTGCACCGAAATTCACAACCCTGATTATCCTTTCAGTAACTCGTATGAGAAGATTGCACAATCAAAATCATTTGTAAAATGGCAGTCATAATTAAGAGTGGTGTATTCCCTCTCTCTCAATGTGCAATCTTCCCTCCTCTTGCTTCCCCCACCCTCAATCTCTCCTTTCTTCTGTTGCGGTCTCCAATATTAGTTTTTTGAATTATCCAAAAGGTTTTCTACACACATTCATAATCTTAGTGACACACACACTACATACACTTTGGAGATTGACATTGAATAGATCATGGTGATTGATACCAGTAAGGTGAAATTAACATTAAACATGTAGCCTGAACCCGTTCATGCTTCCTGTGACTATATAGAATTTCGCATTCAAGTCAGTCTGGCCAACTGGCCTATTTCTGGCTGTTCCTTTTCCCAAAAATAGGGAACCAATGAAAGACGAGCTTACGCATACATCATCAGAATCAGTGGTCTGAACGGTTGTAGCTCTGTCCAGTAGTACACAGAGGCATTTGATAGTTGCCCGTTGATCCCGCCTTTGAGGACTTCCTGTCTATGGGATCTTTGCCAGACCGAAGCTCCGTCTACGAGCTTCGTGCAACAGCCATTTTATTAAACATGGGTTCCCCTCAGCAACGGGAAACACGGCAGTCTTCTGCAGTAACCAGAGCGCTCCAGATGGGAGCCCAGCAGACAATGAGAAGATGCAGCGCTGCTGATGCTGATGCTGATGATTTGTGATTGAAAAGGGTCGTGTGTGTCGAGAGCATTTATGAAGCCACTCTCGTTTTAAAAAAGCGTGCGTCGCTCTTATCATTATTCAAGTTTAAAATGGGGAAAAGTCAATGATGGAGCCAATAAAGTGGGAGCGTAAATATTACCTGAGACGATTGCATCTTGGCATTGTCTCTCATCCTGTACAGCCCAAGTACTCCCTGAGCACGGGAGAATAGGAAGTCATTTCCAATTAAAAAATGTAATTAATTTGGAAACTCATTATGGCTTAACAATACTAAATTAGATACGGGATAGATAACGAGTTAGTAACGGTGCTTTGGAGTCTTGCTAAGAGCAGGCATAAGACAATTAAGCACAGGGTTGCTCCCAGCAGCCTAACACACTGGCTCACACACATTAACACACAGGTGGACAAACACTCCTCTGTTGAAGCGTAACAGAATAGCTAACACACTGGCATGCTGGCTAACATACAACTAGCACACTAACACTGACACACACTTCTCTGTTGAAGACTAGCACACCAGCTAACACACTGGCTGACACCCCCCCCGCCTCACACACACACACACACACACTAGCAAACCAGCGGACAGGCACTTATTCGTTGCATGTCGGACAAAACTCACTAATGACTGCCCACTAAGCCTTCAACACTGCCCTGTGTGTTGTGTGTTTACTGCTTAAATGTAATTAAGTCTTAGGTGTGTACTGCTTAAATGTGATTGGTTCTTAGGTGTGTACTGCTTAAATGTGATTGGGTCTTGGCTGTGTACTGGTTAAATTTGATTGGGTCTTAGGTGTCTACTGGTTAAATGTGATTGGGTCTTACATGTGTGTACTGCTTAAATGTGATTGCGTCTTACCTGTTTACTGCATACATGTGATTGGGTCTTAGTTATGTATGTACTGCATTGGCATTCCTGTGTGTTACCTGTGTGACACATGATTCCTGTGTGTCATGCGTGTGTAAACTGCCTAAATGTGAATGAGTCTTGGTTGACCCAAAGCAGTTCCTCCACAGGAAGTGTGCTGTGTGTACTTCCTGTCAGTAGTCTGGTGTTCGAGGCATGGCTCGCTTGGTGACACTCCAGCTATGACGAATAGCAGCCATAATGACTCAACTGCCCATCCCAAAGACTCCTGTGTGACCCATCTTGCCATAGCTGTAATAATAGTATTCCTCTTTAGAGATCACTGCATCTTACTTGTGTGTGTGACCCATCTCTTGTCTCTTACTTGTGAACCTACCTGTGGACCACACACATGCACGCATGGATGGACACACACATACACACAGAGACACACATACACATATACGTACATGCACACATACACACCAACACATGCACACACACACAACCACAGACACTACACAAGACAGAGTCCATAGTCAAAAAACAAATAAAATGCAGACTTCAAAGTGGCATGTGAAAGATGAATGCGATATTGATATTGATCAGTTGTCTTGTTCAGCCTTGATAACAGCAGCTGCATACCTATTTAGCAAACAGGAGGGTGTGTGTGTGTGGTGTGTGTGTGTGTGTGTGTGTGTGTGTGTGTGTGTGTGTGTTTTATGTGTGTGTGTGTTTGACAGAGCACTCCCGCGGGGCGTCCCTCTGTGCCCTTTATAAACTGTGTGAGACGAAGAGCATTAGCGACGGATGCGCTGATGGTGTGTGTGTATGTGTGTGTGTGTGCGTGTGCGTGTGGTTTCCATGCTGATGGTAGGTGCTGCTCTGCTGTTGCCAGCATCTCTGTAGCTTAGCGCTAATCGGCTCCCTGAGACATCAAAACAAAAGATTAAATAGTGGCCAGTGCTCACAGACACAGATGCACACACACACATACACACACACACACACACACACACACACACACAACACACAGGATTAGCCTCTGCCGGCCGCACCTCTAATTAGAGATGGAACACAACACTCACATCCTTGGATAGGCTCCGTGATGAACACACCTTGTCTTTAAATCACACACACACACGATGACAGGTGTGTGTCTCTCACCCCTTGCTGCGATGTGTTAATATTATACACACACATAAACACATGTATATTTATGTGTTCTGGTGGGTTATGTTCATATGATATATTAAACACAGACACACACAGACGTGTACTGTGTATTTCTGTGCCCCGGGTGTTATGTTGATATTATTTTTTAATCACACAAATACACACACACACACACTGGAATATTTGTGCTCCGGTATCTTATGTTGATATTATATGTTACACACACACACACACACACACACACACACGTATTCATGTACTGCGGTGTGTTATGTTGGTATTATATATTAAACTTGCACACACGGGTTGCTGTATTCTTGCATCAGTTTGGCTGCTCTAGCTGAAACACGGCAGCCATTTTGTTGAAATGCTTTCTTGTATGTGTATATGCGTGTGTGCGTGTGTGTGTGTGTACTGTATGTGTCATATGTATAAGATGCAATCAGTCAGTGGATAGAGGAGTGTCTTTAGAGTGTGCCGCCAGCCATGTCCAGCCCTGTGTGTGTGTGTGTGTGTGTGTGTGTGTGTGTGTGTGTCCGGCGAGACGTTGGGCTGTGTCTCATCTCCCCATCGCTGCCCAGAGCCACTTATCATTTAGAGCCTTGGCAGGCTCGAATTTAATAAGAGCTTGAGACTGTCCTTAGTGTCCCCTCCAACCCCCCACTTCGGTTTTGCTCTCTCTCGTGCTCTCTCTCTACCACTCTTTTTTCCCCCTCCCCCTCCCACTCTCTGTCTCTCTACAACTCTTTCCCCCCTCCCACTATCTCTTTCTTTCTTTCTTTCTTTCTTTCTACATTCCCACCATCTCCCTTAACCCCTAAGTCTCCTTCTTTCTCTTTCTCTTTCTGTTTTTCTCCCCCTCAAGGCCCCCTCCCTTTCTCTGGCCACGCATGCTTGCACTGAGGACTGAGGGATGACCAGTGCTCAAAATAGACCCTTAGAGAAGACTTGGCAGCAACTGTATGATCTGTGTGTGTGTGTGTACGTGTGTGTGTGAGTGTGTGTGTGCGTGCGCAAGTGTGTGTGTGTGTGCACTTGTGTGGGTGTGTGTGTGTGTGGTGATAAAACCTACAGAGCTGGAGCAGAAGGCTTTGGTCTAATGAGAGCAACCCCGGGGTGAATGCCATACGGCGGGGTATCACACTAATGCAGCCCCTTGGTCACCTCTGGGAGGCCTGCGCTGTCCCTGTGTGTCCCCAACTCTGTGTGTCCCTATCTATTTCTATGGGTCCACTTATGTCCCCATGTGTCACTATGCAAAGCGTCCTTCATGCCTTGAATGTCCCCATGTGTCTTCATGTGTGCCCCAGTGTCTGAATTTGTCTTCATTTGTCCCCTGTCCCCATATGTGTCCCTGTGTCCTTTAGCCAGGAGTGGGGTGGGAGTTAGTATCGAGGAAGGACCAGGTTGTGGCCTTGTGGATGGTCATTTGCACAGTACAGATGGAAGCCCATTCAGAACCTGTTGACCATTGTTTTTACAGTGCATAGAGGCACATTGAAAACCTGTTGACCATGGATTAGTTTTTATACTACAGAGGAAAGCGAAATAAGAACATATGGACCATAGCTTTTATAGTGAAGGCTGTAGTGCATTTAAAACCTGTGGACCATGGGTTTTACAGTTCATATAGTATTGCATTCAAAACATATGGGTCATAGCTTTCATAGTACCAGTGGTAGTGCATTCAGAACCTGTGGGCCTCTGGACAATAAGTTCTACAGTACATGGAAATGCTTAGAGAAGGAGAAGTGTAGGGTTGTTTCCAACACACAGGAAAAACCCCTGCAGCAAAAGGGCCTCACTGACCTCCAAAAGATGGCTGTGCGTTTATTCTCCATTAGTCCGCCATTATTATATAAATCCAGTTAGACTGTTTATCAGTTAGACCATTTATCTTCCACATCCTGGGAAGCAAAGCACAAATTTCATTCAGGGCGACTCAGTGGAAGGAACTTCTTGGGTAATCAATACAAATAACTGTCCTGCAGTAGCCACTCTAAATAACCCATTAACTCTGTGGGTCTGTGTGTGTGTGTGTGTATACTGTATGTGTGTGTGTGTGTACAAAAACAACACAACATCAGCTGGAACATTAATATTTCTTTTATTAAGACAAGTACTCCTTCATTTTTTTTTTTGTAAAAATGTCTTTTTTTTTCGAACAAATACAAAATGTTTATGGGACCATGAAGATACCTTTCATTGTTACACAGAAACATAGCCAAACTACAGAAGAAAGACAGACCTGTGGGGCCGCAAAAGAAAGTGAATAGTGTCGCCCCGTTTGCTTTAGGTATCAGAGATGGCCTACAACTGAACAGCTAAAATAGGCGTTTTACTCAACACTGCCCATTAGACTCCTACTAGTGCCTGGTCCCAGGTCAGCTACAGGACTCTAGCCTAGTCCCGGGTCAGCTATACAAGTCTATTCAGATGAGCCCAGTCGCGTACACAGTGCTCTGCAGTTGGAAAAACACACACGACGCTGCACAATGCAACAGAAAGATGGTTTGCTTATTAGAGATGTCTAATTGAGTTCTGAAAAAAAAAACGTGGGGCTTTTCATTTTGCAATCTACCTGAGATGCAAACATAAATTAGATGCAGAGAGAGAAAATATAACCACTGAATATATGACACGCTTGCTATCGCTGAAGATGTCTTGGATCCAATACGGCAGATTAAATAAAGATAACACAATCTAAGTGAAAGTAAATCAACAATTTCTCACTTGTGTTCCTATCGACGTCGCTATGCAACAACTATTTATTGACTGAAAAGCCTACATGCGCCGCAAACCTCCTGCATCCCACCAAAACCAACCAGACTTTTAACGAATCTTAATGAGCCTCTGTTACTCTAATATGGTAATGAATCTCCTTTACACTTTACTCTTAACAAACCCCTGTCACTGTACCCCCTCAAGCCTCTTGTACCCCACTGTCATAACCAGCCCGTTACTCTACTCTCTTAATGAGTCTCTGTTATCCCCCTCTTAACGAGCCAATTTGCCCTAGCTCTTAACAAGCTTGTTATCCTACTCTTCTAACCAGTCTGTTACTCTACTCTCTTAACAAGCCTGTTACCTTATTTTTGTAATGAGTGTCTGTTACCCCACTGTCTTAGAAGCTCGTTTTCCCTAGCTCTTAAGAAGCATGTTGTCCTACTCTTCTAACCAGGCTGTTAGTTTACTCTCTGAACAACCCTGTTATTCTACCCCACTGTCTTAACGAGCCCATTTCTCTATCTCTTAAAGAGCCTGTTACTCTACTCTTTTAACCAGCCTCTGCTGCTCTACTCTGTTGTCCTGCCCACTCGCTGTACAAGCCTCTGTTATTCCACCCACTAAATAAGCCTGTGTGACTCTACTGTCTTAACAAACCTTAAGTACCTTACTGGCTTAATGAGCTGGTCTTAACAAACCTGTTACTCTCCTCTTGTAACGAACCTGTTACTCTCCTTTCTCAACCAGCCTGTTACTCTCCTCTCTTAACGAGCCACTGTTACTGTCTTCTCTTAACGAGCTACTGTTACTCTCCTCTCTTAACAAGCCTCTGTTACCCTACGGTCTTAACAAACCCTAAACACCTTACTCGCTTAATGACCCTCCAATGAGCCTACAGCAGAAGAGGGCCGTGTGGGGGCTGGTGTATAGAACAGGGGTCGGGGTATAGGCTGCCACAGAGAACAGTGCGGGGTAGGCTATGGACTGGCACACACAGCAGAGGTAGTCGGTGAAGAGAACATGGGCATTGGGTAAGGGCTGGTCTATAGAGCAGGGGTGGGTATGCGGGGCTGGAACACAGAGTAGGCCAGGGGCTATGGGCTGGTACATAGAGCACGGCTAGTGTAGGTATGCTGGCCTGGTACTTAACATAGCACAGGACCAGTGGGTGTGGTACATAGACTAGGGGCTATAGGCTGGTACATAGAACAAGAGTGGGTGGACTATGAGCTGGTACATAGAGTTGGTGCTATGGGCTGGTACATAGAGCAGGGGCAGTGGGTATGCTGGCCTGGTACATAGTACAGGGGTAGTGGGTATGGTACATACAGTAGGGGCTATGGGCTGGTACATAGAGAAGAGGCTATGGGCTGGTACATTGAGCAGGGGCAGTGGGCATGGGCTGGTTCATAGTACGGGGCGGTGGGCTGGTATAGAATAGGGGGGGGGGTTGGCTTTGGGCCGGCACTCCCAGGCTGAGTTTGGGTTGGGCATGGAGTAGTGCTGGTAAGGCGGGGCACACTGGGAGGATTGGGCAGGGTTTGCAGTCTCTGACTCATACTTATGAGCCTGAGTCCAGCCAATGACAGTCTTTGATTCATACTTATGAGCCTGAGTCCAGCCAATGACAGTCTTTGATTCATACTTTTGAGCCTGAGTCTGGCCAATGACAATCCATCCATAGTTAGAAGCCTGGATCTGGCCAATAAGACAAGGGGAGACTGGGCACAAAAGGAACCACCTCCTTTCCAATTGATGCCAGAAAGCCACAAGGGGGAGGCGTGTGTGTGTGTGTGTGGGGGGGGGTGCTTCACACAGACAGGGAAGAACAGCCCCGACCTTTAACCTCTAACCTCAGCTTTCTCCTGCCTCTCAGAGATGGCAGTTAACACATGCACACCAGCCAACACAACTCTACACACCAACCTCCTGGTCCCCGGGCTTGTTTTCAAAAGCAACACTTTCATGAGCTTTAAGGCAGTGGTTTTTTTTTCATCCAATAACAAGTGTTGGGGAGATGGAACAACAAAAAAAAATATGTTAAAATATTTTTGCACTTTCTCTCTAAAGTCCTTAATTATGAGAGCACAATAGGGCGCAGGACAGAGTACTCAAGGAGGACGCTTTTAAAAACAAGGATGCTTTTTCAGATCACACAATGGCTACAGCTGCGTGTGGAAAAGGGCTACAACGCTTTTGAAATAACTGCTTTTAATTAGCGAACACAGACAATTACCTCAGGAAATGGCACAATGAAAACCATTTATGAAGGAATCCACATTATATAAACAAACAAAATAAACAATATTTAACAAAAACAGAAAACAACAAGAGAAAAAAAAGCATAGCTTTAATATTCAACCATTCACATACACTTGAACAACCATTAAAACTCTATGGCTGTTAGCCAACCCTGGTGGTCTATGTAAGTTTATCAAATAGCGAATATATAGACAGCAAGTTCAACTCGCAAATTAGTCCAGTTCACCTAACATAAAACTAACATCTCTGTCAGCCTGTCTGCAGCCTATGTTGTCCTTGACACGCTGCTAATGACCTCCGTCCACCATGTGTCCACCATGTGTCAGACAGTGCTGTGGCGCTTCAGTGACTATCATATAATAACGACGTCTCGCACAGTAACTGTTGCCCTCTCTGGTTCCCGAGCAAAATATGTGTGTGTGTGTGGTTTTTTTTTCACTTTATTTTCCCTTTCCTGACCGTCTGTATTCTCACACGTGATCTTTTTTCAAAAGCTCAAACTCTGTAGCAGAATGAGGGTCCGGGGTTCTGAGCAAATCAAAACACAACATAATTTCACGGAATATTGGAGACGCCATTTTCAACAAATGAATAAAGCTGGCTCATGCAGAGTTCATTTGGGGCTGTTAGTGTTTGCAGAATCACACACACACACACACAGCACACAGCACACACACATACACACACACACAAGCACACACACACACACACACACACAGGACACACACACACACTTAGCACTAGCATCTGGGGTTTTGGCTGCACCCCAGGACAGCAGTGGGGTTCTGGGTAGTGTTACCGTACCAGGCGATACATAAGCCAGTCACTCCCCTCGTGAGCTGATCGATCTCCACTGTCTGGGTCAAGGCGAGCTGAACCAGAACACAACTTCCTCTCTCAGCCCCAGAGGTCTACGTCTAATCGACAAATCAGGCTGGAAAGAAGCAAACACACTAAGGTGTGTGTGTGTGTGTGTGTGTTTCTGTGTGTGTGACTGTTTGGATGGGAACTCTACCTGGCATAGCATATGTATGCCCCAGGGTCATTTTCTGTGTTTGTGTGTGTGTGTGTGTTGTGTATACGTGTGTATGTGCCTCTGTGTGTGTGTTTGTGGTTGTGTTGTGTGTTTTGTGTGTATGTATGTATGTGCCTCTGTGTGTGTGGATGGGGGTCATTTGCCATTCTCCAAATGCTGGAAGCTCGTCCGTGTAAACAAACATAACCCCTAGTTTAAGAGAGACCCTGCACACAACTATTGTGGTACGAATTCCAAACACACTCAGTGAACTGCGAAAGATAGACAGCACTATGATGGCGTACAACATTATAATAGAAGACAGAACTGTCATAAGGTGCAAGATAATGGACTAGCTAGAAATCACTGCCCATTCTCAGCTAACTATACACAGTCTTTACACAGACCAATCAGAGCTAGTCTTACAGCTATTGTTTCCCAAACACCAATCACAGCCAACCCTTTCACAAATCAATTAGAGTTATCCTTTTAACAGACCAATCAAAGTTGGCCTTTAAACTGACCAATCAGGGCTGCCTTTAAACTGACCAATCGGAGGCAGCTTTCACACTGATTACTCACAGCTACACGCAATTATTCTTCACACCCACCAATCAGATCAAGTGTCTCTTTACACTGACCACTCACAGTAAGCCTTTACACTGTCCAATCAACGCTAGCCTGTACACACACCAATCAGAACGAGCTATTACACTGATTGTCTGTTATCTATGAGTCTAAGTGTTAGCCTGACATATGGTTGCTGACCAACCACACACTCTGTGTGTGCAACCTGTACGTATGGTTTTTGACAATAAAGTTCAATTTGACTTTGACTTTGACTTGACCCATCAAATTGTGTGGTCTGGCCATGATGGATAGGCAAGACGCAATCCAAGGCAGCATTAACGGTTGTCTTTTCAGGCTACCTCTACACACAATAGGACAGCGCTCATAGCATAGCGCTACCCCAGTGCACTGTCACCATCATGTTAAGCCTGCCAGCGACTCTCTATAAGGATAGACTGATGTGATTGGTCTGTCCAGTTTTGGGGGGAAAGCTCATGAAAGTTAATGGGTCGTGGCTAGAACCCAGGATATAAATTTCAATTGATACTGCTCGGGTATGTATAGATTTCTAGGCTATGTAAGTCTAGCCTCAGCCATCCTTTAGAAGCCTCACCCACGCCTAGCAATGGACACCCAGGCCATGACTTCCTGGCACAGAGGTCAAAGGCCAACATGGATGGTCAGGATCACCAAGGTCACGACCAGAGCCTGTCTAATAGAGCCTGACCACTTTCTTTTAATCCAAATGTAACCGAAAACCCCTGCAGTTCATGTGTATTCCTTTAGAGGGTGATTGCAGGCAAATGCAGAATGAATGGGAGTCAGTGAGGCTTAATGGCTAAAATAGTTATTTACACTGATTTTTAGCCAAGGAAATCAGAAATCGCATATTATATTTCAGACTTACGAGGGTTATTATCTGAGTAAAATGAAATTTTAAATTTTAAATTAATTTTAATAAAATGTTTTGTGCATCAAATGCATTCTTTTTACCTCCTGTATTGAATGCAATATTAGAATTACCAAACAAAAAAATTGAATAGCAAAGAAATTAATTATTTTAGGGGTAGAGCTCCATAGCGCCTCCACATGGCCATAATTGCCACCTAGCTGCAGTACCACACGAAAGTATTCTGACGTTCAACGTTCTCTGGTCACAACTATAGGCTGTTTCATTCATGACTGCTTTTATCTGGAGTGAATGCAGGCAGCATTCTTCTTGGTCTACCACTTATTGATTATGCGTGTTTTCAGCTGTTGTATCACTTATTGATTACTCATAAATTGATTAGCGATTAGCACAGTAGCCTACTGTTTCTGCTTGTGGCAACAAAACAACTCACATATGAAATACATATTGTACCACTGACCTAGCCTGCACATACAGAGTGAATGGAAAGTAACATGACCTCCTAATCTATGCACACACACACACACACACACACACACACACACACACACACACACACACACACACACACACACACACACACACACGCATGCACGCACACACACTCACGCACACACAGAAAAGCCATTATTTTATACAACTGAGTGCTTCTTCAGTCACACACCCTCACACACACACACACACAAACACACACATACACACACACACACACAACAGAAACACATACATAATTAATACACACACACATGCATGTAGATACAGACAAGCGCAGTTTGCACCGCACACACGTTTACACACATACAGAGCACAGAGAATAACTGAAGGGTTTCTGAGGGTTATAAGTTAGTTTAGGAGGTATTGGTGCTAAAGGCCTTGTCAATCATATGCTCTGAACTGAGAGGACAGGATACTGGGGCACAGCTTTGGCCATAGACATACATGTGTGTGTGTGCGTGTTAGGGGTTCTACTCAGAGAGAGAGAGTGTGTGTGTATGTGTGTTAGGGATTCTTTGTGTGGGTGTGTTAGGGGTTTTGCACAGAGTGTGTGTGTTGTGTGTGTGTGTGTGTGTATGTCTGTTGGGGCTTCTACTCTGAGCTCGAAGCATGACTTGCACTCTGCTGTGCGACCCGCTGAGGCCTGTTGCCATGGAAATGAACCAGCTGTAGCGAGGGCATGCACATGTGGATTGTGGGTAATTCCTTAAGTGGCCATCAAATGGTGGAATGCTCTGGGTTGCCCCACTGGGTTTGGTTTCGGCTCCTCGTAAGCTCAGCTGGACGTTACTTGGCCAGTGACGAGCAAACGGCCATCTTTGAAACACCGGTCTATGGCTGAGACAATCTACACAGGTAAGCACTGACGACACCAAACTAGACTTCTTGTGTTGAGAACATCTGATAATAGTAAAGTACTCACTTACAGCTTTAGCTATATCTGTGAGGAGAGGCTGGCAAACAATCTATGTGTGTGTGTGTGTGTGTGTGTGTGTGTGTGTGTGTGTGTCTGTATGTGTGTGTGTGGAAACATGTCTGTCTATGTGCATGAGAGACAACTGGTACAGTATATGTGTACATCTAATAAAAGGGTGTGTGTCTGTATGCAAGTGTGTGTACGTATGTATGTATGTGTGTGCATGTATTAGTTTGTGTGTGTGTGTGTGTGTGTGTGTGTGTGTGTGTGTGTGTGTGTGTGTGTGTGTATGTGTGTGTGTGTGTGTGTGTGTGTGTGTGCGTGCGTGTCTGTACATATGTGCTTGTATGTGTGTGTGTAAAAGTGTTCTGTGAGAGTATTAGAAAGCCTAAAGTACATCCAGCATCTGGTTGGTCGTGAGTCAGGACGTGTTGGCCACATTTGAGAAAAAACGAAATATATATCATAAACAAAAACAAACAACCAATAGAGAAATAAATACAACAAGGCACAAAATTTCCTGCAAATGGCTGAAACAAAACGAAACAAAGAAACCTTGCACCAGCAGTTTCAGGGGTGTTGGATGGTGCAGCTTTCTATACTGATGTCTCTCTCCCCCTTCTGCAATAATTACCCCCCCCCCCCAACCCCCCCAGCATTCAGTTTCCCTTCCTCCGACTACAACCCACCCCACACCCAGCCCCCAACCCACCTCCCACCCCCCACCAAGCGGACCGACACCACGCACAGAAAGCCTCCCAGTCCAACGCGGGCCTCAGTGGGGCCGCAGTGCCCCCTGGCCCTCAGATGTAGTACTCCTTCTTGGTGTCCGAGTTGCTATGGCCACCCTCCGCGTTGATGATGGCGGTGTCGGCGTCCGCAGCATCATCTGCGCCTTTGGCCTCATGTGTGAAGTAGGTACCTGCGTAAAGATAAATACACAGATCGATAGATCAATAGATGGCCATAATCTTAATTATACGCCCCTGGCTTTATGTGTGAAGTCGGTGCCTGTAAAAAGATGGATGAATAAACAGAGAGATAGATAGAAGATTAGGCATAATCTTAATCGTAGACCTATGCCTTCATGTGTCAATACAAAGAAAAATAGATAAATAGCCGTGCCATCATGGCAGCATGCTTATGTCGTCATGATGACAAGGGCAGCAATAGTATCTTCACATCCCTACGGTGATTAGTAGTATAGGGTGACCATGTTTCCCGAATCTAAAACTGGGACATTTTGAGCATGGACGTAATGCACGGGCACATCCATGGTTTTTACATAAAGATTGCATGGAAATTTTAATCAAAGACACTTTCCTTTTTTGATAATCTACCTACATTTGACTTTGAAATCAACTGACATGGTTTAATGAACAGTGTGAAACGCCATCGGCTAAACTTCAGCCGATTTTAGCATAAAAAAATCAACCTTTAATACGTGGACAGAGTTCAGTCCAGATCATTTAGCCTACACATCTCACAAATTTCCTAAGTCTTTACATTATTGCAAAAAACACGTTCCTGTGTCAGCTTGTGTTTTAAATATGGCGTATATGCTTTAGCCTACCAACTGATGATCATTACAGTTCAGAAACAATGACTTAATTTACTGCAATGCACAACCCCCTGAATGACGGTAAAGTCGTTTAATTCCATGACAATAAATTGCTTGTTTGCATCATTCAGTTATGTTGTGTGACACAAATGTCCACAGTTTAGCATGATTATTCGTTCTTGTTGGTTAGTCAGTAAAAGGATGAACATGGTGATTAGGTTAGCAATGGTAACACGGAGTGCCTTTATGTCTCTATGTTGATTAGCCTAGCATTGGCAATTTTATGTCATCATGTTGCTTGGATAAGATTTGATTAGTACTTTTCTCTTCTAATGGTGATTATGCTAGAGGTAGTACCTTTACGTTGTCATGGTGATTAGGCTAGGAGTAGTACCCTTATGTTGTCATGGTGATTAGGCTAGCAGTAGTACTCTTATGTTGTCATGGTGATTAGGTTAGCAGTACTACCTCTATTTTGTGATGGTGATTAGGATAGCAGTAGTACCTTTATGTCTGGCGAAGTAGCGGCCTAAGATGATGAGGAGGCAGAGCATGATGAAGACCACCACAGCCACCACACCACCGATCACGGCATGGTCGATCTTCTGTGGAGACCCTACTCCAGCTCTGGAGTCTAGGTAGAAACACACATACACAAGAGACATGTTACAACGTTATCTGATTCAATGTGGTGATCTGCCAGGATGACAACAGACAGAGAAAATGAGCTTCTTTGCCAACTCTGGCAAATTTACATTTTTTATTCAAATGGAAGTGTTAATTAATGTGCACTGTCCCTTTTAAATAAAAATACAAATAAAAAAATAAATACACACAATATCAAGTACTAGGCACAGGTCCATACAGTAAGTTTGAGACAGATGCTTGTTAGTGTATACAGTCTGAGATAGAGAAAGAGAAAGACAGAGAGAAAGAAAAAGAGGGGAAGCAAAAGATACTCCTTAGTGCCTAGAGTCTAAGTGAGCTGACTGCACTCATTAGTGTTCACAGAGGCGTACATCCCATCTGCACAACAGTCCCTTGTTACCGTGGTGATAACGCTTATCAGTTCAAGGTACAGCCGTTTTGTTTTTGCTGTCCACACTAACGATGGTTCTGGACTTTAATGATTATGTAACTCGGAGGAGTAGCTGTGATTGATAAGGAAACTGTGTTTTCCTAAACCACAGGGCGCCGTGGTTCGGTTTTTCTGCCCCAGTCATGGTTATGTAATACTTCATCTCCTCTAAGGGCCAAGTGCATTAAAAAACAGCTTAGACAAAGAATCAATATGGGAGTCCATGGATGTGGGTGCTCCAGAAATAAATCATCATTGCTGCTACTGAAGAACTTGTAGTGAAATGCCTCCACTGAAGAACCTCCATTGAAGCACCTCAGACTAAGGTAACTGCTAATGTAACTCTACTAATGCACCTCACATGATGTAACTTCACTGATGTAGCTACGAGTACACTGATGTACTTACACTGATGTAACTTCACTGATGTACCTACACAGACGTAACTCCACTGATGTAACTCCACTGATGTAACTTCACTGATGTAACTTCACTGATGTAACTCCGCTGATGTAACTTCACTGATGTACCTACACTGTCACACCTGTGGGAGTCCATGGACTGAGGTACTTAAAAAAAAATCATCATTGTTGGCACTGAAGCAGCTCCACTGATGCACCTCCATTGAACCTCCTCTATTGAAGCACCTCTACTAACACACTTCCACTAAAACACCTATACTCAGCCACCTCCACTAAGTGAAGGTGATTCCCATTTGTCATTGGGATCACACAGCACACAACGAAATTCAACCTCCGCATTTAAACCATCACATATGTGAGCAGGGGGGTAGCCATGACAACTGCACCTGGAGAGCAGTGTGTGGGGAGGGGGACAGTGCATCCTGAGTCACAGGGGAGGACGGAGGACAGCGCTGGTCATTTACTCCCCTGTCGGTGTGGGGAATTGAACCTGGGACCCTTTGACCTCAAGTCCAACTTCCTTAGCCGCTAGCCCACGACTGCCCCTAATGTAGCCAAACTAATACATCTCTACTGAAGCACCTCCACTGAAGCACTTCCACGTCCCTAAAAACATGGGGAGGCGCACACAAGTGCATTTCACCTGCCATTAGGAAGATAACAGAACACAAGACAACCAGTAGGGCCCGCTGAAAACCACTACATGTGTACAACGTCATCAGAGCTGGGCAACGCAAGTCTGTCTGTGCCACCGGACAAGCTCCTACCACCACCACCACCAGAGGTGGACATTCTAGGTTCAGAAAGTAAAAGTCCTGCCACATATTTGTTCCAGTCAATTGACTAAACTAGCTGTTCCTAGGTAAATGAGCTAATTAGTGAAATCACTTGTGTTGAGGGCACAGGCAGAGGGAATACATGGCAGGACTTTTCTCAAGCCGGTTTGTCCACCTCTGCACACCCCCCTCCCACCCCTGCCCCACCCCCCTAATGTGAGTTAATATGACCCACCCTACCGCACCTCTACTCTCCCAGGCTGTGATAAGCAGTACATTCGGATCCACTGGATGGCCCACTGTGAGCATGTGTGGGACTTTTGAGCCAAGGCCCAGTGAAATGCATGTCCATGGGATGTGTGCAGAGGTTCAGAAAGTAAAAGTCCTGCCACGTATTTGTTCCAGTCAATTTACAGAACCAGTGAATCTTAATTAGCACCACTATTCAGCCAGGTAAATGAACTAATTAGTGAAATTCCCTGTGTGAGGAGCACAGGCAAAGGAAATTCATGGCATTATTTTTACTTTCTGAAGCTGATTTGTCCACCTCTGGATGTGTGTGATGATGAAGCCCTGTCCTGGGATTGTGTATAATGAAGCAGTGAAAGGCTTCCTCTTTTATTTCTAACAGCTCAGCTTTAAGATACAAGTCATCCTAAGAAAGAAACATAACTCGCGCCTACTTGGTTAAAATAATAATTAAAAAAAACTAGATAAAAGATATAAAGAATAAAAGATTAAAAGATTCAGATCATTCTGTTCCATCATGACTAAAGTAGTTTCAAGTACATGTTTTAAGCAAAGGCTAACCTTGATCTGTGTTAAAAGTCAGGTACAGCAAGAGATGAGCATGCATTGTGTGATTTTCAAACCATCGCCTCCATTTGAAATTCCAATAACAATTGTGGATTCAGGGTCTCCAGTCCTCAAAAAAAAAACATAAATTCTTCATCTAGTCACACACAATAATTTATATTACTGAAATATTGCTTATGGTAATTATGAAACCCTCTGGCCAAATTATACAAACTGAGAAGCTGTTCAAGTAAGAGAAACGTGCCAAAAACACAGACTACTAAATTAACTAGAAGTATTTTTAAGGTTCAAATGTAAACTTAATTAACATAAATATCAATCTGTGGTGTCTGTGTGAACATGAGCACTAAAAACTGTAAAGGTGTTCAGGTAAAGGAAACGTGCCAGAAAACACAAACTAGTACATTAATTTGCAGCTTTTTTAAGGATTAATTATAAGCTCCATTAATATAAATATCAATCGGTGGTGTGTGTGTGTGTGTGTGTGGCAGATGTTTGTCCCTGTAGGAAAGTTTAGAGTCTGCGTCTCTCATTCTCTCTTTGTCTCTCTCTCTCTCTTTGTCTCTCTCTCTAACTCTCTCTTTCTCACACACACACACACACACACACACCCACACACACACACATATACACACACATTAGGAAAAGGTCTCTGGTGTCTCTGGTGCAGCAGTGCCTGATCAGCCTCTCCTAAACTGGAGGATTAGGGGCGTACGCTACTTTAAAGTAGAGGTGCTTCTCCATTACAATGTAGCCCAGCACAGCACAGTGCAGCGCTCCGCTGCGTCACGGGGGCCTAATAATATTTGAAGTGTATCGATCCAGTGTTAGGTATCCGTGACAACACACATTAATGGGGGTTTGTAGGCAAGGCGCGAGGACAGAGGTCCTCCGCTGCATAAAAAGGGAATTAAATTGCCCATCAATATCTGCAATCTGCTCCCAAATCAAATAGTCCTGATGGGGAACAGGGATGAGGGATTGATTTTCATGAAACTATGAATCTATGAATGTCTCCAGTCTGTCCATTATAAGCACGGCTTCTGACGGGACTATATTTTATGGAGAAGTCGTCATGTAATATTAACACTAATGCGCCTTGTTATGTTGAAGACGGCACGAGCTTCTGCTGTCTTTTTCTGCAGGTGGAGTAAAGCACAGAGAAGGCCCCTCATTCCTGTGTGTGTATGTGTATGTGTGTGTGTGTTTGTGTGTGTGTGTTCGTGTGTGTGTGTGTTATACTGAAGGTGGCGCCGGTTTTCTGGTGTCGCTTGTCTTTCTGCTGGTGGACCTCAGGAGGAGAGACTAGAAAAGCTTGCTTGTCATATAAACACCACCGGCATATTTCTTGTGTGTGTGTGTTTGTGTGTGTGTATTTGTCCACTGGCGTATATCCCTCATCCATGTGTGTGTCTGTGTATCTGTCCAATGGCGTATCCCTCATTGGTGTCTGTGTGTGTGTATCTGTCCACTGATTGGGGCATTGTTTGTTCTGGTCTAACTGTGTTGGTTAGCGTTCTGGTACTGTTTCAGTGTGTGAATCAATGCTGCGCCTTTTCTGTCCCAACTGTGCTGGTGGCCAATACCATACTGACCCTACCGTATGTCCGAACTGGAACTGTGTGAATTGGAACTTGCTTGTTTTGGTCCGACTGATGTTTGTTCTGGCCTAACTATGGCAGTAGCTGATACCAGTAGTACTGTATCTATGTGTGCATCGGGGCCGTGTTTGTTATAGTCCAACTGGCAGTCCTGATACCAGCACTAGCTATATATATGGGTCGGTACCGTGTTTGTACTGCCGCCACATACGGATCGGTGCCGTGTTTGTTGTGGCAAGACTGGCGGTTCTGATTCTAATTGGACTGTAGTGGTAGCTGATGCTGGTGCCAGGAGTTCTGCCTGTACATACGGACCGGTGTCGTGTTTGTTGTGGCAAAACTGGCGGTTCTGATTCTAATTGGGCTGTAGTGGAAGCTGATGCTAATGCCAGTAGTTCTGTCTGTGCATACGGATCGGCGCCGTGTTTGTTGTGGCGAGACTGCCAGTACTGATACCAACACTGTCTAGACTATATATGAATTGGTACAGTGTCTCTACTGTCTGTACATTCGGACCGGTGCCGTGTTTGTTGTGGCGAGACTGGCGGCACTGATACCGGTTCTGGTGCTGCCCACTGTATGCCATCTCTCCGCGGCAGGCAGCCCAGTACGCTAATTAGCATAAGCCCATAAATCCAGGAGGCGCGGAAAGGCCTGTCACTTCCACTGCCACCAAGCAGCCACAGCCACCACACACACACACACACACACACACACACACACTGAATATACTAAAAACCCACACAGACACATATCAGGAGTGGCACACGCACACACTCTGATAGACCAAGGCACACAAACTGAGACACACACACATATACACACCCCCACACACACACCCCTCCTCCTCCCTCTCTTTCTCTCACACACACACACACACACACCTCTGCTTTTGACACCATCAGATAAATGAGCTGTCGGGCTAGAGGAATCTCTGGCCACAGGGTGCTGAGAAGGAGTGTGTGTGTGTGTGTGTGTGTGTGTGCTGAGGAGAGGGAAAACTGCAGAAAAAGAGAAGAAAAAGACAGGAAGAGCCAGAGCTAATATATTCTCATGTAATTCGGAGTTAAATGGAGGTGTGGCGGGGTCGGGCGAAGAGAGTAGTTATGATTTAATGAAATGTCGCCAGGAGACAATAAAGAGAATTTATAATTCATGAGGCGTGTCACACATGTCTGCATCTCAAAGAGGTGTGTGTGTGTGTGTGTGTGTGTGTGTGTGTGTGTGTGTGTGTGTGCACGTGTGTGTGTGTGTGTTATAATCAGAGGCACAGCTGTCCCTGCAGACTCTTCAGGCTGTGTTGATAACACACACACGCACACACACACACACACACACACACACTGTGCACGGCTGTCCACATGAAGGTAGGCACAGGGGCTGTGCAGCCTCTACAAGCCAGACTGGGGACAGGGACACAACACCAGGGCCCTGAGAGGAGGAGACCAGGGACACAACAAGCACCCTGAGACAGGAACAAGGGACAGGGACACAGCACGTCTTCAGACTGGCCTCCATGCTTTTGACTTTGACTTTATGGGGAAATAAAATAGACTTTTTCATTGACTTACAAACCCAGGCTGAAAGTGTGTGTCTGTGTGTGGTGTGTGTATGTGTGTGTGTGTGTGTGTGTGTGTGTGTGTGAGAGAGAGAGAGAGAGAGAGAGAGAGAGAGAGAGAGAGAGAGAGAGAAAGAGAGAGAGGCACACACAGAAACTCGAGGTGCCTGTTTGTGTGCGTGCGTGTGTGTGTGTGAGAGAGAGACACACAAACACAGAAACTCGAGGTGTCTGTTTGTGTGTGTGTGTGTGTGTGTGTGTGTGAAAGAGAGAGATAGAGAAAGTGTGGGTGTGGGCTGCTGGAGTGGCTAATTAAAACTGCAGGTCAGCACTCCCCCAGCTGCCACACACACACACACGCCACACACACACACACACACACACACACACACACGCACACACACACAAACTTGCACAGACATGCAAATGCGTAAACAATATACACATGTACTCGCATATGTACTTCAGCAAAATACACATTACAGGTTCTTAGATGCAATTATAAAAAGGAACCCATTTCCATATAGACTCACACACAACTTGTACACACACACACACACACACACACACACACACACACACACACACACACACACACACACAGACACACACACCAGAGAAAATATGTCTGTGCATCTGTGGCCAGACATTCTGTTTCACCCTGTCCAGGTGTGTTTTTCACTCCTTTATTTACACTCAGCTCAGATTTCCTTCATGTTTTACGCTGGTCCACACACACATAGTGGACATACACACTCTGTACTCTACACACACACACACACACACACACACACACATAAAAACTCAGGAGCTGACTAGCGATGGTGATGGTCTACAAACGTTTGCTGTTGCTATGGCTTCTATATAAGTGTCGCCTAACGGGCTATGTTGTGAGGCAGGACCAAAATAGATGTCACAGTTACGCAAAAGACACATTTAGAATTCACTTTTCTCTCTTATACTGTTAAAATTGAGCACATTTAAAAAATTCACCTCTCTCCCTTTCCCCCACCTCTCTCC
>CM059285.1:5580914-5585914 GCA_030347295.1 Setipinna tenuifilis
CTGAAAGTTCCTGACCAACCATAGCCAATAATCTAGAGAGCTTCAGTCCATTTATTTCTAAGCTCTGGCCCTGGCCATGCGCCATCGCTAATATCAGGTAGCACATTAGCCTCCCAGAGCATATTTGCTAATAACAGGTAGCATATTATCCTCCCAGAGCACCATTGCTAATAATAGGTAGCATGTTAGCCTCCCAGAGTGTTGTTGCTAATAACAGGTAGCATGTTAGCCTCTCAGAACATCATTGCTAATAATAGGTAGCATGTTAGCCTCCCAGAGTGGTGTCGCTAATAATAGGTAGCATGTTGGCATGGTAACATGCCTGGCCGCATTTCCCATTTAGCAGGGCTGATGAGCCTAGCCTTTGACCCATCCAGTGATGTGTGGCATGTGTGAGCCATGTGTGTGTGTGTGTGTGTGTGTGTGTGTGTGTGTGTTTGGTAATGAGAATGGTGTGTATACAGCGCATCTAAAAGCCACTGTCGCCTGAGCGATCCTCTGGGGGCGGGGGAAGGTGTGTGTGTGTGTGTGTGTGTGTGTGTGTGTGTGCTAGGTTAACTGAATTAGCGCCCCTCTGGCAGGCTGGCCATCTCTTCCTGACGCTCGACTGGCGCTGGCCCGGCCTGTGGCGCTGAGAGTTAATCACCTGTGAAAAGACATGTGCCCTGCCACCTAATGACACGTGTGTGTGTGTGTGTGTGTGTGTGTGTGTGTGTGTGTGTGTGTGTGTGTGTGTGAGTAGTGGGGGCTATGGGACGCCACAGAGTCATTCTCCAGATGCTGCTATACCCATTTCAGGGCAAAGTGTGTGTGTGTGTGTGTGTGTGTGTGTGTGTGTGTGTGTGTGTGTGTGTGTGTGTGCGTGTGTGCTCCTGGAGCTGTCACCCAGGTGCCCACTGTACCAATCTCCCGCTGCATTAGGGGGCTACAGCAGCATATGGGGTGTGGAAACGGTCACCTGCGTAACAGACACTTCAGCAGCCTGCTGGCGTATTAAACGGCTCTGCCAGCATATGGACAACTAAACCAACTGCCTGGTGCCCACTGTGGCAGGCTAGTGGTGCATCAGAGGCAGATGGGGAATTAAAGGCACGGACAGTGTTATTGCAGAGCCAATTAAGTGGAAGTGTGTACAGTATTTAACAGCCATGCATCAGAAATAGGTTACCATTGCTAGGAATGATGCAAAAGCAGCAACAGCATGGGAAGTGGATACCGCAGTGTTACTATGGAAAGTGATGTTATTGTCTCTGGGTGTCCCTGTATGTCATGCTGCTGCTACACTTTAATTTCCCAGCTTGGGATCAATAAAGTATATCTATCTATCTATACTGCAATAGCAGCAACCGCACCGCATGCTGTGTTTCACTCTGTGCTGCTATGCTTAGCTGTGCTGTGTTGTGTTGTGTGATGTGTGTTGCGCTGTGTGGTGTGATGTATGCTGTGTTGTGTGCTGTATCGTGGTGTGCGTTGGTGTGTGCTGTGTTGCTTCATTTTGCTGTGTGTTGTGTTGTGTGCTATATTGTGGTGTGTGTTTTAGTTGTTGTTGTGTGGTGTGTGTTGTGTTGCAGAAGTGTGTGTGCTTTGCATAACTACAGTTAATGTCTGCTATTCTAAACCATTTCCCTGACACTGAGCCCACAGCTACTTGCCTGATAACCCATTGCATTTTGGGTAAGTCTATAGACGTCATGAATTAGTTGCTTTTAAACAGTCTTTTCGCGAAGGAAGGAGCCGAACTCAGTGAAATGACCCAGAGGCATCTAAGTGACAGCTCTGATAAAAGCAGTTTGGATTCTCTAAATGCCTCCTTTCACGTCTCTTTTGGCATGCACTACACCTGACCTTTACAGAAGGACCGGAGGTAGTGATGCTCGACAATTTTCCTGCAGCAGCATCAGCAGCAGCAGCAAGGACAGATCCACATGAACCACGTCAATAACACCTTTCTCCTCATAGCTAAACAGTCTTAGTCATGGCCGTCTTCATAGCTAAACAGCCTCAGTAATGCCCCTTTTCATAGCTATACAGCCTTGAGGACCTGCAGGGCACATTATTATAGCACGGCAGCCATCTTCCCCCAAGTCCTAATCACATGTTTATGTGACCTGGTGACCTTTTGTTCTCAAGGTCAAAGAATATGTGTAACCTCTGCTTCCGGTAAAGGTCACTGAGGGATTATCTTTGCTGTCTTAAAGGGTCAAATGGGAAAATGCCAGTCTGCTAGTTAAATGTGAAATGCCAGTCTGAGGGAACTGGAAGAGATGGCAAGGCTTGCACAAGTTCCCCACTTGGTCATGGTTTAACACGGTTGTGAATAATGTAAAATCTCACAGAAGCTTGTTCTATAATGTTCTGTGCAAGGGCTGAATTTCCCCTTTCCCCATGTAATCAAAATTGGCATGATTATAACTGACTATATAAATCACAGTGTAGATTTACCGGATCATTGTTACACATTTCCCATTCAGCAGCTCAGCTGTGAAGGTCACATATATTCAGCATTCAGTGTTTTCTCGCTCATTTTGATCAGCCCACGCTGTAGCATAACACACTCCAGGAATCAAAGGCCTTCAGGGACACCGCGACCACAATCACACTGCAGATCCGAGCACTTCACGACTTTTTAAAACTGTTAATTCCTCTGTAAGAAACACACTTTGTTTTTGTCACGAGAGACCCCAGCCAACGATGGTGAGGCTCATGCAGCAGATGGAGAGATGGCGTAGCAGTTGGCTACATCGACTTTTATTGTTATAGTGACCCCATTTACCTTTATCATTATAGCAACCGCATCCAACTTTATCGTCATAACGACCACATCTGCCTTCATCACTATAGTGACCACATCCACCTTTATCATTATAGTGACCACATTCACCTTTATTGTCATAGCGACCACATCCACCTTTACAGACGTGTCAATCCCGGGTTCAGAAAGTAAAAACCCTGCCACGTTTTCCTTCTAACACAGGTGACTTCACTGAGTAGCTGATCTACCTGTCTTGAGTGCCCATTACGATTAACTGATTCAGAGCTGGTTGGATCAAATTTGTGGCAGGGTTTTTACTTTCTGAATCTGGGATTGACACTTCTGCACATTATCATTATAGAAACCACATCCATCTTTATCGTTATAGCAAACACATACATTTTTATCGTTATAGCGACCACATCTACCTTTATCGTTATAGCGACCACATGCACCTTTATCGTTATAGCAACCACATCCACCTGTATTGTCATAGTGACTGCATTTACCTTTAACATCATAGGGAGTGCATCCACCTTTACCATCATAGTGACTGCATATGCCTTTAATGTCATAATGCCTGCAAATGCGGTTACAGTTACAGCAAGTTTTTGCAGTTATATGACAGTGATAGAGAAGTATGCATCACTGAATGTTAGCGCTGTAAAGGCACAAAAACCTTACCAAAGTATCCTCCAGAAGAGGAGGTTAAAACTAACCGGGAACTGTGAGGTCTTTCCCAGCTCCATCACTGTGTCCAGGCTTCTGTGTGTTAGAGACAGTGTGTGTGTCTGTTTGTGTGTGTGTTCAGAAAACACAGCTCCACCCAAGGAGGCACACAGGGAGTTTCAAGAACAACAAGCTGTCACGGGAAGTTAGCAGGGCGGGATGACGTGACAGGATGTGTTTTCTTTTGATCAATACCTTAATAAATCAGGTCAGCAAAGGTCAAGTGACCAGCGGTAAATATCAGGCTCGGTCCAGCAGTCAGACTATCACCACACGAGTGTATTTACAGAGGCCGTGCGAAATAATTACAGATGGTGCTGTCATCGTACTCTCAGGCAGAATATTACTGGTATGTAAAAATCAATTCTGCCTTCAACTCAAACACACACACACACTTACAAAAACACAACATACAAACACACACACTCACTCTCTCTCACTCTCTCTCTCTCTCTCTCTCTCTCTCTCTCTCTCACACACACACACAGACACACACAATTGCTCCTGTCCTGCCGAAAAGCAGGGCCGGCTATGGCGGAAGGCCACAGGTATGGAATCCAATCTGGGCGGCGGGAATTGTTGATTTTTGGGCGCGGGGCATGGAGGCTGGGATGTAATTTAGTCATGTTAGACATGGCTGGCTTCGCCGCCGCCCCGGGGATCTCTCCACAGATGCTGCTGCTGCACGCTCTCTGAGCACTGGACACACGGGCCGCAGCCTGGGGGGGCCGTCAAAACATCCAATCAGATTAGGAGGGATATTTGGGGCGGGTGGGGGGGTATTTAGAGAGAGAGAGAGAAAAAGAGAGAGAGAGAGAGAGAGTAACAGCTCAGCGGCTCTTCAGAATCACCACTTTCCGGGCAGATTAAGAGGGACGGCTTGCCAAAACATTGATGCATTTAGTGCCCCCACCCTATTATGACGCACCTAAATGTCAGCAGCAGTGAGCCTTGCGGAAAGAGCGGAGGGGGGGGGGCTTTTCTTTGGAGGGGGGTGGGGTGGTCTCTGAGCAACAGATTCACGAATAATTACACCAGTCTGGGAGCAATATGCAACTCGCAGTGATATATCTTTGTGTGTGTGTGTGGGCTTCCTATATGTGTGTGTGTGTGTGTGGGGGGGGGGGGGGGGGGGGGGTATGTGTGTGTATGTATGTGTTTTGCTGGAGTGATGTATAAATGACTCTTCCTGCCTTGCCATGCCAGCTAGAAAAGCAGATTTGGGCCTTGAACTGTTGCGTGCTGCCTGTTGCTAGGTTACACAGAGGAAAAAAAGGTTTACTGGAGTGTGACATATCCAGCGCTCACAAGCAATGCACAGTACACACACACACTTCACACGCTCAACACACACTCATGAGCAACACACACACACACACACACACACACACACACACACACACACACACACACGCACACACACACTCAACACACATGAGCAACACACAGCACACACATACATACACATACACACTCAACACACACCCTCATGAGCAATGCCCAGCTCCACACACTCAAC
>CM059285.1:5590914-5595914 GCA_030347295.1 Setipinna tenuifilis
GATGTGTGTGTTTGGGGGTGACACCGCACTGAGGAGTTGGGGTGGGGGGGCAGCTCTGGAGTTGGGCTGGGGGGGCACTTTTATGTGGGCCATTTTAAGTGCAGATGTTCAGAGGCTCAGCTTGCCTGCCTGCGTGAAGGAGAGGCTAACATACAGAGCACACACACACACACACACACACACACACGCACACACACACACAGACCACACATGCACACACAAACACATAGGCACACAAACATAACCACACACTCACTGTTGTTGCAAATAAACTAGTTAAATTAAGATGAAACAATAAGCTGTATGGATAATCAATGTTTATTTGACTCTTGGTGCGTTCATAAATGCCAATGCTCAACTCCGCATTGAACAGCAGGGCCACTGAAGCCAATGCTCAACTCCGCATTTAAAGCAGCAAGCTGCAACTTTTTCGAGTTAATTAATCATCCTTATAAGTCGGTGGATGAGTCATTTCCAGGCGAATGAAGACTTCCTCGACCGCCCCGGCTGTCTGTGGACAGAGTACCACGCTTGCAATATCTGGGTATCCGTCCCGCCACCCTCAGACTCACAAAGTCTCGAATAAGCGAATGGCAAGAAGCAAAATCACATTAAATTCTGAAGAAATTTTGGTAAACATGACTACTTTCATATTCGCCGGTTACTCTGATCGGTTTGAGTTAAAAACATGCACAGGGTGAGTGGAAGGGAAACAAGTTAATTTTTAGATTTTAGAGTGTCTGTTTACTTAGTCTGTCTGTTTACTTGGAAAGCCCAGGTGGAGCCCCGTTGAGAAAAAAACACTCAAAGGTGCGTAGTGCTGCTTTAACACCAGTGCCACTGAAGCTCATTCTCAACTCCTGCATTTAACACCAGTGCCACTGAAGCCAGTGTTCAACTCTGTGTTTAACACCAGGGCCACTGCAGCCAATGTTTAACTCTGTGGTTATTTCCTAGTTTCCCATGTCCTTCCGTGCCCCTGTCCATTCTCTCAGTGGATCTCTACCTAAATGCCCCCCCGTGTCTGGAAACAGGAGACTCGGGGTGGGGTGGGGTGGGGGGGCTTTCTCCTTGTCCCTAAATACACCTTTGTGTCTGAGCACAAGACACTAAGGGGACTATTGTAGTTTGGGAAGGGAGGGTGGGGTGGGGTGGGGGGCAGAGGTACACTCCTCGTGCTGCTGCAGAGAGGCTTGTGTTTAAGAGCCAATCAGGGAGAGAGGAACCTGAGGAGGAGCAGATGGGAAGATCCGTGCGGGAGTCTGGGTGTCGCGGAACACTCCGTGCCTGAGTCTGGGCCGCCCGGCATTAACCGGCCGAGTTGGAGGTAATAAGACTGCAGGCTGGAGACCGGCGATAACATCCTCTCTCTCATCACTTCAGGGTGACCTGTGCCAAGGGTGTGTGGAGTGTGTGTGAAGTGTGTGAGTCAGCCGTGAGCCAGAATGAGGATGATGGGACAGAATCCAGCTCTACCGCTTCCTGGCTGAACGACCCGGATTAAGAGAGGAGCCGAGCTGATTGGGTCGTGCCCGCTGGGGTCAGGATAGGCCCAAGAAGGGCGGGAAAGGTCGTGTCTGCTGAGGTCACCCCAATATGGGGGAAGAGACAGTGGGCCTGGTAGGCTATTGTATTTCTATAGGCCAGCCCAATTTAAACTCCTGCTAAAACAGAGAGCACCACTACTGATCATTAAGATTACAATCAAAGTAATGCCTTCCATTTGCACACTGTGTAAGCACTACACTCAAAGGCTCATTTTTAAGTCTCAATCTGTCCATTTCCTTAATCAGAAGTTGCCAGAAGACACCATTTATGGGGTTATATTCAAAAATTCTTGCCTGGTGGGCCAGAAATTATTAAATTGGTGGGCCCAAAAAAAAAAATCGGGTGGGCCTAGCCCAAAACACTTATTTTTATTATTAGAACAGTCGATCAATTGGTTGGTCTCCATGCTATAAACTGCTCTGCACTCATTTATCAGTGGGATGGAGGGATAGAGAGAAGAGCAACACGCTGCTCCTCCTGTACATTAGCTCCAGTCTCTAGCATAAGGGGTTGTTCAGACTGCCTTCAAAATGCGAGAAGCATCGCTAGTATTCCAAAATCCAAACGCTTGCTGGAGATGTCAAGGTTTGTTTACTTGTGCATTACATACGGTAGTTACATATGGTCCTCTATATCTTACCACTGATATTTAAACCTCCACTTTCCATGAGTCACTGTAGCTTTAACAATGGCCCATTGTAGAAAAAGATTTGAACTTTGAGCGCCTCTCGTTTTTTTAGAAAACGGTCTGTTTTTTTTAGCAAGGCGCAGACAGAAAAAGCAGTGAGGTGCATTTCAGCGGTCAAACCACTTGTCAGCTGCATTGTTTCATAGCAAAACAATTAAATTTGAGTGTCTGGCTGAGACAAAAGCGTCACAGTCTGAACGGCCCCTAATGCCGCTCTTCCTCTGCCACACCTCCTGCCTCCAGCAAGATGGCCGCTACAGCAAAGGGGCCTTTAAAGCGATCGCAGTGTGTCAAACACAAGCAGTGCTCCTTCGCAAGGCTCGTCTAGAGGCACCTGAGCTGGGCTCTGAGGTCAAAGGTCAGAGCTATGCAGCATAGCTGTGCAGCTTTGGCAGGTCTGGAGCATTTAATTAGAGTTTAACTCTCGCTGTGCTGTGGAAACTGCCATGACAGGCTTCACCACGACTGGACTCTGAGGCCTATCCCTATTAACGCACACAGACACACACACACACACACACACATATACACACACACATACAAACACACACACTGTAAGAGCAGCTGGGCTTAGACATGACAGGCTTCACCACGACTGGACTCTAAGGCCTATCCCTATTAACACACACAGAAACAGACACACACACATACACACACTAACACACACACACACTGTAAGAGCAGCTGGGCTGAGACATGACAGGCTTCACCACGACTGGCCTCTGAGGCCTATCCCTATTATACTCTCCTTTAACATGTACTGTCTCTCTCTCTCTCACACACACACACACACACACACACACACACACACACACACACACACATTAACATTGGGGCAGAAGCTCATTATATTCTCCAGGTTCCTCTCATTTTACTCTCCATGACCTCCATAATAAAAACGTCATTGACACACACACACTTTCTGAAGACCATCGTGTGTGTGTGTGTGTGTGTAAGATGCATGCGTCAGACACACACTCTGACATTGTGACAGCTCTTGTGTGTTTTATATACACACTGACATTGTGGGGTTGTGTTTGTAATGTTTAAGGACACACACACATCCTGATGGGCCTTGTGAGTGATAAATGCATCACAGACATATTGACATGATGATGACCTGTGAGTGTAAGTGTGTGTGTGTGTGTGTGTTGCATGCATCAGAGACACACTGACATGATGATGATGATGATGATGATGATGATGATAATGGTGTGTGTGTGTACGTATGTGTGCGTTGCATGCATCAGAGACACACTGACATGATGATGATGTGTGTGTGTGTGTGTGTGTGTGTGTTGCATGCATTAGAGACACACTGACATGATGATGATGATGTGTGTGTGTTGCATGTATCAGAGACACACTGACATGATGATGATGTATGTGTGTGTGTGTGTATGTGTGTGTGTTGCATGCATCAGAGACACACTGACAAGATGATGATGCTGTGTGTGTGTGTGTCTATGTGTGTGTGTTACATGCATCAGAGACACATTGACATGATGATAACCTGTGCTGTGCTGTGATGTTTATGCTAGGCAATTAGCATGATTACCACAAACTGTTCACTAAATAAAGTGGCACAGTTTCTAATGCACATCACAAGTACATTACAAATACACCTCATAGACACTGGAACCCATGCTTCAATACTTTATGGACAAATGTCTTAACAATACCACGCTTAGACTGTATGTGTTAGGTATAGTAATGCTTACAAGAGTACACTACATCAGGACTGTATACGTTACGCACTGTAACGCTAACAAGAGTAGGCTACATCAGGACTGTATATATATTACACACAGTAACACTAATTAGTACATCAGGACTGTATGCGTAGGGCACAGTAATGCTAGCAAGAGTAGGCTATATACGCTAACAAGAGTACAGCAGCACTGTATGTGTAGGGCACAGTAATGCTAACAAGAGTACAGTAATGCTAACACGAGTACATCAGGACAGTATGCGTGAGGCACAGTAATGCTAACACAACTACATCAGGACTGTGTGTTAGGCACAGTAACCCTAACTCGTACATCACGACAGTATGTGTAGGGTACAGCAGCGCTAACTAGAGTACGCTACATCAGTCCTGGAATGTAACTACCGTGATAGACAGGGTATCACTGTACATCAGATGTGTGTGTGTTAGGCACTACCAAAAGTACAGTTGCAGTTGTTGTGGTCTTGTGGTGTCTACTTATATCATGTCTGGTATCTATGTCCTGTACATTTGTTGTTTTATGTGCTGCAGAACAGGAACCTGCTGAAAATCAGTTTAAGCTGAGTCAGGCCCTTTAAACTGTAACTGTTTGTTACTTTTAAATTTTCCTGTATAATAAATGAACTGAACTGAGCTGAACAAGAGGACTGCACCGGGAATATGTCGCACAGACCTCTGCTCTTCTCTAAGGGTACATGGACACACACATTTGCGCGCACACACACACATGCACGCGCACACACATCCCTATGATTGATTGTCTCCATTTGATAAATACACAGCTGGCTGTCTAAGATTTTAAGACCTGATGTGTGTGTTTGTGTGTGTGTGTGTGTGTGTGTGTGTGTGTGTGTGTGTGTGTGTGTGTGTGTGTGTGTGTGTGTGTGTGTTTCAATGTAAAGCCTGGGGCAAAGGTGGCCATGCCTACAGTTGCTGATAAGACTGCACAAGTTGCCGTGTGTGTGTGTGTGTGTGTGTGTTTGTGTGTGTGTGTGTGTGTGTGTGTCACAGAGAAATGTGCGGTGACGCAGACAG
>CM059285.1:5600914-5608414 GCA_030347295.1 Setipinna tenuifilis
TTTCCACAAGAACTCGGCAGTGCCACATAACATTGGTCAAAGGAGCTGAAGACGTTTCACCTTTCACTTTTCATCCAAAAAGCTTCTTCAGTTCTTCAGTGCTTACAAGCTCCTTTGACTCCTTTGACTTTTGACCTCGTTGCACACTGAAGAAGGCACACGCCGAAACGCGTCTGTGCAAATAAAAAGACACTTTTTCGATGCAAGGTGCGGCCCCACTCTTGTTATGATTTGATGTTATCATTCGGCCGGCACCCTTAAAGTAATTTACGAAACACAGAGTGTAGCCTGCTCCTACCTGCAAAATAAGCTCCTTTGACTAACATGACCTGGATGAATGAGAATCTTCACAGACATAACGCCATTAATAACATTTTTGCTGGCATGTAGGTCATGATTTTGGTGTATTTAGATGATCTTTGACATTTTGCTACAGTGACAAGTAATGCAAAATAGGCAGGGGAGTCGAGTGCTTTACGTAGGGTGACCAGACGTGGGAGGATGAGTATATGACATGACAAGAGTGCTTTGAGCTTACTCATGGTGTCAGCAGAGTATCACACGAATCCCAAAAAACATGACTGTATCTCAGCATATGACTTGCTGTCACATTCACAGACTTCTTTGGCTCCTTTAAAATTCCTTTGGCAGACATCCTTTGGTAAAACTTTTTATGAAGCCCATATTCACAAGACTCTATAAACACATTTATAAAGGCTTGTAATATATTCATAAAGTAGGTTTATTTGTGTGTTTATAGAGTCTTATGAATACAAGCTTCATAGAAAGTGTTACTCAGCCTTTTTACCTGTTTGCTGTGAATGACAGTGCTGGTGCGGTAATCCATTGTCATTGTGACTACATATGCATAACTGTCACCAGGAAACACTAGGGGCTCTATTTTCACGATCATAAGCGCATTGTCTAAAGTCTGTCGCGCAAGTTGCTTTGGGGGCGTTCCCGACACAATTTGGTATTTTCACGGCGGAAAAAGCGAACATTGCGCCAGGCGCATCGTTCAAAAGGGTTGGGTTAAGTTACTTCATTAGTCATGGGTGTGTTTTGGGCGTAACATACAATTAACCAATGAGAATTTATACTCTCATTCCCTTTAAGAGCCAGCGGGCGCATTGTCCATAGCCTGTTGCTATTACGATGACGGATTTCCCCGGATAGTTAATATTCGGGGATGGAAAGAATCCCCCCAACCTTCGCGGGTCATAGAAGTATGGGAGGAAATAATTGTGTCCTCCTTTGGCAAGAAGAGAACTTTCGAACAGTGCCCAAAGCGGTACAACAACGTTAGAAGACGCAAAACAAAAGCTTTAAACTCAAAGGAAACATCAAAAATAAAAGGTGGAGCTCCATCAAACCATTGGTCCACTAGTTTTCTTTTTGATGATTAGTCCATTTCATTTCTTACAACTTGCCACGCTGTTTATTAAATAAACTGCAGAGCATTGCAATCGCCGTTTATTTAAAAGACAAAAGAAACTGCAGAACATTGCTATAAACTGCAAAACATTGCTATACTCTTATTATTTGTGCCTGTTTGCTTATTAAAACATAAAAATACATGGCTGTACAGGCTATACACGTTGCAACTTTTCTGCCAGTTCAGCTCGCCTCTCTGGGGCAGCAGCAGGTACATCGGGGTTCAACGCGCTGTGCGCCGAAAGCGGTACAACAACGTTAAAAGACGGGAAACAAAGCCTTAAACTCAGAGGGAAACATCAAAAATAAACGGAAGGTATAGGTCCATCAAACCATTAGTCCACTAGTTTTCTTTTTGATGATTTGTTCATATTATTTCTTACAACTTGCCACGCTGTTTATTTAAAACGACAAAAGAAATAGTAAATAAACTGCAGAACATTGCAATCGCTGTTTATTTAAAACGACAAAAGAAATTGTAAATAAACTGCAGAACATTGCTATAAACTGCACAGCATTGCTATATTCTCATTATTTGTGCATGTTTGCTTACTAAAACATACAAATACATAGCTATATGTTGCAACTTTTCTGCCAGTTCAGCTCGCCTCTCTGGCGCAGCAGCAGGTACATCGGGGTTCAAAGCGTTGTGCGCCTCTAAAATAGCTTTTCAACAATGCGCCAGTGACGAAAAAGCACCTTTTTATTAATCAAAAGCGCAAATGGTTTATACGTCCTCATAATAGCATCTGGTGCGCTTTGCGCCAGACCACACCTCTCCTTTTCGGTGAGCCGCCCGTCACGGCGCAATGTCATCTGCTACCTCGACAACGTGATTTTTTGCCTGAAAAAATGAACGTTGCGCTGGCACAGAATAGCAATGACAGCATGCGCATGTCGCGAATGCACAATGCGCCGCGGCAAAATAGGGCCCTAGGTGTATTTAGATGGTATTGACAGTTTTATACAATGACAAGTCATATTGGTCAGGTTGGTAGAGGAGTGCTTAATGCTCACTTACGGCGTTGGCAGAGTACTGCACTCTTACACATAAGACTGTGCTTATCTTGCTGCTGGTATGCAGAATGTCATTTCAGAGCCAGCTCCAGCACCAGCTGATCCATTTAGAACCAGCCAGGATGGGTTCTGCTCACTTTAACACCAGGGCAGCACCAATCTACACAAGAACAGAATTAGCCCCAGCAGGAAACTATTTAGAACCAGCCAGGATTGGTTCCGCTCACTCTGGTATCTGGGCTGCACCAGCTGATCTATTCAGAACTCGTCAGTATGGGTTCCACTCACTCTTTGTGGTATCTGGGCAGGATTGGCAGGAGTGTGGGCTAAGTTTAGGGTTTAAGGACAGCCAGGAGTGTTAACAATGACAGTGGTGAGGGTGAAGCGTGTGTGTCATGCTCTCTTGCGTGTGTGTGACGATCGCTCCTCACTTCTCCACGTGACAAAGCACAAGGACACACCAAAATTGGTTTAGGCTTTTGAGAGGAGCTGTGAATGTGATATGCGTGCGTGCGTGTGTGTGTGTGTGTGTGTGTGTGTGTGTGTGTGTGTGTGTGTGTGTGTGTCTGTGTGTGTCCTTTGAGCAGGACTGGACCCATCATTCTGCCACTGCAGTAAAGAAAACACAAAAGAGAGGGAGGAGCGTCAAGGAAGTGTGTGTATGTGTGTGTGTGTGTGTGTGTGTGTGTCTGAATGTGTGTGCGTGTGTGTATGCGTCTGCACATTATGTGTGTGTTTCTGGCTGTGTGTGTGTGTGTGTGGCAGGGGGTGTGGGTGGGTGGGGTGGTAGCACATCATCATGCCATGTGATTGGTTCCTGTGAAGGAGAGAATAACTGCCTCTCATACAACAACAGCCTAAAATTGCCTGAAAGAGCGTGAGGCTCATGCCAAAAGTGTATGAGTGCTCGGTGTGTGTGTGTGTGTGTGTGTGTACATCTGTGTGTGTGTGTACATCTGTGTGTGTATGTACATCTGTGTGTGTGTGTACATCTGTGTGTGTCAGGGTGGAAATTAACTTTGCAAAATGTGAACTTTTACCAGCTACTGACAAATAAATGATAAAACCTACCAGCCACTCAACAGTACATTATTTTGTGTCCATAATTTTCCAGGGCACCATTGTCATGGCTGCCCCCTGCTCACACGTGTGATGGGTTAAAAGCAGAGCTTTTGAATTTCGTTGTGTGCGCGGTGTGCTGTGTGATCACAATGACAAATGGGAATCACTTAACACTTCCTTGGAAGAACTCTGAGATGCCCTCTCCAACATGCCCACTACCTCAGTGAGCCCAAGCCTACCATGCTGGTGTTCACTGGTTGCCCTCGCCGAAGAGGGGGTATGTTTGCCTGTGTTTATCTGTCTATCTGTTAGCAAAATGACTCAAAAAGTTATGAATGTATCGTTCAAAAATCGGTTTACTGGTAACCTCACAAAGAATTCAATAATACAAAAATTTATGGTAATACTGGCATTTACTGGTTGACGGTAATACTGGAGTTTAGTGGTTTACAGTAATGCTGGTGTTTACTGATTTACGGTAATGCTGTGAAGGTAAAAACTTGAGTCACCTGTGTCAGCTGTGTTTGCGTCGCTTGCAGTAAAAGCAGTTTTTCTTTCCCGGTGAAGGCTGTGCTGCTTTTGTAAGACACATCGGCGTCTTGGCAACGACTAGCGTGGAGTGGCCTTTATTTTATTTCAGAGAACAAGACTGATGAGGTGTTTTGAAAAGCATTTGACAATTTTATACGCTAATGTAATCCATTATATAGCAGTGCCAAGGACCTTGTTGCTTTACTGGTGCCTTTGTGTACTGTAGCTGAAACTTGTTGCGCTTTCAAAGACATTTCGAGCAGTATTTTCTAATAGTGACACAGCCATTAAGTGTATAACATAAACACAAGACCATTCTTATGAAAATGATGGGGTACTGTGACTTCTTTCATAAAAGCACCATTAAGATTTCTCACACCACAAAAAAAGAATTATAAGACACACTTGTCTGCAGACGTGCATGTGTGTGCGTGTGTGTATGAGAGAGAGAAAAGAGAAAAGAGAGAGAGAAATTGTGTTTGCATGCATTAAACCTGCTGTGAGCCCTCATCATTTAGCTTGTAATATTCCATCAAGTGACTTGTCAGACTGTCATGTAATTATTCTAGTTTTAATCACCGGCAGGGAAACAGAAATATGCACTCATGGCAGTATCCAGGCAAAACAGTCTTTTTTCCTTTAAATACTCCATGTGCGCGTGTGTGCGTGTGCGTGTGTGTGTGTGTGTGTGTGTTAGTGTGTGTGTGTGTGTGTTAGTGTGTGTGTGTGTGTTAGTGTGCGTGCTTGCATGCTGATGACAATATACTGCCACAACATTCCTTTTTTCCCTTGAATGCTCTTTGATGGCACCATCAGTACTGAACAGCAAAACAGCCGAATCCTTTAGCAGCAGTGCCAACATTTTAACCAGTAAACCAAGCGTGACGGGGTGAAGAAGAAAAGTTCACTTTCCCCTTTTCTTTGAAATTTTACAAAGTCCTGAGGTGTTTCTACTCTTACGGCATTGTAATACACTGACATTGTGACCCTGTACTGCCGCATTAAGAGATTTATTTTTGCTCTCCCAGGAGCCTGAGAGTACTGAACTGAGGAAAGGTGTGTTACATTACATTACATTACACTTAGCTGCTCTTATCCAGAGCGACTTAGTTATTTAGGTTCAGGGTTTCAGTTACAGTCCCTGGAGCAATATGAGGGTTAGATGGCTTGCTCAAGGGCACTCTAGCCATAGAGGAGAGTGCAGAGAGCACTGGTTGTTTACTCCCCCATCCCCCATTCTTCCCACTGGGAATGGGACTCGTACCTGTGACCCATCAATCCCAAGACCAACTCCCTAACCACTAGGCCAAAGCTGCCCCGTTCACTGTATAATGTTTACTTTGGTTGCTGGTTTTTTAATGTGTAATAGTACTGCTGTATATAGAGTGAGGTTTTTGTCTTGATCTACTTTGGTTGCTGATTTTTAGCGTATAATAGTATTGCTGTATATAGAGTGAGGTTTTTGTCTTGATTTGCGTGCAGACTTGTTTGCGTGTGCAAACTACCTAAACTATACTGTTAACTCAGTCTGTAATTGCTGAAATGAGGTAAGGCTACTCCTGTGTGTGTAAAGATTGCATGTCACAGCTTTTTTTTACTTTTTGTTGCTGCGTACAGATATACTGCTTCACCGCTGGAATAAAGCAGTGGCCGGTCATTTCTTACTTCCAGCACAGGCACACAGGCACACACACACACACACACACACACACACACACAATGCAGAGGACCATCACACAAGAATTCTGTCCTAAACTATGACAGTGATGCAGTGATGTAAGATATTTATTTTAGTGACAGATATGTCAAATATCAAGCTAATGTAAATGCTTCCATTGGTAGGTCTTCATGAAAAGTGTTACAATATTTCAGTCCTCCTACATGATTTGTGTGTGTGTGTGTGTGTGTGTGTGTGTGTGTGTGTGTGTGTGTGTGTGTGTGTACGTGCGCGCGTATGTGTGTGTGTGTGGGTCACCATATCTCAGTCTCCACATACTCACCTGCATCAGAATGTGTTGGTGTTGCTGGAGAGTTATTTTTTCCTCATTCCCATTGATGAAGTGCAAGACAGGGGCTTTAAATTTACCGCATCACCGCTGGTGCATTTAAAACATCACCTCGGGTTATGAAAATGCAACTTGTTGCTGTCTTTAGCTAATGTTGCATTAATCAACGTTGTTAGACCCACCCAGCCATTCCAGAGCGGTGCACAAGTATGATATTACTTCAAATCTATTTCTCTAAGTAAAGAAAGTAAAATATCACTGACTCTCAGTAACTCTCCATCTTAACGGAAAGTTAGAGGCAGCAAGCCAGACGATCAAACAAGGTGGTAAAAAACTAGGTCAGGCCCAATTGGGTTGTTTCGGAGTGGAGGTTAAAGCAAATATCATTTTAAGGATGGTCTTAAGAATGTCCACATTACATTGATTCTCAGTCAAAGCATGAACATTTTTTTAGTGATTCCAAAATGTTTGAACAGGGGTGTCTCTTTCTTCCTTCAGAAGTCATCTAAGACGGTTCTGTTATATACTACAGGCTGACAACCTTTAATAAGAAGTTAGCTGGCTAATGCTAATGGCTTTCTCTCTCTCTCTCTCTCTCTCTCTCTCTCTCTCTCTCTCTCTCTCTCTCTCTCTCTCTGTCTCTCTCTCGTGAACTCTCTCTCGTCTTTACTGTGTGGGTAACTTTCCACTACACTCACCAATTACCAACCAACCACGCCACCTTTCTACTCAGTCTATCAGCGTCATCACCCACTGCCACTCTGCACTCAGTGGCTCTGCTATCTGTTTGTCATTACCCATCCAAATTACTCTCTGCATTTAAACCCCTGCTCTTCAGTCTCTCCTCGTCAGGTCGTCAGTTTGGAATGTCTGCTTTACTTGCTCATGTTCCTGACTCTCTGTTACGGCCCAGACCGGCTCCACTCTGCTTCTTCTCCTGCCCGCCCTGGTAACTGATCGTGCCTTCTGCTCTTAGAGTTCGAACTCGGCCCGTGTGTTTTCCTGTACCTCTGCCTGTTTCCAGCCTGCCTGTTGCCCTAGCCTGCTCCCCGTCCCCGTGCTGCCTGAGTGCTGTGCCTGTACTACCGCTACCAGTTCACCTCCGGAGCCCTGCCCTGCCCGTCAGCAAGCGAGCGGTCGGAGGCCCGCTCCGCATCTCCTGATACACATACACTTCCACTCCCTTTTCCCCGCAGCTTCAATAAACTGTAGTTCATGGCGCAATTGGTTTTCTCGTCTGTCTGGTCTCTGACTCACTCTCTCTCTCTCTCTCTCTCTCTCTCTCTCTCTCTCTCTCTCTCTGATATGATGGTGCATGGGCAAAGGTTTATGGTCAGTTGATGGTAGCAGCAGGCTGTTGTTTAAGTGGTAATGATGAATTTCAGAAACTTGTTTGTTTTATTATTTTGGGGTCTGTATATGGGGGGGGGGGGGGGGGGGGGCTAAATAC
>CM059285.1:5625914-5628414 GCA_030347295.1 Setipinna tenuifilis
ACTCCTTTGGGGTCCTTGCTGTATGATTGAACAGTGAGGCGAACACTAAGCTCAATGTGTGTATGAGTGTGTTCATGTGTGTGTCTGCGTGTGTCTGTATGTGTGTGTGTGTGTGTGTGTGTGTGTGTGGACTTACACTGCACCTCCAGGTACTTCTGGGCCTGAAAGTCCTTGACGGCGGGGTGGTTGATGACACAGATGACGGGGACGCCATCATCCTCCTTGGACACGGTCAGTGTAAGCCGACTGGTCACGGTGTACATGCGGTCGTACGTCTCCTCCACTGTTGACTCACCTAGGGCACACACACGGGCACACACACACACACACACACACACACACACACACACACACACACACACACACACACACAGACCTGTCAGTGTGTACATGCGGCCGTACCTCTCCTCCACAGTCGACTCACCTAGGGGGCGCACACTCACTCACACACACACACCCACACACCCACACACACACACACACACACACACACACACACACACACACACACACACACACACACCTGTCAGTGTGTACATGCAGTCGTACGTCTCCTTCACAGTAAACTCTCCTAGGGCGCGCACACACACACACACACACACACACACACACACACACACTTGTGTACATCACCTGTCAGTGTGTCCTACACTGTTGACTCACCTAGGGGCTGCAGGCAACACACACATAGCTAAATAGCCCCCTAACATACACACACACACACACATCTGTCAGTGAGTGCGTTCACATGGACAAGTCGAAACCACTTGGAACTGGTTTGGGATCGTACCAGCTTCATGTGTACGGAGATTGGTTTGGATTGGAATTGGTTTTCCTTATCCCCCTGCGACTCCAGGCCGGGGCTGTTTCGAAACCACTTCGACTGCCATGTGAACGGGATCGGATTGGTTTTCATGTATTGCGCATGTATCAACGAAATAAAAAACGCAGTTTGTTCCTTCATACAGACTTTCTAACACAGCAGAATGCACAACACGTACGCGAATGCCTCAAACTCCTGGAACACCATGTTTGTATGCCGCCAGAAAGTTTGTTTATTGTCTTTATTTAGTAGGAACAGTGCAGAGCCCATAGAAGATGTGCCAGAGTATTACGTTTTTGTTTAAACCACCTTATTGTTTAAGTGGGTAATAATAGCAGGTGAAAGGAGGAGGCTATGTAAATACATTTGCACTGACTGACTTGTAAGATTTTCTTTAGCCACTGTTTTGCGATGTGGAATAACCGGAATGAGAGGTGAAAAGTTCAGTCTCCTCTAGGTGTCGTCTGTATGTGTAGGCATATGTGTGCAGTGCTGTAGTCTGCTGTTGCGTATACGATAAGATACATCTTACCTACGTAGCAGCTTTGTTGTGTGCAAATGTTTACTCGTGTTATGTCCATTATTTTAGTTATGTGTCGTTAGTCGCGTTATGTCCAACATTGTAGCATATAGCATTGTAAATCTTATCACCCTGGGTCGTCATGGCTGGGTCGGCACGGTTTGACCGATATCTTTGGCATTTTTTGCCCAAACAACACGAAACTTGGTACTGCACACACTGGTAACATTATGATGACGCTGTCCAAATTTGAGATCAAGCGGATGAGTGGTTCAAGAGTTATGCGTGGAAGAGACGTTCCTTGTATTAAAAGATAATAATAGAAAGATAGAAGTTGACTACAGCGCCCCCAATAGCGTAGCGGAAAGGGCCGGAACTCCCGCCGAATCCGCTTAGACGAACTGCATGTGAACAGGGACTTGGGGGACAGACCACCCGTTGTGAACCAATCCCAAACCAAACCAATCCCACCATGTGAACGCAGTCAGTGTGTACATGCAGTTGCAAGTCTTTTGCACAGTCGATTCACCTAGGGCACGCAGGCACGCACGCACACACACCCACACACTGTAGACTACCCACAGTCACCATGGAGTCACCCTAGGGAGCACACACATACATACACCTGTCGCTCCGGTCGCCACGACAACGGCTAAACGACCTCCACCCCCACCCCCATCCCCATCCCACCCTACACGCACACACACAGTAGCCTACCCACAGTCAATCAAACGCTCCACTTCATCTGCCGGCAGGAGGCCCTCACACACACACACACACACACACACACACACACACACACACACACACAACCATGTGTGTGAATGACACACACACCTGTGGCTCTTCACATCTCTGCATCGTTAATTAAAATGGGGCGCCCTGAACAGGAGCAGTCTCGCTTGAGGCCCCCTAATAACCATTTAGGCACACACACACACACACACACACACACACACACACACACACACACACACACACACACACACACGTACAGACACACACCTCACATCTTGAGTAAGGTATTCTCACTTCCTCACACACAGAAACATGTACGCAGACCTGACATATTGAGTAGGTTATTCTGTCTGTCTCTCTTACACTCACACACACACACATACACACACTCATACATCTCACATGCTGGTTAGATTATT
>CM059285.1:5633414-5640914 GCA_030347295.1 Setipinna tenuifilis
CAGACAGGCGGACAGAGAGGCGGCAGACAGACAAAGAGAGAAAGGCAGACAGACAGAAACAGTGAGTGAAAGAGACAGAGAGAGAGTGTAGTAGAAAAATCAAAGATGCATGTATGTTGGGGCGTGCTTCCATTGTATCCAGTGTATCCCCACCCCCTTCCATTGTATCCAGTGTATCCCCACCCCCAACCAGATCTCCCGAATCTCCCGCCACACTAAACAAAGGCATCACACCTGTATATAAGGAGGGCGATATGCCCCATATCTTTGAGTTTGTATGGTCACAGCCTTAGGTGCACGCTGTATTAAGCTCCCGGATCCGTTACAATAAACCTCGGAGGTTTTGTCATTTACCACTACTCGGCTTGGCTTTGTCTCTACTTTGTTGATAACTAATTTTTGGACGACATTATGGCGCTGTGAGCAGGGTCTTTCATCTCTGAGACGCAGTTGAGGCCGGACGACGAAGGGAAGGCTTCCCACGCCGCGACTTGGGGAGAGTTTTGCCTTAAAAGCTTGGGACAAGGCCGAAGGAGCTATACAAAACAGCTCCGTGGCACCCTGCTTCCCGACGTCGTTCGAGTGTCTCTGCGGATCAGATAGCAAAGACCGAGCTGTGTAAGGGAGAAACCAGCCGAGTATGGTAAGTACACTGAATTTACACATTTAAAGCTGTGTCTATAATTCAGGAAAAAGGCCTATTGTTTGCCTGCCCTTAGACGGGCAGAGGATTATTAAGGTGTCGGGGACACCGCCCCACTACAAAAATATTGGGCGCTGATAAATTATTTATTTGGTTATACTAGCGTGGGGATAAAAAGCCTACTCTGGGAGTAGCGGTACCAAAGTCTGCTCGAGGAAGCAGCGAGCTCTAAGTCTATTCAGGGAAATAGCTGCTAGCACCTTGTCCAGAAGACAAGAAGCTCGTTCAGGGAACGGGAAGGCTCTGGGAGTCTGTACCTTGCGGGGCAAGAAGCTCGTGCCGGAAACGAGAATGTGTTGGTAACTTTGTGTGTGTATTTGTCATAGAAGGAACAGATCTGGTACATGCAGTGTTTATAATCGTTAGTACTGATTATTATCATCATATGGGTGTCCTTGATAACTCCCACTAGTTTGCCGACGGGCATTGAATGTTAGTGAGCGAACGAACTGGTGCGTTAAGCGAGCGAACCATTAAAAGTTCGTGTGTGCGAGCCTAGGTTGTGTGTGTGTGCGTGTGTGTGGTTGCGTATGTGTATGTTTGTGCGTATCTATGTCTGTGTGTTATTCCCTCAAACTGCATGTCTTCTGCTCTGTTGAGAGCATAACAATTAACCGAAATCTAACACTAACCACGAGCATGTATTCCCCTTTGTCTCCGGAGCGAGTGAATGAGTGTGTGAGAGTTGGCCAGGCCAGCCAAGGTAATGTTTTTTGTGTTTGTAACAGGGTTAAAACCTTATTTACCTTGTTACCTTGTTTATTTCATGTTTTATTTGCATTTTGTTGTATGTGACGGCTGTGTGTATGTACTGTTGCAAGATGTTTTTTTTATGTGCCTGTGAAAACCCACAGATGGCTATTTTGCCTGGAAACAGAGTTGATGGTGAATTTTGATTGGATGTGTAACTCTGATTTATCCTGATTGGTCGGTAATTGAAAGTGAGTCTGTGCGCGATCTCCAGGAGAAAGAACGCTGTTCTCGGAAAACTAACCTCTGAGACAGTGCTAGGCGGTAGAAGTGCAGCTTTTTACAGTGTTGGGACTACGGAGACACGCCGCAGAGTGTCGTTCGACTGAACAAGTTGAACCTAGGAGATTCTGCAGAAATCAACGGGTCCCGCGATGCTGTGGGGAGCTAGGCTACACCGCTGTTGTGGGCTTCTGGACATTGCGCAACAACGAGGTAAAGGTGTTTTTTGTTTTGTTTCTTTGTTTGGCTCATGAGAGTGAAGCGGCTGTTAAGTTTGTGGCCTCACCGATCCCAAGCTCCGAACAGGCCTGCAACTCATAGACATTCATTGAATCAAGTTTGCACTGAACGGTGAACTGTTTGAAAGGCGAACTGTGGACTGTAAATATGTTATGGGTATTGAATTTGGACGTGTATTGTTGTAAATATTTATGCTGTTGAAGGTTTACTTTATATGTTGGGGAAAGTAGGGATTTACCCTTACTGGGATAAAGTTATATATGTGTGCTGGGTATCACAGTTCAGTTAGAAGCATTAGACAACAGACGGGATATAAAGGAACAACGCGGGGCACCCTTTATAAGTTTGTACTTACAACATACTTGTAGCATACTTATCATAGTGTTGCTACAAAGACCACATTTACCACTTTCATTTGTTCACAGGATTTCCAGTTTAGATTTGAAAGACTATGGATTTGTAACATGACATTTAACTTTCACGCTTTTATCCATTTCTTTGTTTAGGTTTATGAAGCTAAACCTATCAGGCGAAAATATGATTTGATGCAGAAACTGACTTTAACAAAAAGTTGATTTTGATAACAGATTTCGAATTGTTTTTGTCACTGCTAAATATGTTTTCTGATGAATCATCATTGAGTATACTTGTGCAAAATGTTTTGCCTTTACATAACCTCTTTGTGTTCGTTCACAACAGATGCAACAGCTTGTTTTAATCCCTGATTCAGCAGACTTTGAAAACCACTCAGGAAAGACTCCTGCTAATACCTGTTTTTTATGCTAATCGATTGCCATTTGGTCACCTAGAGAAGGTGTGATGAATTTGATGTCTGAGACGTCTCAGCATAGAACATAGAAACCCATACATTTTAATACTTTTAAGTTATACTGTTCATTTTGCCTCATATACTCAATGCAGAGATTCATTTATTTATTTTGTTTGCAGTTATTCCATTGTTTGCTTGTTTTAATTCACTGATGAGACTAGGGTTGCACGGTATACCGGTATTGGTATAGTACCGCGGTACTGACGCACTTACGACGGTACTATACTGCGTTTTGGACAGTACCGGTACCTGCATGTGACGTCGTGACGTTACAGGTGATGACGAAGAGAAAGCCGGAGCTTGTAAAAAAAAAAACCGCTGGAGACGGAGAGAGAAGCACGAAGTCGAGAATGGCTGCTGCTGCTACGCCGAAGCTTGTAAACAAAACAGGGGCTCAAAGTGCTACATGGCAGTACTTTGGGTTGAGAGTAAACGAGAAAGGCCAGGCAACTGTGCCGGATGCACCATTGTGCAAAAGGTGTTTAAAAACATGCTCGGCCAAGGGTGGAAACACTTCCAACCTAGCAAAACACTTAAAGGACCACCACCCAGACCTCCACGCAGAGTTCAAGGAACGACAGGTAATTTACTCTTGACATGTACCTTTTTCAAATGCAATAGTTTAATAGTTTTAAGTGCAACACATTATGAAGAGTTCTTATCAAACAGAAAAAACACAGCGACCACCACATTTCACGTTTTGCAATTGTACACCCCAAAAGTTCGTTTCAGTTCGTAACAGCACAGTCATGCAGTGCAGTGAGCAGCAAACTTACTCAGCAACTTTCTTCAACAATCAGACAGCGAAGTTATCCGTATGAGTTTGTTGATTTATTGCACAAAATCCATGGAACGCATTCAACACAAAACGACGACGGTAGTGTTAACTTTGTTGTTAATAGCATCCACGTTCGGATATATACAAAAAAGGAGAGGCCAATTAATGAATTAGCGCCATACTGTCAAGTGGCCACGCTAGGCATTACACCCAATAATCAGGTAAGACAGAGAGCTTTGATTGGAACGTTTTTAGACAGAAAATACAAAAAACGAACTCTAACAAACTCTGATCATGATCTTTATAAAGTACAAAGTTTTACATACTTAATACAGGCTGTGTGTTATAAATATTTTTAGGTTATGTAAAAAAGGCATTAGCTTGTATGACAAATGTATCACCTTTATTTATTTTTTTCACTGCAGAGGTCTGGACCGTCTGGTGCTTCTGGTCCGGAGACAAGACCCAGTGCCCCCACTCAGACACAACCTACCCTTCAGGCTGTTTTTGAGCAGCATACAAAATATGCAAAAGACTCGAAAGATGCCAAAAGGCTGAACAGAGCAGTCGCTGAGTATATCTGCATGGACCAAGTATTGTTCTTTTAAAATAGTCAGTAAATACTTTTTAATATAGAATACAGAATTTTGATATATTATTGTTTTAAGAGGTTCTATTAAAATAGTCAGTAAGTATTTTTTATTTATTCACACTGACTGTTCTAAAATTGTTTTTTGAGTGCAATAAGAAAATAAGAATTTTGATATATTATTGTTTTAAGAGGTTCTATTAAAATAGTCAGTAAATACTTTTTATTTATTCACCTTGACTGTTCTAAAATTGTTTTTTGAGTGCAATACGAAAATAAGAATTTTGATACGTTATTGTTTGTGTATGTTCTATTACAATAAAATCAGTAATGACATGTTTGTGTTCTTTTTTTATTATATAAAAGTATCGAAAAGTACCGGAAAGTATCGAAACACATGTTGGTATCGGTACCGGTACCAAAATTTTGGTATCGTGACAACACTAGATGAGACTTATTGGTTGTCCTGTCTTTAACATTGTCATTTCTATGTCCATAAGGTCACATTGATATAAGAAGAGTTCATGTCAATCTGTAGTACATATTATGCTTACAATGCAAGCCCAGGACACTTAAACTTTAATGGCTAAAGTGCAGTTTGGTCTCAACCTCCACACCATCCTCTAGTTGTGCATTATTTTAATTCTGCCTGTGTTATCTTAACAGTTTTACGTTTTTCAGAAAATAATTGTGTGCCACGGTCAAAGCAAAACACTGAAGGAAGACACCATTAAGAGGTGTTGACTGCTACACACACCACGACGCCCATCAGACCTAAGCTGTTCTTGGTCCATTGTTAAGTATTGGTGAGTGGGAAAAAACTCACTGTAGGCCCAACAGGTCCGGTTCTCTAAACTGATATGTGTGTGAAGCCACTTTAAAGAAATGTGGCGGGACTGTTTGGGTTGGTTAAAAGTGATAAATGTTGGGACTTAGTAAGCTAAGATTTTGAGCAGAGGAGAAGGGGCAAGGTTGTAGAATCACATCACGTGTTAAGCTTTGGTACACTTCTGGTATTATGTCATCTCTCCTTTGCTGATTTAGAGTGAAAAGTTTAATTAATGACGTAACTTAATAGTGGAGATCAAAAGGTGCTTCCCCGTCTGAGTTATTTAAACTTGTGACGTAATTTAATTGTGGACACTAAATGGTTTTTCCCCGTCAAGGTTAGACATTAAGGATAGTTGTAAGATTGAAACAAGGTAAAACTTGTGTAGTGTTTGCTGCAAAGGACCCTGATCTACTAAGCTGTTAACAGCTTAGCAGATCAGAAAGGGGGAGGAGTACGGTTTGTAAACTATAGGCTATTAACTTTCAATGGAAAATGGGGGGTAGCTTGATGGCTGATGAGTCTAGGATCACCTTCTGATTAGTCTTGAATCACTTCCTGATGGTTTTTAGGATCACCACCTTTTTGCAGACACGTTAAGTCAACACCCATCGTCGCCTAACAAAAGCTGGTCAGTCTGAGCTACTCTGAGCTACAATCTCTTTGGGTGTCAATATTGAATACACAAGTACTGTTGGATTAGAGTGTCTCTGTGTCCTTGTGACTTTGTGTCTCTGTTTTAGGTCAGATTCTAAGAAAACAACTGACTCCAATAGCCCAGCCAGGCATGTATAGTCTAATCAGCCTTATGAATCAAATCCGTTTCAATGGAGGATGGGGGTGAGGAGGGGTTGTGATTCTGACTGTACTCATGCCTGCACTATCAATACTACAAGTTATAGGTTAACTACAAGTTATCAAGTCCTCAGATGGACACTGGAAAGCTAACTGAAATCTCTATAGGAGATAGTTTAACCATTTTCATAACTACACTTAAGATTTGTTTGAGATTTGCAGGAAACCGACGCCTTGCCTTTCACCAGTGAAGAACAAGGATTCTACTGATTCTGCTACATTCACAAGGTGTCAAAAGGGGGACATTACAAAGACCCCTGTGCCAAGTCACATTTTACTGGAGGAAGACCGGAGAAAGTCGTTGGTGAAATTGGAGCAACGAACCAACACAGAAACTACACACACACACACACACACACACTTTTAGCATAGTGGACCTACTGTGGGCAGAATAAACCCCATGAGCAGTACGGATCCAGAAGGCACAGGCAGTCTACCCTGGCTTTCAGCATAGGCGTTACAAGGTTTAAGAAGATGAAGAGGATTACTCTTGTTTGCGTGTGTCCACACACAGACACACTGCACACCACACACCACATGAAGAGGAGTCAAACATCATATGCGTCATCCCCATACTTCTTTCTATTACAGGAATTCTACAGCTGCCAAGATGATGGTGTTCACCATACTTTTCATATGTTTGTTTAGCATGGTCTGTTTGTTTTTGTTTTGCTTTCCATGAGTCTGTTAGCATGGTCTATTGTTGTTGTTACTTCTTTCCAACATTCTACAGTATTCTGTCACAGCCACAATATCAGAGTATTAGAGTTTCAACATGTAGAAAGATGACACAAGATGACACAATTGTATAGACCTTCTTTAATGCACATTTTTGTCCGCTCTCGGCTGTCCAAACCTGGGTGGTCATTCTCACATGACACCGGAAAGGAATTTTCCCAAACCTCTCATCGGTTTCCACATAATTGGCAATGATAGTGGTTTTACTTTGGGTAACATGGTTTTCGCCTTTCCCTGCGAGTGTGACTGATAAAGAAAAAAGAGACTGGCAGGTCTCATTCATGGAAACTGTAAATGTATTTGTTTAGTTCTTCTTGGATGCATTAATGGTAATTGTAATAGTCCAGTCAGTTAGATCTATAGTCATAATATCATGTTGTTTACGGTATTTCATTTTGCTTACGGAACCATCTTTTTATCTGTACAGACTCTCTACTGTAAATTACCTTTTAAGCTGAAGTTCAGAATGTTTTTGCACATGTTAAGGCTGCTTTTAATTTATTTTAACCTGGGTTTTACGTAACATGTAACATTTGTTTTGTTTTGTGAAAGTTTGAAAACTTTCAAAGGGGGGTAATGTAGTAGAAAAATCAAAGATGCATGTATGTTGGGGCGTGCTTCCATTGTATCCAGTGTATCCCCACCCCCTTCCATTGTATCCAGTGTATCCCCACCCCCAACCAGATCTCCCGAATCTCCCGCCACACTAAACAAAGGCATCACACCTGTATATAAGGAGGGCGATATGCCCCATATCTTTGAGTTTGTATGGTCACAGCCTTAGGTGCACGCTGTATTAAGCTCCCGGATCCGTTACAATAAACCTCGGAGGTTTTGTCATTTACCACTACTCGGCTTGGCTTTGTCTCTACTTTGTTGATAACTAATTTTTGGACGACAAGAGAGAAGAGAGAGAAAGAAATGGAGAGAGACAGACAGGCAGGCAAACAGACAGGCGGACAGACAG
>CM059285.1:5645914-5653414 GCA_030347295.1 Setipinna tenuifilis
TAGTGTTTTGAAATGGAAAAAAGGTGACATTACAAAAGCATCATGTGTGTAAGGCATGTAAATGTGTGTAATGTTTTGCAAATTGCTGTGTGTAGTGTTTTGCAAAAAGTGTGAAGCTGAAAATGTGCTTAGAGTGGTGCCTACCTGAGCCGATGTTTTGGTATTTGAGTATTGGGTTTCATTAATTGTGGAAAACTTTAGATTTTAGCGTGTAAGCAAACATAAAAAACTGTAATATGGTTAATGGTTAATTAGTATTCATAACTATTTTTACATTTATACTTCTAAACATTAATTTATTTATAGTCATAACTGCACTCGTCAGGCAGGTGAAGCTTTATAACCAAGAATGCAATGTGTCACTTGAAGTTGAAAAATGTCTTATAAAATAGCATTATAAAGCCTTAGGAGGAGAGTCATGGGCATGCATAAATAGTTATGAACACTTCACATACTTTATGAATGCATTGTAAGCCTTTATGAATGTGTTACAGTTTTTTATGTTTGCTTACACGCTAAAATCTAAAGTTTTCCACAATTAATGAAACCCAATACTCAAATACCAAAACATCGGCTCAGGTAGGCACCACTCTAAGCACATTTTCAGCTTCACACATTTTGCAAAACACTACACACAGCGATTTGTAAAACATTACACACATTTAAATGCCATACACACATGATGCTTTTGTAATGTCACCTTTTTCCCATTTCAAAACACTAGCTACCAAATGACCACACACTTGCAACCAACTGATTAAACACAATTGTCATGTGCCAAAACACTAAGGGAAAAAATGCAAAACACAGTAATCATACTTAAACACTGTAAAATAGAAAGCAGGGGCATAACTTTGACTTGAATATGAGTGTAAGGCTTAGTAAACAAAGTAAAGTAAAGATTAGAGTGAAGAGGTAAATACTATCACTGCAAGGTACAATGGGAGGAGAGCAGACAGAAAAGACAAGGACTAAATTGATCACATTGGAATGACATTGGTTGACTACCTTGAAAACGCTATGTTGAGACTTGCCACCAAATAAGCCAGACATGATACTTAGAGTAACTTTTTGTCTCCAACAACACTGTGTTTTACTATGTTTGCTGTGAATATGGTTCTTTGAAAAAATGGTTTTCAACATGCAACCATGCAACAAGCAAACACTTCAGCATATTGACTGATTTTGGATTACATAAAAGTAAAAAAATATCTATTGAAATATATTTAGTGAACAGCATTTGTCATGTGTGTAGTGGTCTCGGTATATATTTTTAACTTTACCACAGTTTTAGTGAAGGGGAGGAAAAAAAAGTTACCCCACCAGGGTTTGAACCCAGGTCTCCAGGGCACCAAACATGCACTTTGACCACAACACCAAAGAGACAGACAGTGTGTTATGGTACTCAGAGCACACCCAAAACCCTAATGATGGTCACTCCTGAACTTATCCTTGTATATTTGGACAGAGTACACAACATTGTAACTGCAGTGAACACGAATGAACGCATGCGTTACATTGTTGTGTGGGACAATGTGTCCTTTCATAGATCTCCTTTGGTACGAAATTGGTTTCTACAGCATCCACAGTTTACAGTCCTTTTTCTTCCACCATACTCATCTTTTCTAAATCCAATAGAAGAGTATTTCTCAGCATGGCGGTGGAAGTTTTACGATCTCGATGAAATTCTGTGGCCAGATGCAGCAAGGAGAAGGGATGCCTATATTTTTCTTCAACATGGTTAAAGATACTGTTGTGTATTGTTTTGTTCAGTATATACTTTGTTGTCAAACTGCAACTATTGGCTGAGTTGAGTCTAGTTACAGGATAAAAAAATAAACATTTTCATTGGTCTGCAGAATTGCTGTCATGTAGTGTCGAATTTGTGAATTGGTGTCATCGGGTGAATTTACTATATTTTACTTTGTCTGTGTAATTTACAAGAGAGCAAATGTTACAATTATTTTGCATTTATTACCACTGTGTCTAACTTATTCCAATACAATCATATGATGTGACTCATGTGTGTGCAATTTGGTGCCAGAATTGCATTTTTATAAATATGTGTATACTTTTGACAAAAGAATAGCATTTTGCAATAGAGCTGGGGTGTTCTGTTAATTGGGTATATGGTTGCATTAACTGTGTGTAGTGTTTTGTCAACATGGGCCCAGTTTTTAAAATTGAGTTTAAGCAACTGTAAAAAACTGTAATACAGTCTTGTGAATACAAGCTTCATAGGAAGTGTTAGCGACTGGACAAAGATTAAATGTGGAGTGTGGATTTAATGTGACTGAGTTTGAAGGAGCTTTCCCAGATAGCTGTACAGGCGTAGAGCATTGAAGCAGACAGTTATCTTGCTCGTTGGTAAACTACCCTGACTCAAACTTTATTCAGAATCCAGATTTCACATTCATGAGAATTTAAAGACAGCCATCAACCCTGTGTGAGGTTGTGTGAGTGTGTATCTGTGCTATCCAGTACAGTGCCTCCTGTGTGTGTGTGTGTGTGTGTGTGTGTGTGTGTGTGTGTGTGTGTGTGTGTGTGTGTGTGTGTGTGTGTGTGTGTGTGTGCACTCTAAAAAATAAAGGTGCTTACATGGTTCTTTACATTTCTGAATGGTTCCATGGAGAGTGAAAACTCTGTGTTGGACCATTACATTATAGGAAAGGTTTTTCACAGTAGAAATGGTTCTTCAGAGCCTCAGATCATAATGGGCTGTGCTATGTCATATCGGTCTCAAATAGTTCTTTTAAAAACTGTTGCCTCAAGGGTTCTTTGAAGCACTGAAAAAGGTTCTTCTATGGCATCGTTCTAAAGAACTGGCCCCATTATTTTTTAGAGTGTGTCAGTGTGTCAGTGTGTGTGTGTGTGTGTGTGTGTGTGTATAGTGTGTGTATAGTGTGTGTACAGTGTGTGTATAGTGTGTATGTATAGTGTGTGTGTATAGTCTGTATGTGTAGTGTATGTGTAGTGTGTGTGTGTGGTCCACAGTATGGTGATGTCTGTGTATGCCTCCTGTTTCATGTATGTGTGAATGTGTGTGTGTGTGTGTGTGTGTGTGTTTGTGTGTGTTACCCAGTACGGTGATATTTTTGTATGCCTCCAGTTTCATGTGTGTGTGTGTAGTGTGTATGTGTTTGTGTGTATGTGTGTGTGTGTGTCAACGTGTGTGTGTTACCCAGTACGGTGATGTCTGCGTAGGCCTCCTGAGGGGGGTCAGTGTAGAGCTGGCACACATAGCGGCCCTCGTCCGACAGGGACACGTTGGACAGAGACACACGCAGCTCGTTATCCGAGAAGTTCACCAGCTGGAAACGACTGTCCTTCAGAGCTGCAGGGAGAGAGGGAGGAAATAGAGAGACAGAGAGAAAGAGAGAGATACAGAGAGAGAGTGAGAAAAGGAGAGAGGGGTTTAACACTCCTTTATTAAATCACTGTCAGACAATTCAACAATAGCACATCATCAACCGCACAGCTCACATTCTTCTGTGAATTTTAACGATGGCAGCTGATTGTGTAGACAGAAAGAGAGAGCGAAAGAGAGAGAGAGAGAGATGGAGAAAGAGGGAGAGAGAGAGAAAGAGAGAGAGAGGGACAGCTATGTGTGTGTGTGTGTGTCAGAGAGAGAGAGAGAGAGAGTGAAAGAGAGAGACAGAGAGAGAGAGAGAGAAAGACAGAGAGGGAAAGACAGAGAAAGAAGGTTAAGTACAGACTGTAACTCTCCAGTCACCACTTAAAATGGCCACCACTGGCCACCACCAACATTCACTCTCATATCTGTGTGCACAGGATGTATAAAAACAGAGAGCAACTTCCTACTTGCATTCTGACAGAAATATTTATTCAATTTTCTTCCTTAAAACTCCCTAATTCCCAAGTTAAAGCCAGTCCCTAATTCCCCAGCCCAACCTTAATGGCTAAATCCAATTGAAGCATGAGACAGCTGCAGCTTACACCAAGAGCAGCGAGGGACGGACAAAAAAGAGTGGTAATTTAGATGGAAATTTGTATAATAAATTGGACACCAGATTCAACACACACACACACACACACACACACACACACACACACACACACACACACAGTTTGGAAGGATGGGCGGACATGATGGAGAAAAAAGGAGTGAGGAACAGATAAAGAGAGAGGAAAAAGATAGATGCACAAAGGAGAGAGAGATAGAGAGAGAGAAAGATAGAGAGAGTGAAAGGAAGATAGCGAGAGAGAAAGAGACAGGGGAAGGGCAGGGTGATAGTGAAAGAAAGTGAAAGCAGTAAAAACAAGAAGAGAGAGAAAGGAGAGACAGAGTAAAAAATGAGAAAGAGGAGAAAGGGTGAGAGAAAAATAGAATAGAGAGAGGAGTACACATGAAGAGAGTGAAAGAGAGAGAATCGCAAGAAAGTGAAAGAAAATAAGACAAAGGGAGAAAGGGAGTAAAAGAAAGAGACAATGAAAAGAGAGAAAGAGAATTAGGAGAGAGAGAAAAATAGAGTGCAGAGGTGGGTTGTTAGAAGTGGAGTTCAAGCGTGGCTCATATTTGGGATTCTGAAGGAGAGGGTGTGTGTGTGTGTGTGTGTGTGTGTGTGTGTGTGTGTGTGTGTGTGTGTGAGAGAGAGAGAGAGAGAGAGAGAGAGAGAGAGAGAGAGAGAAAGAGAGAGAGAAAGAAGGATTGTGTGTGTGTGTGTGTGTGTGTGTGTGTGTGAGTGTGTGTGTGTGTGTGAGGGGATGATGAAACTGCTGGAGCTCCCCCTGGGACCAGCACAGGCTGCCAGCCAGCATCAGCCACTGCCACTGGGGCACAAAACCTCTCACAATACATCAGCACACACACACACACACACACACACACACACACACACACACACACACACACACACAGTATCTCTTTTTCTCTCTCTCACTCACCCTATGTCTATGTCTCTCTCTCACACACACACACACCATCTCTCTCTCTCACACACACACACAATCCTTCTCTCTCTCTCTCTCTTTCACACACACACACACACACACACACACACACACACACACACACACACACACACACACACAGAGCGATGTCCCCTAATCCCGACTCTCTATTACTGCTCAGCCACCTCTGAGTCCGGCTGGTAGCCAATCACAATCAGCCGAACCTGGTGCTGTGAGCCCCGGCAGCCAATCACATTCCAGCACAGCTACGACTGTCAGCAGCCCTGGGCCTTCATGCTCCCAGGCTAATGACCAGTCGCTCAGTGACACACACACACACACACACACACACACACACACATGTGTTCTGAAGATGAGTGGTTAGAAAGCACAGAAGACAAGAGAGACAAAGAGAGAGAGAGAAAATAGATAGAGAGACAAAGGTGCAGTGGGCCACAAGAAAATCAGAGAAGAGGAGAAAGGAAAGCGGGAAAGAAGGAGAGAGAGAGAAAGAGACAGACAGACAGACAGACAGACAAACAGACAGAGAGAGAGAAGAAAAGATAAAAAAGAGAGAGATGCAGACTAGAGTATAGCAGGGAGATACACAAAGAAAAGAGAGAGGGAGAAAAGGGGATAGAAAGAAAGATAAAGAGAAAGAGAGAGAGAAGGAAAGAGAAAAAGAATGATGCAAAGAGAATTAAGATGGAAACCGAAGGCAAAAAAGATGATAGAGATGAGACACACAGGTGAAAGAGAAACATGAGAAAGAGTGTGTGTGTGTGTGTGTCTATGCACTTGCTTGTATGTGTGAAAATGTGCGTGTGTGTTTGTGTGTCTGTGGTTGTGTAGTGGATGTGCTGTGTGTGTGTTTCTATGTGCTTGTATGTGTGCAATGGTGAGTGTGTAAATGAGTGTGTGTATGTGTGTGTGTGTGTCTGTGTGTGTGTTTGTGTGTCTATGTGCTTGCTTGTGTGTGTGTGTGTGTGTGTGTGTGTGTGTGTGTGTGTGTGTGTGTGTGTGTGTGTGTGGGTGGGATGAAAGTGCTGCATTGATGAGAGCTCATATGAACTGTGGCTGACAGGCTGCTTTTGAGGCCCTCACTGAAGCTACCGCCGCTGCTCTCTAGGGTGTGTGAAGCCTAGCATTAGTTTAGCTGCTGTGTGTGAGTGTGTGTGTGTGTGCATGTGTGTGTGTATGTATGTGTAAGTGTGTATGTCCTTGCTTATATATGCATAAGTGTATGTCTGTTTTTGAGTGCACGTGTGCCTTGCTTATATATGCATGTCTGTGTATATGTCTGTGTGTGTGTGTGTGTGTGTGTGTGTGACTGACTGTGTGTGCATGCGTAAGAGAGAAATATTCCAGGCAATAAGTTTAAATGTGGTAAACTAAAGTGCTGTAACAAAAACAGCAGTTGTACAGTGAATAACTATATAATGTATATACATATATAATAACATCTAACAGTTGCACAGCAATGTGTGTGTGTGTGTGTGTGTGTGTGTGTGTGTGTGTGATAGAGAGAGAGAGCAAGAAAGAGTGAGACAGAGAGAAAGAAAGAAAGAGAGAGAGTGTGTGTGTGTGTGTGTGTGTGTGTATGTGTGTGTGTGTGTCCCTCTGGTGTGAAAGTGCCTGAGGCACTGAACAGTGCGGAACAGTAAAATGGAGCGTTTCTCTCTTCTGCATGAGCGCATCTTTACAATGGCTTTTTAATTTCATATCTGCTAGCGCATCCACACATTATCACAGAGTGACACACACACACACACACACACACACACACACACACACACACACACACACACACACACACACACACACACACACATACACACACACACACCTGCTGGGGCATATCATCAGAGGAAGCTCCTGTGTCCCTGTGCTCAAATGTGCTCTCTCCTGCCTGCCCACCCACAGTATAACATTCACACATTCACACACACACACACACACACACACACACACACACACACACACACACACAGAGTCAGTGTGTCCCTGTGCTCAAATGTGTTCTCCTGCCTGCCCACCCACACTCTAATGTTCTCTCTGCGCTCTGACATTTAGATAAAAACACACACACATTGTTCTTCCGCCGCTAGTTCATGTCGTCGTTATTTAACATGCTGTTTGAACACCAGTGCTCTCCAGAGACATGGGAACACGCACACACACACACACACACACACGGGCATTAAAAAAACACACACACACACACACACACGGACATTAAAAAAAACACACACGCACACACACATAGACATTAAAAAAACACACACACATGCTCACATACATGCAAAATCAATAGCACCTCAAGTACATGCACGTACACAGACATGCACACACACAGTACATATGTACACTCACACACACGTGCACACCAATAAATGTGCACCCACACACACACTTACACTTACACACACACACACACACACACACACACACACACACACACACACACACACACACCATACCATGCAGTAAAGGCAGAATTACATGTGATTGGGCTAGTCCTGTGTAGTTATTTTAGTCAGAAGTGGAGACTGATTGCTTAGTACTTCCCTAGCCAGAGCTTTTCCTCTT
>CM059285.1:5658414-5663414 GCA_030347295.1 Setipinna tenuifilis
TAACACTTTAGAATAACGGGCGCTTATAAAGCATTAGTAACACGCAGTAAATAATAAACTAATTATTTTTTGATATATATAGATTGATGTTATATATGTGTGTTATTCCTCATTTGAAAAAAAACATTAGTCAATGATTCTGTAATGATGAAATAAATAATAATTAAACATTTTCAAACATAAAAGTCTTTTAGCAAAAACTAACTGAACAAGTTCACTTTCCACAAATGAATTGTGCATTATTTGTAGACTTTGTAAAATCTTCAAAATATTATTTGTAAAAAGTTGGTATACTATTTTTAAGTTATCAGAGGCAGCAGGTCTCTTCTTGTTCTCCCTTCCACCAGGCGGAGAACTGGCTTTGTCCTGGTGCCTCGTTTATAGATATAAAGTCTAAAAAGTAACGAATCGTCTATAAGAGCTTATGGTGAGCTATAGATATTGAGGTAAGTGTTTGTATGCAGATTCAGATTAGTGGATGTAATTAATTATATAGATGTGTTGCATATCAATAATAAAACATTAACAAATAATTAATAACATGAGAGGTGAATCTGGGCTATCCACGTTTAAAGTCTTCCTCATGAGCCTTGTATATACATGATAAACAGAACCTTAGTCACATATGAACAAGTATTCAATAAATAATGAATGTTTTCTTGACATGTCTTCCTGGACCTATAGCCTGCACATGGCCAGGGCATGTTTTAATCATTTACAAAAACTATCTAAATGTTTTGTTCATAATTAGTTACAGTGAATATAGACTTTCAGCCAATGTTTTTGAGCACATAGCCTATATATTTATACATATCTTAAGCAATGTTTCCTTGGCTTCATTTCGACCACATTTAATGATTTACAAGCTAATCTTAATACAGTAATAGTATAGCTATGAATTACTTAAAAATAGTATACAAACTATTTACAAATAATATTTTGAAGATTTTACAAAGTCTACAAATAATGCACAATTCATTTGTGGAAAGTGAACTTGTTCAGTTTGTTTTTGCTAAAAGACGTATATGTTTGTAAATGTTTAATTATTATTTATTTCATCATTACAGAATCGTTCACTAATGTTGGATGAGGAATAACACACATATATAACATGAATATAGTATTCCTTACTCATTAACAGATATCTGTAAATGTTTTGTAAAATAATTAGTTTATTATTTACTGCGTGTTACTAATGCTTTACAAGTGCCTGTTATTCAATTTTTTTTGTTATTCTTATTGTAAATGTCAAATGACCAGTATCTAGATAAGGTATGTGTTTGTGATGCTATTGCACCAAACGTAGTACGGCTGATAAACATTCTCTAATAAAATGCTCTAAACTTGTCTTTCTTACTTTTAACAAGGGTTTTGTGTGGTTGCATTACAAACAGCCACAAATGCAACACTGTACCCAGTGAAAATAGCAAGAAAATCTATGGGCAGATTTAGAATCATTTATTGCAAAATGGTACAAATTTAACATTGATATTCTTTCTTCTCTCTTCTTAAAATGTATTGGGGGAGAAAGCCCAGAACCCCCGTAGTAAAAAGGAATCTAACTTCTGGGCTATAATCCCAAATGTTTTAAATAGCTAGCGACGCCCCTGTTGTATTGTAACAATAATTGTAATGAATTCTGAGATGTAGGATATTTTACATACATAAACTTAATTTTTTTGCCAGCATGCAGACTACAGAAAATATATGGCATCACTACTGGTACTTGTATGATGCATACCTCAAGGGATGATTTGAAAATACTACAGCACAACATGCTGTCGACACTGAATTAACACTAGACAGACGACTAGACAGCCAGCCAATCACGACCCTCTCTCCATCTGACAAAATGCACGGGCTTAGTGCAACCTCCTACCACATGTGTCTCAGATGAGTTGCTAGCCAGCAGGTCTACATCAGAGTTTATTTCTTCATCATTAGGGGTTGGGAATCATCCTGTAGCCTACAGTACATGAGTGCTAACCTCCATCGCAACACCATCCTTTTTTGTGCTATCATTCTCAGGTGATAATCTAGTTGTTTTTCTGTGTAAGCCCTGTTAAATAGGACAATAAGCTGCTGTAAATGCATTTCATATTTAGCTCAGTCCTGTTTTGCCTACCGCTCTGGCTCAGTCAAGTTCCCACACCAAACTGTTACAATGCTCAATATTGTGTTTGGTGATGTTCAGAAACAGATGTTCAGAAGTGTAAAATGCATGGCACAGTAGCTTAATTGCATACTGGTAGCTTACTGTGATACTAGATGTATGGGCCCATGTTTTTGCATCGCAAGCTGTTAAGTAACATCAGCTGAGTTGCATTGCTTGCTTTAAAAGGGGGATAGTCCTCGTCCCCACAGGAGATATCAATAATTTAGCAGAGGTAGGGATATGAAAACCAGAAGGGGGGAAATCACCCCCATTTCCCCCCCTACAAATCACACCCTGCCTACACACACATGCCTACACATGCATACAGCTCAAACACGCAGCTACATATAACACACGCAAACAGATGTACACATACATGTGTACAAATAACACTCACTCACACACACAAACACGCGTACACATACATGTATACAACTAGCACACACACAAACACACAAACACATACATGTATACAACTAACACACACTCACACACACTCACACACATACACACACATGTATACAACTAACACACACTCACACATACAAACACTTGTACACATACATGTATACAACACACACTCACACACACAAACAAGTACATGTCCTTAAGCATTTTCCGAGTAGGAGAGATGTGTGTTTGAGCTTTAACAAGGGCCATGTCAGGGACACAGCAGGGTTAAATCTTGGCCATATCAGGGCCAAATCTGCGCCGCATCAGAGCCACGTCAGCAGCAGAGCTCTGGGAGTTCCTAACCTTGCAGTTGGGGGAGAAATGCGCCAGAAAGTAAAAGAAGAAGAGTCAAAACAAGACTATGCCATATGTTTATGCATAATTAATACAGAATGCATAAAACCTTCAGATTATTTCGCTATCACTCGGCAGCACAACAAGGACACACACACACACACACACACAAACAAAGGGGTCGCCTCCACGCACACACACACACACACACCACACACAAACAAAGGGGTTGCCTCCATGCACACACACACACACACACACCACACACAAACAAAGGGGTCACATCCATGCTCACACACCACACACAAAGGGGTCGCATTCATAAATGATGTTTCCTGGGGTGGTGCGCCCATGCTAGGCACATAATGAATCCAAAACAAGAGCCTGATGTTGCACTCACACACACACACACACACACACACACACACACACACACACACACACACACACACACACTATCTTTCTCTCACAAAGACATATGCCTGCATTTCCACACAAACCTACATGGTGTGCAGCAGCATGCACACACACACACATTTTGTGCTGCATTTTGTGCTTTGTAACAGATAGGGGTCAAATGTGTTTGTGTGAGTGTGTGTGTATATGTGTTTGTAAATGTGCCTGTGTGTGTGTTTGTGTGTGTGTGTGTAAATGTGTGTGTCTGTATGTGTATGGTGTGAGAGTGTGTGTGTGTTTGTGTGTGCGTGTGTGGGTGATGAGTTAGTGCCAAATGAATGTAAAGAGCGTTGTTATTGACGGTGAAGCCCATCTTTAAGTTGCTTGTGAACTGGGCTGTTACGCACAACCACAGCTGATTAAACACACACACATACACACACACACACACACACACACACACACACACACACACACACACACACACACACACATCTCATTCAGGTGATTGCGCACCCCCCTACCCGACCCATCCCACTGCCGTCCTAATCGGCCAACACACCGCCCACTCTCAGATACAGCACCGGTCCGTTTGTATGTGTTTGTGTGTGTGTGTATATGTGTGCGTGTGTTTGTGTGTGTGAGTTTGCAATCACACACCATACACGTAAATCATAACAAACATTGCCTCATTTTCTTTAGTCAGGGTTCTGACTCGCCATTCAAATCATGCAAATGCTATATCCTCTACTCAGACAAAAATGTGTGTGTGTGTGTGTGTGTGTGTGTGTGTGTGTCTGTTTGTGTGAGTCTCTTTACTTAAAGGGCAGGCTGGTGTCTATGCAATTGTGAAGTGTCTGTGTGTCTCCAATATGTGTCTTTGCCTATATTTTATGTCTTTCATTGTGTGTGTGTGTGTGTGTGTGTGTGTGTGTGTGTGTGTGTGTGTGTGCTGTGCATGTGGTGTGAGTGGAAAGCTGCCCCTGTGTGTGTGTGCGTGTGTGTGTTGTGCGTGTGGTGTGAGGGGAAAGCTGCCCCTCTGTGTACGTGTGTGTGTGTGTGTGTGTGTGTGTGTGTGTGTGTGTGTGTACTCACGTCTGACGTCTCTGAAGTAGATGGTCTGTCTGTTGGGGTTGAGGAGCTGGATGACCGAGTCGTCGTTGTTCTTGACTCTGCAGCTGATGGTGGCCGTCTCTCCCTCCACCACAGACACATTATCCGTCACCAGGTTCTGCCCTTGCACTGAAAACACACACACACACACACACATAGAGTTTACACACATGCTACAATTACACTCACACTCACACACACACTACACTGTACTCATACACACACATGGGCATCTCTCCCTCCACCACAGTTTCTGCCCTTGCACTGAAAACACACACACACACACACACACACACACATATATATATATATATATAGAGAGTTCTCATACACGCTACAATTACACACACACTCACACGCTACACTCACACACATATGGGTGTCTCTCCCTCCACCACAGACACATTATCTGCCACCAGGTTCTGCACTGAAAACACACACACACATATATAGAGATCACACAGACGCTCCAATTACACACACACTCACACACTACACTCATACACACACATGAACTTGCACTGAAAACACACACACACACATATGTGTATGGCCTACTGTATTTTTTTTTCATTAACAAAAAGTAACT
>CM059285.1:5670914-5678414 GCA_030347295.1 Setipinna tenuifilis
TCAGAGAGTACATCTCCAAATGACTTCGCCATAAATAACCTCCTTGTCATTTACAATTCAGTCTTTGCAAGGCGGCCGGGACGCACGGAAATGTAAAGTAGGGTCGTTCCTAAAAGCAGCAAAGCGAGGAGGATGGAAATGCACACACTCACACACACACACACACACATACACACTCAAACACACCACTCTTCCTTTGAGTCGCCGATCAACAGCAGGCAGCTTACAGCAGTGGGACAGGATCAAAGATTAGGCTAGTTAGGCTTTTGCTTTAAAAAAACACACTTTCGTCTCGCAAAACATGTTTTGGCTTTAATCTGGGGTTGAATCCTGGGCATGGAACACGGTTCTACTGGCATTAGGTACAAATCCTAAGAATGGACTAAGCTTATAAATGTGTTACAAGTATAGATTTATCTTACAAATGCGTTGTAAACATGTTGTTGCAGTGGCATTTTGTGGTCATTGTGACTTTCATGTTCCATCCTCCAGACCAGCATTCCAAGTTCCATACTGTAGAGAAAGGTTCCATGGTCCATATTCCAGACCAGGATTCCATATTCTGCACTTTAGACATGAGTTACATGATCCATATTTAAGATCAGACCTCCATGTTCCATGGTCTTGACCAGGGTTCCATGTTTCATATTCCAGACCAGTGTTCCATGTCCCAGAGAAGGATTTGAAGTTCCATATTTCTAAAATGGGTTTCATGTTCCATGCTTCAGACAAGGGTTTCACATTACAAGGGTTCCACATTACATCAGGCCAGAGTTCAATGCTTTCACTTGAGAATAAAATATTCAAACAGCAAGAGAACTGGTGAGCTAAGAACTTTTTGTAATAATTTGTGAACCAAACAGAAAAGCGTCCATGATAATAATCATGTTACTACAGCAGTGGTACTTGTAAAGATTACACTCGTGTTCTTCCTCTGATGTTGAATTTAGAGCTGTTGATTGCTAAGATTATGCACTTTATTCCACTGATGTTGACTGAGATTGATGTTGTTTGTTAAGACTAAAACTGTGTTATTCCAGATGTTGACTGCCGATGGGTGCTGCTTGTTCAGATGACAAGCATGTTATTCCTCTGAAGCTGCACTCAGGTCATATATAATTCTGCTGGCATGCCACAGCAACACAGAGCCATGCTGGGAGACTCTCCCCCTCTCTGTCTCTCTCTATCTCTCTTTCTGTCTGTCTCTCTTGCTCTCTCTCTCTCTGTCTCTCCCTCTTATAATTCAGGCCTGCCAGGGTTGACACATGTGCACAGCGCTCACGTGCTGCCACACAGATAAAACATGGATGTTGCTGCAGAGCCCACACACACACACACACACACACACACACACACACACACACACACACACACAGGCACAGACGCTCAGAGAGTCTGAGACAGACAGACAGACAGACAGACAGACACACACACACACACACACACACACACACACACACACACGGTACATGTCATAGAGTACTGAGAAGCCTGTAGCTAAGTACTGAGCTAAGACAGACAGACAGAAACACACACAGACACACACATAGACACACTGTAAACGTTATAGAGTAGCATGCAGAGAGAGTCACAAGTCACACACACACAGACAGGACATAGCAAACATGGATAGAGGCTATCTCTCTCTAGGGATAGTACTAGTAAAGCAGCCATTACCCAATAGTTAGTTGAGTGTACATTTAGTAAATCTCACCACTGACACACCAACATCAAGATCAAGATCAAGATATGCTAATAAATGAGTTAGCAGCTTAAGTTTTAGCTGACTTGTAGCGCATCTTCTTCTTAAAAAAATAACAAGTCAAAATAGGGCCAAATTAGCCTCAGGTAAAAACATGTGAGTCACAAAAAATACAGTAACAATTAAGTATCTAATTTTTTCCTGTATTTATGTGTATTCCTGTAGTTATGGTTTATTATTAGCGATAACAAATGGTTAGCCTATCCCAAAAGATGCACAGTCAGTTATTAACAGTCATTGCTAAGGATAAGGTAAAATCTATGTTTCTATTTGTTGTGCTTTTTCAAAGTTTAATTGCGACTGCATTAACCTCTAAATTCACCTTCCACACTGTCATACCACAGGACTCAGATAACATCCTGCACCACACACACACACACACACACACCACAGGACATGGCTCACACACTCTCTCACATGCACACACACACACACACACACACACACACACACACACACACACACACACACACCACAGGGCACGGCTCACACATTCCACAACACACACACACACACACACACACACAAAAACCAAAGAGCTCAAGGACTCACACACACACACACACACACACACACACACACACACACACACACACACACACACACACACACACACGTGCTCTGGGTCAGGAAAAAAAAGCTGCTTTTCCACTGGATTTTGTGTGTTATACACGTTTAACCTTCCGTGTCTTTCTTGACTGGGAGTGTAAACTTGGAGGCCCCTCTGTGTCAGTCCTAAGAATGTGGGCAGGCTATTGTCCTCCTTATTCACCGCCTCTCTTTTGTCCTCAAGTTTGAAAGGTCACCTTTTGATTCGCACCTATTCACTTCAAACTTTTCCATCGTGTTCTTACAAAAGCCGCGATGGCCATGAGGGACATTAGAAGCTGGCCCAGGGAGCTTTTTAAAAGTGCGCTCTACACTGACATCCTCCTCAACAATCAGAATTGTGAAAGAAAGTGTGTGTGTGTGTGTGTGTGTGTGTGTGTGTGTGTGTGTGTGTGTGTGTATAGCTCCTCTCCTCCACACAAGTGTGCTCTGACAAGAGTGTGATCCAAAGCACAGTCACACACTCCATCCTTCTCATGCAGTCAAAAAGAACGCAGAGTTTTTAATTTATTTCTAATGTTGTATCACACAGCACATCTAGTAAAAACCTTCTCTATTCTTGATAACTTTTGAAGGTTCTTGCGAAGTTATCTATCTATCTAGCTATCTAGCTAGCTAGCTAGCTAGCCATCTACCTAGCTATCTATACTATTGTACTGTTGGGTGTTAATTAAGTCACTGGCAGATTAGTCCAGCAGCATGTCTTGTTAATTTTGGCCCTGTCTTAGTTCCCATTTACCCTGTATGGTAAGTTCATTTAGTTCCCATCATATGTGCTAAGTTGCCTGAGTTCTCATATTCTGTCATAAGATCTTGTGAGGTTAGTTCCTTTAGTTTCAATCTTGTGTGCTAAGTTTCTTCGGTTTCTGTCTCCTGTCATGAGTTGCTTTAGTCCCTATCCTCTGTCGTAAGTTCATTTAGGGCCGATCCTCTGCTATAAGTTCATTTAGCTCCTATCTTGTGTGGTACAGTGAGTTCCTTTAGTCCTCCATGCTCTGTCATCAGATCATCGGGTCCCTTTAGGTCCTCCGTGAGACGGAGCAGCGGCGTAATTTCAGCACCTCGGGCGGGAGCCATTGCCTGTCTTGATTGCGGTTCAGGAGATTAAACAGCAGCCTCCGCCAAGGAGCCCCAGTGTCAGCCAGAGCACCATCCAAAGCCACCCACAGCCACACACACACACACGCAGGATGCTCAGCCTTATAATCGCTGTCATTTCACATTATATAAGGTATTGATCAGCCTTTTAACCACTGTTATGTCACACCGTATCAGGTATTGATCAGCCTTATAGTAACTGTTTTTTTTTCTCACATTGTATAAAGTATTGCACGACCTTATAAAAACTGTTATTTGAAATTATATAAGGTGGTGATTCCCAAACTTTTAACTGCTTTGTACCCCCTGACACTCTGTCCTACCAGTTTTCCCCAGTGTGCTTTGAGTATTTTCACATAATAATTGTGCATATTATATAATACATAATAATGCAGTCCAAATTTGGTTATATAAGGGATAGCTTGAATGACCTTTTTGCACATCTAGTATGTATACTTAATCTTTATGCTAGTAAACGTTGAGAACTTATTCACAAATTTGTTTTGTGTACCCTCTAGAGTTGATCCAGGTACCCCTAGGGGTGCTCGTACCCCAGTTTGACAATCACTGATATAAGGTATTGCACGGCCTTATAACCACTGTTATTTCCCATTGTATAAGGCAGGGCTATTCAATTAGTTTGGGACTGGGGCCAGTTCATCAAACTGAAACTAAACCAGGGGCCGGGCAATATGACTTATCAAGGTATCAATTAAAGCAATATATTCACTCTCACATGTAATAACTAAATTAAATTACACTTCGGGGGCCACTATAAATCATCTCAAGAGCTGCATCTGGCCCCAGTACCGCCATTTGAAGAGGCCTGGTATGAGGTATTGATCAGCCTTTTAACCACTGTTATTTCCCATTGTATCAGGTATTGATCAGCATTTAAACCATGTTATTTCACACTGTATAAGGCATTGCACGATCTTATAACCACTGCTATTTCACATTATATAAAGTATTTCATGACCTTAAAATCACTGTTATCTCCCATTGTATAAGGTATTGATCAACCATATAAATACTGTCGTTTCCATATGTATAAGGTATTGATCAGGCGTATAAGCACCGTTATTTCACTGGGGATCAGGGCTGCGGCTACTAAATGCGCATAAAAGGAGAATGTGAGTTTGAAGAGCGAGCCTGATGAGCCGCACTGCAAAACACGCCGTTCGCTCGATAAAATATCCAGCTTCAGGCAGCTTTTTCCTGTGTGATGGAGTGACGACTACTTCTTTAGTTTCTACTTCTTTAATCTCTGCAAACCACCAGCATCTGGTCGCAAGAAATAACTTCAACAACTCAAAGAGTCCATCGGACAAAGCGGGTGTAGTCCCAAAATGCAAAAATTAAGAAAATGTAATTTATAAGTTTTAAAATAATATTTAAAAATATATAATAAATATGGAATACATTTTATAAGTAAATGCTGTTTTAAAATGCTTCTAGCTCGAGACTATTCTACTTGATTACTTTTAAAAAAGCTGGGGTTTTTAATGCAACTACCGATAAGAGGGGGGTAACTTGAAAAATGTGATTTTATTGGTCATGCCCATTTTACCTGTGAACTCCTAAATTGGAATTTCCTGTTAACTTTGACAGTGGCGTAATTAACCTACACCTACAGTACGTCACCACTTACACTGTCACATAAATGTAATTTTCATTTTTTTATTTTTCAATATACAGCTGACCTTGATTCAGCACATTGTATAAGGTACTGCATTGAGCTTCAAGCACCTCTTCAGCTGAAGAGCACTCTGCTGTTGACGCATTTAAGTGAACATGAATTCAAACGAGCATTAGACACTCTCAACAAGCACATAAAAGCAAGAACAGAGACACTCAAGGAGAGACGAACAAAGGAACATCACATCATGTAAAAGACAGCACAGGAAAGAGAGAGATAGACAGAGAGAGAGAGAGAGAAAGAGACAGAGAGAGAGAGAGAAAGAGACAGAGAGAAAATAAGCAAGACAGAGAGAGAGTGAGCAAAAGAGAGAGAGAGAGAGTGAGCAAAAGAGAGAGAGAGAGGCAATAAGAGGAAGATGGCGGGTTTGTACCTGGCATGGTCTCAGCAGCTCCTTTGGAAGGCATACAAGAAAAGAGAAGAAACGAAGAAAAAAAAAACATAACAAAAGAAAAGACAAGAAAAAAGAAAAGAGAGAGGGGGGAAGAGAAGAGAAGGGAAAAAAGGTATTAGCAGGCATTCATTAAGCTCAGATAAGTCACATTCACAAGGCGGAGCGAGAGAGGCTTTGGTGTCGGTGGTGCTGTGGAGTATTTTAATGGTAATGGGGAAGGCCTTGAGCCGGGGTTGGCTTACTACCTGACAACACTGCAACCCTCTCTCCGCTCCGTGGTGGCTTATTGAACACGGAGAAGCCTCAGAAAATGTATCAAGTGGCATCCACCTTGACTCTCCTGCATTATCTTTGGAGATGCACTCATTCATTTCCATTTAAAAAACAGAATTCATCAAGGAGGGCTTTAATGAAGGAGTCAGCGCTTTAAAAAAGCAAACAGAAAAGTTGGTGATAAAAATGCACAAGCTGCAGTCTAAGCACAGGAAAAAGGCATCGTGCTCAACCTGAGGAGGAGGCAGAGGAGTTAAGTACAATTATCCGGAGAGCTGCTGCTTCTGCTGCTGCTGAAGTACCGGGCCAGAATAACAAGCGTGTGTGTGTGTGTGTGTGTGTGTGTGTGTGTGTGTGTGTGTGTCTGAGGAGCAGTATGGGACGTTTTCCATATGAATGGCGTCACCTGGCATGGCTGCAGTCTGCCTACCACACCAGGGCCAGAGATTTACACTGAGTTAGGTACGGGGGATAGCCCCCCTGGAGAAACATGGGGTGAGATGTGGCTTGGATGGATCAGAGTACAGGAGAACTGCTTTTTCACTCCCCCACCCTCTTTTTGTTGTTCCTATGGGTACGGGAATCGAACTTCACAAGAGGTGGTCTGCACACTGTTTTGCTCCAGAAAAAGATTTGATTTAAAAAACACACAAGCCAACGTTTGGATCCCATCGGATCTCCATGAGGGACATGGGTTGGGGATCGAAACGTTGCCTTGTTTTTAAAATAAAATCTTTTTTTCTGAAGGAAAAAAGGTGTACAAGACCACTTCTGGTGGATGTGTGCACACCTCTTTCATCTTTAATGTGGGAATCAAACTTGTCTTACTGGTACAGGATTTGAAACTTCCATCCCAAGACCAACTTTTTCTACCATTAGGCCACAAATGCTCATGGTTAGAAATCACATTGGGAACAAGAGTCATATCTGTGTCAACACTGTGGTGGTAGAAACGTTAGGTGTGCACTCATACTGTTGTTTAGTAGTTAATTCACAATAGTTATGATTTCCTGTCCGATTCCCATTCTTGATTCATGCCCAACCCAAACTCGCCCGCATTTCCAAGCCTACCCAGTTGCCACCCCATCCCAAACCCACCCCCACACTCCAAACCCACCCAGTTCTAATCCACCCAATTTCAAACTCACCTACACATCCCAAACTCATCCCCACATCCCAAATTCTTCCCCACATCCCAAACTCACCCCCACATCCCAAACCACCCCCATATTCCAACCACCAAACTCATTTCTGCCCATTCCTCTTTCCCAGCCTTCCGTGTCCTGATACATTATTTACAGAGCCAGAAATGTTTCTGCAGAGTGTTTTATTTTGACTCTGCTGCAGGCCTTCATTTTGGGTGTTCTCTTTGGGAAATTTAGCCAATCAATAAGGCCCTGTCCATCAATCTGCAGCCCCATTCGCCCTGACTGACTGGCAGACGCACTGATTGATTGGCCGACTGCTGATGCACTCAGCCAATCAGGGCCCATTTTCTTGCACATTATCCACATATTAAATTAGCAGAGGTCGTGCCGCAGTGAGCACAGTGGAGAGGGTGTGTGTGTGTGTGTGTGTGTGTGTGTGTGCACGTGCGTGTGTGCGTGCGTGTTCTCATGAAGGCAGTGAGCACTTTGGATTGTATTGTGGATTGTGTAGGTGTGT
>CM059285.1:5688414-5693414 GCA_030347295.1 Setipinna tenuifilis
ACAGTAAATTATCATTTTGTGTCGGAAATCTACCAGCCACTTTCGCATTTTACCAGCATTTGGCTGCTAGCTGGTGCAAATTTCCATCCCTGGTGTGCATGTGTGTGTGTGTGTGTGTGTGTGTGTGTCTGTGTGTGTGTGTGTGTGTGTGTGTAGGAGCCTTACAGTCTTAACGAGTGTTACTGTACGTCCCTCTGCACCTCAGCTGGCCTTGCAGGGGCAGTGCTACAGCCTTTGGGTGGTGATTGGGACTTTATTAGCTGGCCAGTTACACCTGTGTCTGTGTGGCTATAAAAGCCCTTGTTAGTCTCTCTCTCTCTCTGTCTTTCTCTCCCCTCTCTGTCTCCCTCTCTCTCTCTGTCTGTCTCTCACCCCCCCCCCCCCCCCCCCCCCTCTCTCGATGTCTTTCTCTCTCTGTTTCTCTCTCACCCTGCTCTTTCTGTTGTGTTGTAGTTTGTGTGGGTGCTCATCCCCACATTTTGCCTTGGTTTTTAACCTTGGTTATTTATTCTATTTTTTGTGTAACACTGTTGTCCATCTCCATTTTCTAATATATGCCAGGTCGTAACAATGAGTGTGTGCCGTTAGTGTGTCATAATAAATGTGTACTCTTACAGTGTTTTTAATGAGTAATTAGTGTTAAAGTGTTTTTTTTGTAACAAGTGTGTAAGGGTATGTAATCGGGTATGTAATCTTTACAATGTTGCACTGCAGTTATTGTGTTTTGATGCGTGTGTAATAAATATACTGCCCCATTGCAGTGACTGTGTTTTGATGAGAGCGTTATAATTACATATCATGTTTCACTGCATTAACTGTGTTTGGATGAGAGCAAAATAAATATCAAGTTTCACTGCAGTTCCAGTTGCTGATAGTCACTTCCACCCAGTGTCCTTCTTCTCCTCTTAAACACTACCATGGGCCTCACCTACACACTCCCCCGACACACTTTAACACACAGCTGCCTCACAACTAATCTTTGAGAGTGTGTGTGTGTGTGTGTGTGTGTCTCATTTAAGAGACTCTACATGTGACAGGCAGCTTAAAAGTGTGCTGTGGCATCTGGTAACAGAAATGCAAACTGATCCCTCCCCAGTGAAGGAAGCAGTCGTGTGTACTTGTGTGCAGGTGTGTGTGTGTGTGTGTGTGTGTGTGTGTGTGTATGTGTATGAGTGGTTGTGTGTGTGTGTGTGTGCTTATGTGTAGGTGTGCCTGTGTGTGTATATGTGCTTGTGTTTGTGTGTGTGTGTGTGTGTGTGTGTGTGAGTGATGTGGTCCACAGTAAGTGAGCCCTAGAGAGTGCATAGCTGAAGAAGATGAAATGGAGATCATGCTCAGCAGCACTCGGGTGTACTGGAGGCGATATGGTGTTGTGTGGCATACCCTGGGGATGTGTGTGTGTGTGTGTGTGTGTGGGTGCATGTGGCATATCCTGGGGATATGGAGCTGATATCGTGTTGGTTAAAAACTCTGGTTATCTTTGTGTGTGTGTGTGTGTGTGTGTGTGTGTGTGTGTGTGTGTGTGTGTGTGTGTGTGTGTGTGTGTGTGTGTGTGTTGTGGCACTCTGGTGATATGGTTGAGTGTGTAACATACCCTGGTGCAGGCAAAAGGATTTGGTACACCAATGCTGAGGTATTAGTAGCATTCTCTCCCCTCTCTCACCCCAGTACGAACACAAGTGTGTATGTTAGTCCTTCCCTAGTTGAGAATGGGAGCTTTCCCAAATATGCTGTGTGCGTGTTGGAGTGCAACAATCCAAAAAGAAAAGATCTCTCGAGGTCACCGGAAATGCTCCTAATAAGCCAGGCTGCACGCCGATGGAGCCCATCATTGATCAGGAGCAGCCCCGCCCTGAGCACACCTGAGCCTAGTTTGGAGGAACTAAACAAAGACAAAAGGAAAAACCCAACACAGTAGGCCCAGTGGCCGTCACACAAAGTTCTAAAACTCACATGAGCCGCCATTCGGAAAAAACACTCGCCTGAGTTCATTATGACATCATCGAATAGAACCCTCAGTTGGGATTCCACATTCTAAACGCATAAATGCGATTGTGCTCTCCCTAAAGGGCTTAAAAATACCCTGCCGTCCAACTCCAAAGGTCAAGCGCAGTAACAAACCAACCAGCAGCTTTAAGTATTCTGCTGCAGAGGCACACAGCGATGCTGCCAGCCGGCCCCCTTCCTGCCCTGCAGCGTAAGTGAGTGATTCTCGCAGTAATCCTCCAAAACAGGAGCCATTTGTGACGCGTTGCCACAGAGTTTGTGAGCCTCTCGTCAGGAGGGAGATAGTTCGTGGGGCTCGTGTTGGAGGGAAAGGTAGTTGGTGGGTGATGGTCTCAGCTAGTGGGGAAAGTGTGTGTATGTGTGTGTGTGTGTGTGTGTGTGTGTGTGTGTGTGGTGGGGGGGGGGGGGGGGAATATAATGGCCCCAAGTGCAAGCGAGTGAAAAATATGCAGAGGGAGGCGTCGGTAAAGTGCACTGGGCTAAAATGTCACGGACAAGCGTCTTTGGACAAGCGGCGCCGTTGTTATTAAATCAGCGCGCCGCTTTAGGTTCCAGCTGTGCACTGCTCGATGGCCTGCACACACACACACACACACACACACACACACACGTCGTTATCAGTGAGTCCTCAGGAGCAGACTGGGCTGGCTAATCAGGTTTCTAAAGGATTGCTCTGTCCTCAGACACACACATAAAAACACACACACACACACACACACACACACACACACACACACACACACACACACACACACACACACATACACACACTGCTCTAGCTGCTCTCCAGGCTCTTTGAAACACTAGTGTGTGTTTTTTTAAAGTCAGAGTTTAAGGGGCATGGACCGGTGAGCAGCTCCAGTGTGTGTTTTTAAAGTTGGAGTGTATAGGGCACAGAGTTGTGAATGATACGTGTGTGTGTGTGTGTGTGTGTGGGGAGGGGGGGGATCAAAGGGTAGGGGAAGAAAACTTATATCTGCATGCATAAGATGGGAAATATGTGTGTGTGTGTGTGTGTGTGTGTGTGTGTATTCAATAACAGGATCCTAGTGTAATGGAAGACGTATGTGTGTGTGTGTGTGTGTGTGAGTGTGTGTGTGTGTGTGTGTGTCTGCGTATGGTTTGTGACCTAGTATAACCTATTGGTGACACTGTAGAGTATACAATACCTATTGGGTGACATTTGTTGACATTAGCTGAGTGAATCAATTGATCAATGAAGTAGCTGTGTGGTCAATGCTACCAAACGGTGTGGAAACTGTCTTAGCAGATGTACACACACACACACACACACACACACACACGCACACTCACACTCACACTCACACACACACACCACAATTCAGAGAAGGAAGACTCAGGGAAAACTGTGGGAGCACAACTTCTACTGCGCTGTGAAATCTGTAGTAGTCAGCAGTGCAGAAGAGTTCAAGGCAGAGATTATATACTATAAATATATACGGCCATCTGCTTGGGCTGCCATGCCAGGCTATGGATATACTGTATGGATGAGGGCTGACGGGAGGTCTAACTAGGATCCTGACTGTGCAGGGCACACCTGTACTGCCCTTCAAAGGCAAAGTGCAGTAACTGCTCAAACGCTGAAACTGAGGAAAAAGATGCCTCAAAAAAGTTCTTATGCAGCCCAGTCAAACAGTAGAATAGTCGTGATAGGAATAGGGAGAAGCAAGTCATGTACTGCAGTCACAAAACAAAGGAGGTGTTATAAAGTCTAAACTTAAGTTTTGACAAAATATGTAGTTACTGCTTTTTGGCTTTGTAGGACAGTATAGCCCTGTCACTAGTAGAAGAGTGACTGCACAGGGGGCTAATGTCACCTCTGGCCACTGCACAGCAGGGATTGGAAATTCACACCAGCCAATGTGAAAAATATGGAAGTATGAAAGCTCGATTTAAGGCACAAAATAATGGTTTCCTTTTAAGTGGCAAGTGAATTTTTTTCCCATTTATTTGTCAGTGACCGGTAAAGGTCCACATTTTAATTTCCACATTTAAATTTCCACCCCTGCTGTACGGGGGCTAAAATGTCACCTCTGGTCAATATACAGGGGGGGGGGTAATGTCACCTCTGGTCACTGCACAGGGGGCTATTATATCACCTCTGGTCACTGTACCAGCGGGGTAATGTCACCTCTGGTCACTGCACAGGGGGCTATTATATCACCTCTGGTCACTGTACCAGCGGGGTAATGTCACCTCTGGTCACTGCACAGGTGGGTAATGTCACCTCTGGTGACTTTACTGGGGGGGGGGGGGGTAATGTCACCTCTGGTGCCTGCACAGGGGGGTAATGTCATCTTTGGTCACTGTACGGGGGGCTATAATGTCACCTCTGGTCACTGTACACAGGGGGTTAATGTCACCTCTGGTCACTGTGCAGTGGGATAATGTCACCTCTGCAGTAGAGTGGTTGCTAATGAGAACTGGACTGCATTTATATACTGTAGTGTATTCATACTGAAGCTCTTGAAACACTGAACACCTCACAATTCACACACACACACACACACACATACACACACACCAGGTGCGAAGACCAGAGCCACGACTCAGCACTCCGGGAGCAGGATGGGGTTATTTGGGTCTAATTCAGGGACACTTCGACCTAGCCAGGAGGAAGAGGTGGAATCGAACCAGCGACGACCCTTTGACGTCTACCTCCTGAGCCGCTGTCACCCTGGTGCCCCCACTGGAGTGGAGAGGTCACCGGGTATAGGGTCACAGGTCACAGCTCACCTCGGCAGTAGTGTCGTGACCTGAGCAGGGGGTCTAACTTCATAAAACAGAGACAGAATAAGACAGAATAAGACAGACAGATGGAAAGACAGAGACAATCATCATACAGGGACAGAAGGAGAGACAGAGAGACAGAGAGACAGAGAGAGAGAGAGAGAGAGAGAGAGAGAGAGAGAGATGCTGAAACAGAAACAGCTGCTCAACCCCCAGTCTCTCCATTCTCTCCCTAATTAGAC
>CM059285.1:5698414-5703414 GCA_030347295.1 Setipinna tenuifilis
GGAAATTAGAAAAGTGAATCCGTAATGGGAGTCAGACTGTCACAGTGACACACACTAAATCTGGGGACGAAAGATGACAGCTTCCACGTCCGTGCCACACCATGTGACGTGGAAATTTGAACTGCCACAACTTCTCCTGGGTGTGTGTCTTCACAAATCGTCCTTAGGAGGTGTGTGTGTGTGTGTGTGTGTGTGTGTGTGTGTGTGTGTGTGTGTGTGTGTGTGTGTGTGTGACCTTGCTCTCTTATGCTCTTCTCATGTAGAGGTGTAGGGTGTATGTGAGGTGGAATGTCTGACGCCTTCACTAATCAGACGCCTTTATCTGTGTGTGTGTGTGTGTGTGTGTGTGTGTGTGTGTGTGTGTGTGTGTGTGTGTGTGTGTGTAAAACATCCTGTCGGGCTGTGTTTAATCAGAGACTGAATTTATGCTCCTTCTCGCCCCGCTCATCCAGGGGGCCCTGATTGACTATGCAATTAGCCCAACAGTTACTTAATTGATTGTTTAGTTGTCGCCGGTGGCAACCACATTTAACCGACACGCAGCCTTCGCAGCAATCAGCCACCAGCCGTTTACACACCTTCACACACACGCTTCACACACACACACGTGCCCCCACAGACACACACAGACAAACACATGCTCACACACAAACACATACTGTTACTGTTACACACCTCTCGACTTCACATACACAGCCACACATGCCCCCACAGACACACATACATACACACACACACACAAACACAATCACACATGCCCACACAGACACACACACACACACACACACACATACACACCAACTGTTACACTCCTCAGTGTGTGTCTCCACACACAAAATCACACATTCACCCCCAGACATACATGCACACACACACAGACATAGACAAATACACACACACAAACACACACACCAACTTCAAAAAAGGAGTTTTACCCAGAAACTGTGTCTGATTAAGGGAGCTCCTATTTACTGCTATCTGTCTGATCTACAACCTCTCTCTCAATCTCTCGCCCTCCGTCTCCCTCTCTCTCAATCTCTCGCTCTCCGTCACCCTCTCTCTCAATCTCTTGCTCTCCGTCTCCCTCTCTCTCAATCTGTCGCCCTCCGTCATCCTCTCTCTCAATCTTTCACCCTCTGATTCCCTCTCTCTCAATCTCTCACCCTCTCTGCCCCTTTCACACTTGCACTTTCATTCTCCCTCTCTCTGTCACTCTTCCTTCTTTGTCCTCTCCATCAGTCTCTCTCCCTGTCTCCCCTCCTCTGTGTCTTTATGTCTCTATCTCTTTCTTTCTTACTTCTTTTTTTTCTCCCTCACTCTCCTGCTGTGTCTCCCATTCTCTCTCTCTCTTTCTATCTCTGTATATCTCTCTGCTCCATCCACATATATATGACAACATGAAGCAGTGCATTATGGGTCCCTACACCAGGTGCCCTACATATGACCACAAGAAGAAGAAATGGACAGACGAAATCACACAATCTTCAGTGGGAGGTGTTGAGGCCAGATTGTTTATCCACCACAATTGACCACGAGTGCTTGTAAGTATTCTGTTTAATGTTAAAAATAAAATCTGTTAAAAGTGTTTGTCACTAACCACAGCTCAATTTGTCTCTGTCTCCTTTAGCATCACCACAGATAAACATGTCTTACAATGCAATGACATGACATGGGGACCTAAGATGCAAAGAGAAGAGTCAGACGGAGGGAGAAGGTGCAGAATGGAGAGGAGAAGTAGAGAGAAGGAGAGAAGAGGAGAAGCAGAGAGGAGGAGAAGAGGAGTGGAGGAGTGGAGAGGAGGTGGGGAGAGGAGGAGAGGAGAGGTGAGAAGAGGAGAGGAGAAGCGGAGAGGAGAGGAGGACTGAAGAGGAGAGGAGGAGCGGAGAGGAGGAGCAAAGAGGAGAAGTGCAGACCCAAAGAGGAGCAGCAGAAATGGAGAGAGGAGAAGCAGACAGGAGGGATGAAGGGATGATGATATTCAGGGTTTCTGAGTGGCAAACTCCCCAGGGAGCACGGGCACACACACACACACACACACACACACACACACACACACACACACAGACACACACAGACCTCTGAATAACTCCCAGCCAGATGCTGGATGTCCAAGAGGGGACAAGAAATTAGAGGAAAAGGAGGTGTGATGAAAGACAGAGAGCAGCAGAGCAGAGCCATTAAAGAAGACACACACACACACACACACACACACACACACACCTCGGAGTATCTTCGAGCCTGATGCTGGATGCAGAGGACAAAGCCTTTGATCATCCGTGACTGCATCACCCCCCACCCCCACTGCCACCCCTACCAGTGAAGCCATTATCCCTGCTTACCCCTGCCACTGCGACAACAGGTGTGTGTGTGTGTGTGTGTGGGAGTGAGAGGGAAGAGAGAGTGCATGTGTGTGTGTGTGTGTGTGTGTGGCGACAGAGGCAGCAGACGGGAGGGATGAAGGGATGATGATATTCAGGGTTTCTGAGTGTCAACACCTCAGGGAGCGGGCACACACACACACACACACACACACACACACACACACACACACACACACACGCATACACACATAAAGCCTGGGTGGTTGCACTGAGATGACAAACTATATCAGACCGTTGCATCACATCAGCCTAACGAGAGGATACAGCTGTGCAACAGCAGGGAGGCCCGTGTTAGTGAGGTTAGCATAGTGCAACTCTGGGTTGGCCCTCGTTAGCAAGGTTAGCATAGCACAACACTGGGCTAGCTCGCATTAGCGAGGTTAACATAGCACAACAGTGGGTTAGCTCACGTTAGCAAGGTTAGCATAGTGCAACAATTGGTGGGCCGCATTAGCAGTGTTAGCATAGTGCAACACTGGGCTGATCCAGGTTAGCCACGTAAGCATAATGCAACAGTGGTGTGACCCTCGTTAGCAAGGTTAGCATAGTGCAACACTGAGCTGACCCAGGTTAGAAGGTTAGAATAATGCAAGACTGGAGTAACCCTCGTTAGCAAGATTAGAACAGTGCAACACTGGGCTGACCTCCGTAAACAGATTAGCAAAGTGCAACACTGGGCTGACCCGCATTAGCAAGGTTGGCATAGTCCAACAGACATGACCCATGTGCAAAAATCTGCCTACAGTATGTCTAGGATGAACTCTCAAATATTCTAACAGTGGCAGTAAACACACTATTAGAATAATTATAGAATAATGGACCCCGCTGCTTCTCCTTTCTCTTCTTCTCCTCCTCTCGTCAGACTGTCCCCTCCAGTCCCCCCGCTGGTCTTTTTGGTTCTTTTTAGCACGAGACTTATTCACACCCAATTTTATTTTCCATCTAACATCATACTCAAAATTACAGGGGTATTCGGGGGGGGGTGATCAAGACCCAGTATGCCGTAAAGAGACCGCAATAACAGGGTTGGGGCAGTACCAACATATTAATGTACTAATTGCTAAACGTAAACAGTAGTACCCCACCCCGTAAAAGGTAGTACCCCCCAATTATGAAGGGGTAATTCACACTCTAACATACATGCAGAGTTGGATAAACTGTACTGAAAAAAGTGAATGTCCTCCTATATCTTCCTTCTGCCTGTACTCCTACAGTAACACAGGTCATTGTGCTAACTAGCGCATCTGCCTGGCTGAAGAGTTGTGCTAGTTGGGATTGGCTGGTTCAGTGCATTGGCTGGAACAAATATGTGGCAGGACTTTTGCTTTCTGAACCCGGGATGTCCACCTCTGCATACATACTGATCGCACCTTTACTTTCTTACAATTTCTTTAATAAATATCACTATTTTTGTTTATCTGCAATTTTGTGTGTTGTCTTTCCTTTCTGGTTACATGGCCTTGAGGCAGGCAGGCATACATATTAATGTGTAAACCCATGCGCATACACACACACACGCACACACACACACACACACACACACACACGTAAATGTATTCATATATATATATTCATATGTGCATCCATCCTCGAATATATGCCTCCTACATGTGTTCCTTTGGGCCACTCTTAAAGGCAGAGGGGAAAACTACATCACCATGGCAGGAGAGAGGTGTGGGGGGAGACACACACACACACACAAATACACACACACATTCAGACACACATATTTATTAGATGACTGCATCATCCGAGAGGGGGACAAGAACTCAGAGGAAAAGGAGATGTGATGAAAGACAGAGAGCAGCAGAGCAGAGCCATTAAAGACGACACACACACACACACACACACACACACACACACCTCAGAGTATCTTCGAGCCTGATGCTGGATGCAGAGGACAAAGCCTTTGATCATCTGCGACTGCATCACCCCCCACCCCCACCCCCACTGCCACCCCTACCAGTGAAGCCATTATCCCTGCTTACCCCTGCCACTGCGACAACAGGTGTGTGTGTGTGTGTGTGTGTGTGTGTGTGTGTGTGTGTGTGTGTGTGTGTGTCTGGGCGGGGGGGGGGGCGGTTGTGAGAGAGAAGAGACAGTGCATATGTGTGTGTGTGTGTGTGTGTGTGTGTGTCTGTGTCTGGCGGGGGGGGGTTGTGAGAGAGAAGAGACAGTGCATATGTGTGTGTGTGTGTGTGTGCGTGTGTGTTTGTGTGCTGGGAGTGGGAGGCAGTTTCTCAGACATCGTCTGAACATTAGAGTAACCATGGTGACAGGTGGGAGGTGGGGTAGGGTTGGGCTGGGGGTGGGGGTGGGGGGCACCAAACAGTTTTAATCTCAAAGGTGAGATACGTCATCCCGATGCAAAACAAGGTTCAGACTTCTCAAGTCACACACACACAAACACACACACACACAAACACACACACACACAAACTCTCCCTGTAGCCCCCCTCCAATGAATGGAGAAACCTACCCCGATGTACTACATCAAAAAGTGTGTGTCTGCCAGTTGCTGCCTCTTACGTTTGACTGTGTGTGTGTGTGTGTGTGTGTGTGTGTTTGCGTAGGGGAAGGAAGCAGCGAGCCTTTTGAAGCGGCTTGCATCATTGCTCC
>CM059285.1:5735914-5740914 GCA_030347295.1 Setipinna tenuifilis
TGTGTGTGTGCACGTGTGTGTGTGTGCACGTGTGTGTGTGTGTGTTGGGGGTCATGGGTGAGCTACACTATTATCTTGATAAGTCTGACCACCTGATCAGGAGGAGTGTATTTCATCTGAAAGAGATCTTTGAGGAGAGTATTGTGGAGCTCTCTGCATCTGTAGCCCTGCCCTAATGTGCTCTAATGAGCCTGTGACTGCGGGAACACACATAACAACCAGTGCCATTACTGCACAACAACCAGGTTTTGTTGGTTTTCTTGCTGAATGGAGGAGACACATTAGTGTCATTAGTCATCCAGATGGAAATACACAGAAAAACATTTCAGGGTAGTTAAGTTCTTACCTGTTATTATTATTATTATTATTATTAGTAGTAGTAGTAGTATCAGTAGCAGTAGTAGCAGCAGTATTAGTAGTATTAGTAGTAGAAGTAATAGTAGTAGTAGTAGCAGTAGCAGTAGTAGTAGTAGTAATAGTAGTAGTAATAGTAGTAGTAAAAGTAGTATTATCATTGTCAGTTATAATAATTACTATTAAATATCACTTTAGTATATAGAGATGCCTGGATACATAAAGCAGCATAAAATAGCACAAGTGACTGGCATTTAAGTGCAGTCCATCTCTTTGTGTTTATATTTAAACTCCCACTGACGCATGCTGGCAAGGCATAACGCAGCGCTCCAGACGAGAAGAACGTGAGCACTTTTGCCAGATGGATGAATCAGGTCTGGAGAGTAATGGTTTGTGATTGGTGTGTTTAAATATTGCCTGTCAGGCAGAAATGCTGGCCCTTGGGACCTTCAGGCAGTCTGCCCGCATACAACAGGCACTCTGCACCTGACAGTCTGGACATTGTGTGTGTGTGTGTGTGTGTGTGTGTGTGTGTGTGTGTGTATTAGCACTGGGACACAGCGCCATCACACACCTTCTTTCTCATACACACCTGTCCAGTTGTACAGTAGACAGTGTGTGTATACACATGTGTATGACTTTGTGTGCGCGCCCGTGTGTGTGTGTGTGTGTGTTGGGGTGCTTTATGTGTGTGTATGTACTCTATGTATGTATGTATGTGTGTGCGTGTGTGTGTCTATCATTATTCCAAATAGGTCACACACCACTCATATCATTTCATAGGAGGTTGCACATGATTGTGTGTGTGTGTGTGTGTGTGTGTGTGTGTGTGTGTGTGTGTATGTGTGTGTGTGTGTTTGTTTGTCTTTGTGCCCCACTGTCTGTATGACTGCATGATTAGTCAAACTCAATCCTATCACATCACTTCAGAAATAAGGCTGTGAGCACAAACATACACACACACACACACACACACACAGACACACACACACACACACACGCACACACACACACACACACACACAGTTGCTTGTTCTCTGCACCTATCAGCAGCTGGCATGTATAATCACCTTGGAGATGTTTTCTGCAAGAGGTAATTGTTTAAATGTGAAACAGCATTAAGTAATTGAGTGTGTGTATGTGTGTGTGTGTATGTGTGTGTGTGTGCATGTGTGTGTGTGTGAGAGAGCATTGTGTCTGTGCACTAGTGAGTATCTATGCAACACGTCAGGAAGCTGCTTTGCATGAAACAAGGACAAATGATGTTTAGCATATTTCATCTGTTCTCACCAGCGCACTGTTCCAAGCTTAAGCCCACAAGACACACACACACACACACACACACACACACACACACACACACACACACACACACACACACATACACACACATACACACTCTCACACATACACACACACACACACACACACACACACACACACACACACACATACACATTCTCACACATACACACACACACACACACACACACACACACACACACACAGCACTGAGCCAAGCTTATGCCCACAACACAAGACACACAAACACGCCAGCACAGATACACACACATACACAAAATGCACTGAGCTGAAGTTTACACTAATAAGAAGCACTCACACATACACACAGACATACACACACATCTCCTTGCAAAGTTTGCACGGTGTAGCCATTATTTGGCTGGTTCTATGCGTAAATGCCTGGCAAAATACATTGTGACAGAACAAAATGTATAAAAAATAAATAAAAACATGCATCATGTTGTAGCCCTGTGGGATTTTGGGGTTGTTGATTTTTTTGAGTGATACTTTTACTTGTATTTTTATTTTGTTCATGTATGTCTACATTTAACATGTGAATATTAATATGTTAGAACTGTGAAATCAATGTGTGTATGTTAAAAGAATTACGTTTGTTAAAAACACTTACCTGTTAGGTCGGCCAATCAGAGAGAGGGTGGAGGTCGAGGAGAAACAGGAAGTGGAGAGGTGTAGAGGAGGGAACATACGGGAGAAAGAAGAGAAGAGTTATGCAGTGATATGAGGACCCGTAAAGTTGGCAAAAAGCGCTATTTTTATTGTATGTAAAGTCTACATGTTCAGTGACAATCGGACAGTGAGTCGTGTACGAACATTCTGCATTCTGACATTTACTTTAGCTAAAAGTTTTCCGCGAGGATACCTTGAGTGCATGTCGGTTAGACGAAGCTTGTTCGAGTGCTAGGCCTGCTCGCCTCTACTTTAGTGACCAATCCAGCAGACTCGTGGCAAACTGGCAGAGGCAAATTGGCTGTGGCAACGACGTCAGCTACTTCAGACAGCTACTTCAGACAGCGATGCACGGCCTCTTGTAGTGTTATATGGATAAAGGGTCTTATCTGGTTTTTATTCGTACATTTTGCAATGTTGAGACAGCGGGCTTGAGTGAGCTGGCTGCAGAGCGTCTCTCCTGGTTTAATGTGGTCTGCAGTTATTTGTGCGTAATTACCTCCGTCAAGAAGGTCATATTTTTGCCAGTGTTTATCTGTCTGTCTGTCTGTCTGTTTGTTTGTTTGTTTGTGTTTTTGTTAGCAAAATAACTCAAAAAGTCATGAACATATTTTTCGGAAAAATTGTGACAGCATGTCTGTATTGTCACTGCCTCAAGGTGATTATTTTTTGGTAAAAATTGGTTCATTAGTTACCTCACAAAACAAAATTGAAAATTAACATGCAAAATCCCGCTGACAACATGATAAATTGTGTGTGTGGAGGGGGGGGGTTGAAGTGCTTGGCATAGCTCTACGCTTTCTAAGTGCTTTTTCTAGGTACATTTAAACTTAAGACTATTATATGTCTAATATGAATGATTTAATTGGCCTATTTATGTCATACATTTTCCAAACGTCTGGTATTATAGAGTGCTGCCGGACATTTTGTCTGGACAGAAAAGAGTCTAGCGCGACCTCTGCCTTCATGTAGGTGCAGTTAATCAATAGCACAATGTCTCCGCCATCTCCGCAAGAACATAACCTCCACTCCGCTATTGAAGGCACTTATCATTCCTACACCATCTGACATCCTTTCAGTATATCCTGCTCCTCCGACACACACACACACACACACAGCCTTCCTCATACACACACCGCCTCACACACACACTGTACAGTTCCCCAGCTCAGCTGGCCTTTTAAAGCTCATTGTGTGTGTACATGTGTGTGTGTGTGTGTACGTGTGTGTGTGTGTGTGTGTGTGTGTGTGTGTGTGTGTGTGTGTGTGTTATCAAAATGTCGGCTGGCTCAGCAGAAAGGCTCTGCGATCGGCTCTGTTCACCACTGAGTGCACAAAAACGTGTGTGTGTGAGTGTGAGTGTGTGTGTGTGTGTGTGTGAGTGTGTGTGTTAGCCACGGGGTGTACAGATGTGGGCATGCATACATCTCCCCCTGGTTAGCTTTGCTCTCTTCACCAGAGCGCTAACTCTATTCCCATCTCCTCCGCTACAGCGCTAACTTCATTTCATCTGCGCTACACTCTGCCACTGCAGATGAAGCTATAGGGCTGACATTAGCATAGGCAGCAGATGGACTTCACACACACACACACATACACACACTCACACACACACACACACACACACACACACACACACACACACACACACACACACACACCTGGCACACTTCTATTCACATTCAGAGTACAGAGAGATGAACAGACTGCAGAGAAAGTGTGTGAGTGTGTGTAACACACACAAGAAACTGAAACAAAAGTCTGATGAAAGGCTCATGTAATAAAATTTCATGTATGATTAAAAAGCTTTTGTTCAAGCCCACTGGTGTCACTGACCTTGTTCCTTCCTGTTGTTTTTTTTTTACTTTTTGGCTTTTTGGTCTTTTTGTGTGTAACTGACACCCTTCAATTGAACTGAGACACACCTGAATGTGAATCACACTACATCACATCACCATGCATCTGTGTAGATAAGGCAGTTATGGCCTAGTGGTAAGGGAGTTGTAAGGTCTTGCGATTGGAGGGTTGTCTGGTTTGAATCCCACCCTACCGATGGTTAAAATGCCCCTGAACAAGTAAAGCTCTTTCAATATCTGTAAGCCGCTCTGGATAAGAGTGTCAGCTTGAGTGAAAATAAAAAAATAACTTACACACCTGCGTGAGCCTTAGTGTAACACCAGCTTTTCAGCAAGTGCTTAGTGAAATAGACAATGTGCGTCTTACATAAATACCCATCTCTTTATTCCAAGATTAACTTAGGATAAGGATACAAACAAACATGGGTCTATTAGCAGATTGCAGTTTGCCATTAAAAACTGTATGCCACTGCCACTACCACTCCGGTCCTCTGCCTATATCAAAGACACACATAAACACACACACACACACACACACACACACACACACACACACACACACACACACACACACACACACCGGTAGTCCCATTTAGTCCACAATCAGCAATGTCACCTGCAGCAGGCCAGACAGAGTGTGGGAAAATGACCGGCACAATAGTATCATCAAAAGAAGATCTACACCATTTCTTCAACTTTTATGAACATAAATATAGAAAATACAAAAGTTCACAAACGGCTCTAACACTTAGAGTGTGCAATGGCCTCAGGGAAGCCCTTTACAGCGTGGGTCAGTAC
>CM059285.1:5748414-5750914 GCA_030347295.1 Setipinna tenuifilis
TCTCTGAGTTGATTTAACACTATAGAATTTGCTGTGTAGGAGGGTGCCCTGAGCCCGTGCCCTTTGCCAAATGGAGAGAGGGCCGTGAGTGGAGTGAGTGGCTGTCTAGTTGTCTAGTCTGTCTGTCTAGTGTTCCTCAGTGTTGACAACACATTGTGCTATTTTGCTAAATTATTTTTTTGAGTGTTACATTGAAGTTCAGAATCTCAAAATCTTTTGGCATGTTGAGATGGACTAATCCACAGACCTTAACCCCTTAAAAGACACCTCATTAAAGTTTGTTGTTACCAGAGTGGCAATGACCAAGTTGTAATGTGTTACTAAAGCCTCTTTGTAATGTCGTAGTAATGTTGTCGTTATGTGTTTTTCACTCACAGAGCCATTTCACCAGAGGTACAGTCACCACTAAGAGGCTACGAGGCCGTCCTACTTCTCTACATTTTCTTTTTCTTTGCCATACAGGATCGCAATCAACACTGCGTAGGGTGAAAATATAGTATTGATGGATTGCAGAAACTAAAAGTAAAACGTTGCTGGAATAACAACAGCCTAAGCAACATGGAGAAGTTAAAAATACAATGTTCATTTCCCTGAATAACAAAACAAATCTTCCCTTCTGGTTTTTTGAGAAATCACACCCTGAGTGTGTATGTGTGGTGGAACAAAGACTAAGCACAGTCTTGGTGAAATGAATCTGTACCTGGCTTCAGGAACACACACTGTTCTACAAGGCCAAAAGGCAGTAACTGCATAATTTGCCAAATTGAGTTTAGACTGGAAATTGACTTTATAACACCTCCTTTTGTCTTCTGACTAAATGTCTTGCCTCTTCCTATTAAGAAAGTACATAAAAGTATAACCACTATTATACCCACAACAAGTTTGACTGGGCAGTGCGACGACTTTAAAGGCCTTTTTTCCTCAGTTTCTGTGTTCACGTAGTTACTGCACTTTGTCTCTGTTGGGTAGCACAGTAGAAACAAAAGCCATTTCTGAAGCCCAGAACAGAACAGGCTTCATCCCCACTGAAATTTGACAACTTCTACTATTTCCATTTCTATTTCTGCTTCTATTTGCTCTTCTGTGTTTCTGAGGTCTAATCAGGTCCAATCCACACAGCAGTGCTCCTGCTGAGCAGCAAGCGTTACAGGAAATGGATTTGGCCGTAGAGACAGCTACTGGTCGTGTGTGTGTGTGTGTGTGTGTGTGTGTGTGTGTGTGTGTATGTGTGCGTGTGTGTGTATGTGTGTGTATGTGTGTGTGTGTGTGTGTGTGTGTGTGTGTGTGTGTGTGTGTGTGTGTGTGCTGCAGGCCTACACAGTGTGTCTTAGCTCCAGCAGGAGGTGTGTGTGTGTGTGTGTGTGTGTGAGTGTGTGTGTGTGTGTGTGTGTGTGTGTAAACAACAAAAGAGCCGGCCAACTTCAAGGACTTCCTGGCGCCCTGGGAGACTTTCTGCCGCACCTGCTGCACCAAAGCAGATCGAGAAGATCAGTGAGAATCCAAAATGGACGCCGCTCTGCGACGGAGAACAACACGAGACAGAAACCTTATCGCAGCGCAGACCCCAACCTACACACAACACACAACACACCCCCACAATCAAAGGGCAGGGGCCAGAACATCAGCACAACGCAGAAGCAACCTACACACAACACACCCCACATCAAAGAGGGTAAACTGATAATGGTCAAAGAGGCTCTGCATAATTTATTCACAAACTTCAAAAAGCTTGCCATGAAAGTTTCTTTTATTGTGAGTGCACAAAAATGTTAATATCATCTCCCAATCTATAATACAACACAGGGCATCCTGGAGGAGACAAAAGGAGAGGGCACTACTGGGGCCCTTTACAAGGACCAAACAGCATCCTGGATGCTCAGATCAAAATGGCCGCTCCTATATGATCAGATCATAATTGTGGCTCCTGTATGATCAGATTAAAATGGCGGCTCCTGTATACGCAGATTAAAATGGCGGCTAACGTATACTGAGATTAGAATGGCGGCTCCTGTATGCTCAGATTAGATGCTGGATGCTGTATGCTCATGTACTGTATTCTCAGATTATAATTGTGGCTCCTGTATTCTCAGATTAGATGCTACAGTATATGCTGTATGATCGTGTATGCCCAGATTAGAATGGTGTCTCATGTATGCTCAGATTATAATGGCGGCTCCTGTATGCTCAGATTAGAAATGTGCTGTGGTGAGAATCAAGCCTTGCCTTCTGTGGACCCCGTGGTCTGCGTAGGCAAATGAAAAGGAGATGGAGAGAAGACAAAAACAAGAAGAGAAGAAAAAGAGAAAGGGAAAGAAGAAAGAGCGGGTGGCGTCGGTGGCGGTAATGAGACCGGCGGGCGGCTGGTTGCCGTGGCTCCCCAGCTGTGCTGACCACATCAGGCCTCGTTAGCGAGAGAGAGAGAGAAAGAGAGAGAGAGAGATAAAGAGAGAGAGAGAGAGAGACAGAACGAGAGAGAGATAGCAAGAGAGAGGGAGAGAGA
>CM059285.1:5758414-5760914 GCA_030347295.1 Setipinna tenuifilis
CGCCGATGGCTGTGGATCAGCTGGGTAGGATGTCTTTATTTGGTTTAATCTCCCTGTATCACACACACACACACACACACACACACACACACACACACACACACACACATTGCATTGCTTGCCTCTCGACCACCACCAATCTCCACGCTGCATGGGTCACAGTCTGGTGATGTTACACACACACACACACACGGAGTCCCTCTCAGATCACTACATAGCCCTTACCGTTCCTCATTTGCCTGTTCTCATTGGGCCTTATCACTGCCAGCCATGTGTGTGTGTGTGTGTGTGTGTGTGTGTGTGTGTGTGTGTGTGTGTGTGTGTGTGTGTGTGTGTGTGTGTGTGTGTGTGTGTGTGTCTACGTGTGTCTGTGTGTGTGCCATTCTATTGCTGTGCCACATTGCGCTCCTCAAGCCGGACCCGTACAACACTGGCATACAAAATAAGGTGCACACACACACACACACACACACACATGCAGGCAGACTTACACACACATACACACACATACTCACACTCACACACACACACACACAGAGACACACACACACACACAGCTGAGCTGAAAGGGGAAAAATATTCTCATTGGCATCCCAAAACAACACTATTAAGTTCATCTCCGGAGGTCCAATATATCTGTGGAGCAATGTGTGTGTGTGTGTGTGATATTGCACTCATCATCTCTGCCTTAGCACCACCACCACCACCACCCCTCCGCCCGCCTGCCGATATATTGGATCGCTGACAGCCATAGAAGTCATATCTGTGGAGTCCTTCATCTCAGCTATATTACCCAACCTCCATCCTACTCCACACTGTGTGTGTGTGTGTGTGTGTGTGTGTGTGTGTGTGTGTGTGTGTGTGTGTGTGTGTGTGTGTGTGTGTGTGTGTGTGTGGAGTCCTTCATCTCAACTATATTACACAACCTCCATTCTACTCCACACTGTGTGTGTGTGTGTGTGTGTGTGGAGTCCTCCATCTTACTGTAACTGTATTGCATAACCTCCATCCTATTCCACACTGGAGTGTGTGTGTGTGTGTGTGTGTGTGTGTGTGTATGTGTGTGTGTGTGTGTGTGTGTGTGGAAGTCCTCTATCTCAACTATATTGCATAACCTCCATCCTATACCACACTGGATGTGTGTGTGTGTGTGTGTGTGTGTGAGGGTGTGCCTATGTGTGTGTGTGTGTGTGTGTCTGAGTGTGTGTGTGTGTGTGCCTGCACTGGTTCCCTGTAAGTGATAGACTTGGCTTATATTACTTCTTGTGTTTAAGACATTAAATGGGATGAGACCCAATTACCTATCGGATATGTTTCAGCTATATGCTCCCACTAAAGTCTCTAAGATCACAGCAAAAAAATCTGTCAGTAAAATCTGCTGTCAGAACAAAATGTGGCAAAAGCAGCTTTTTCAGCTTTGGAACCAACTTCCACAAGAACATCAAAAATACTCCTACTGTTGGCAGTTTCAAATCTAGACTTTGGACCAAACTGTTCTCAGATGCTTTCTGCTAACGACTTACCTTTATGTATTTTGCTTTTTCTTTCTTTTTAAAATTAAACATGTCTTGTATTTACCTTATATTTATTTAACATTTTAAGCATTTACATATATTTTATTCTTTATGCTTATACATATTTTTCTTGGCTTTTATTTTTGTTAAGTACACTGAACTGGCTCTGTGCTATACAAATACACTTCCTTGCCTTCCTTGTTTAGTAGTATACATTCAATTAACAAATAGAAATATATATACACATACTGTACAATAGAGAGAACAATATACATTGTGTGTGTGTGTGTGTGTGTGTGTGTGTGTGTGTGTGTGTGTGTGTGTGTGTGTGTTTGTGTGATATATGTTTGTGTGCGTGTTTAAGTGTATGTCATATGTATGTGTTGTCTTTTCCAAGCATGCTGACTAAAATGCTAGAGCCTTGGTCCTTTTGCTCTGTGTGTGTGTGTGTGTGTGTGTGTGTGTGTGTGTGTGTGTGTGTGTGTGTGTGTGTGTGTGTGTGTGTGATGATGATGACTATTCCACTAGAGCTTTGGTCCTCCTGCTGTGTGCGCTGCCCTCTGATGAGGCTCTTCATTTTCCTTCTGACAGTCAGTAAACACACACACACACACACACACACACACACACACACACACACACACACACACACACAGCTGCATCAGCCCCATCTGGCTATATTCCCTCTCCCTCTACCTCTGTCCTCACATACACCACACACAAACACACATACAAACACACACACACACAAACATACACATACACACATTTACTCACAAATATGCACACTCTTAACACTTACAAACAACCACACACAGTTACACACACACACATGCCCACGCACGCACACACACACACACACACACACAGTATAGCAGGCCTTCTCCAGCCCTGCAGGTGGTGCTGCCAGCCCAAACCATCCCTACTCTCACCTTAGTGCCACCTGGCCCCCCACCAGAAACACACACACACACACACACACACAC
>CM059285.1:5768414-5770914 GCA_030347295.1 Setipinna tenuifilis
AATGGAAACACACACACACACACACACACACACACACACACACACACACACACACACACACACACACACACACACGCACACACACAGCTTTTCAGCAGAGAGGGGTCTCCTGCCTGGCCTGTCACAGGCTGGCATTAAAGCTTTTGAAGCAACGCAGACAACACACACACACACACACACATACAGACATTACATGTGTAACACACCCCACACTTCACATGACTTCCACAGCACACACACTTCACACAGCCAACACACTCCTCGTGACATTTGAATTGAGCTCCTTACACCGCAGAGGAGCAGGAGGGGATGTCACACACACATCCTCACACACACACACACACACACACACACACACACAGACTCATGACAGCAGAGAAGGGAGGAAGGTAGGCAGGCAGCTTGTCTCTCACGGCTGACCTCTGGAATCCGACAGGAAGGGGTGAGTGTTCACTGTCTGGGCCTTTGATTGGCTCTGACTGTCAGGATTCTCCGCTGTCTGGGCTTCTGATTGGTTCTGACTGTCTGGATTCGCCTCTGTCTGGGCCTGTGATTGGCTGTGACGGTGGGGATTCTCCACTGCGGCTGCTGTTTCTGTGCCTCCTGCCTTTAACATCACACACTGGTGTCATCCCACAGAACAGTGAGAAGAGCAGGGAGATGCTCTGTTCTACACACACACACACACACATACACACACACATAATACACCCAAATCCCTAATACACCACACACGCAACTCCGACACTATCCCAATCCTGTACAGAAGTGGCCAAAACCAGAACAGTTCATCTCTTTTTCTCTGTCTCACACACACACACACACACACACACACACACACACACACACACACACGCACGCAAAAACACACACACACGCACACACACACACACTCACAAACCGACACACTCACAAATACACATATACTCTCACACACAAACAAACATATACTCACACACACACACACCTGTACATTCATACAGACAGAATAACCCTAACACACATTACCCTGACACACCCTGACAAATGTTGCTATATCGTCAGCACTAAATGAGCACAGAGAGCACAGTGCCTGGGGAGAAATGGGAGAAACAGACCCAGAGACCACGAGACAACGTCAGAGAAACAGCAAGGAGAAATACGTAGTGTGTGTGTGAGTGTGTGCATGTGTGTGTTAGTCAGAGAAACAGCAAGTGCCTGTGTGTGCATGTGTGTGTGTGTATGTGTGTGTGTGTATGTGTGTGTGTGTGTGTGTGTGTGTGTGTGTGAGTGTGAGTGTGTGTGTGAGTGTGTGCATGTGTGTGTTAGTCAGAGAAACAGCAAGGAGAAATACGTACAGTAGTCCTAGAGACAGAGGAGCAGAGACCATAAGGAGACATAGTTCATAAGGAGATATACAGTAAGTCCTAAAGGCAGCCAGGAGCACTATAGACTCTGAGACAGCAAGGAGAAATAGTCTGCGAGACAGCACTGAGAAATAGTGCCACAGAGATACAGCAAGGAGAAATAGTTTCAGAGACAGGAAGGAGCAGCCAGACTCCGCAAATAGATGATTTTATCTCTAACCCTACACTATATCAGTCAGTAAGTGTGTGTGTGTGTGTATTTGGTGTGTGTGTATGTGAGTATATGGTGTATGGTGTGTGTGTGTGTGTGTGTGTGTGTGTGTGTGTATATGTGTGTGTGTATACGTTGTGTGTGTGCATGTGCATGTGTGTATAGTGTGTGTATATACATTTTGTATGTGCATGTGTATATGTGTATGGTGCATGCATGTGTGTGTGTGTGTGTGTGCCCCTACAGTATATCAGTCAGAGCGATAAAGCTTAGGGCCGCTAGCTCTTTAGTGTGGAGCAGAATTAATGCGAGTCCTCTCGCATGCCGTGTGTGTGTGTGTGTGCGTGTGTGTGTGTGTGTGTGTGCGTGCGGTCGTGAGAGTCCTCTCCCATGCCATTATTTCCCACTTAATCTCACAGGCAACGCACCAGAGGCCCTGACCTTCCCTAAATGAGAGTAAAGCCATATTAAATTTCTAAGTGCACGCCATTAATTTCGGCCGCGAAAGGTATCATAGCAGTGGAAACGAGCGCGGCAGTGTATTTTACGACCATCTAACACGCGGCCAACACGCTGTAAGAGACACCGGCCGGAGCAAAGATCAGCTGGCTTGCGTTTGGTTTCGACCAGAGAGGAAAAATGGGGGGCAGCGGATGTTAATCGCAGTAGCAGCACGTTTCAGGGCGGGAAAAAAAAACTACAAGGACCACAATTCTAGCAGTGCTGATGAATCATGCTTCCTTCCTGTCAGGGCCACTGCACATGCCCAGTAGCACCACTGCTTACAGGGGTAGTGTGTGTGTGTGTGTGTGTGTGTGTGTGTGTGTATGTGTGTGTGTGTGTGTGTGTGTGTGTGTGTGTGTGTGTGTGTGTGTGTGTGTGTGTGTGTGTGTGTGTGTCTGCATGTTTATGTGTGTGTCAAGCACAAGCAGTCAAGTAGCAT
>CM059285.1:5775914-5780914 GCA_030347295.1 Setipinna tenuifilis
AATCCATTGTTTAAAGCCAGCCACTCAGCCAGCCAACCAGCCAGTCTTTTCAAACAAGCCCATTAAAACAGCAGCAAGTGTTTAATGAGGGCAGATGTTCCAGCCAAGAGGCTGTTCTCAGTGCTCACAGTGACTCAACCACAGAGGGTGACTTTTTCTTCAGAGGGCAAGCCCTCCTCTCTCACCTCCTGAACGTTACTGGCTTCTTCACACCTAAGACTAAGAACCGCTCATCAGAGGGCAACGATATCTCCTTAACACACGTCAGTTAACACATTATGATGGCACAAGAGTCACAAAAATAACACATTATCATGGCACACGTCCCAGATGGTGCTTTATAATGGGACACGTGTGACATAACACATTATTATACACACAACTGACACATTACAATGGCACACGTGTCAAATAATGGCCTTTGTGTGTGGCAGCCTCTGTGTCTGAAATCCCCCAGTTTCAGACCCATAAAAATCATCCATTCAAAGCACACGTGTGTCTGAGGCAACAAACAACCAACGACAAAAGACGTTGTGTGAATCTCTAATATGTGCAAATGTAAACATGACTCACGGACACTGCACAAACAGTGTGTGGGTGTGTGTGTGTCTGTGTGTGCGTGTGTGTGTGCACCGATCAGTCTGGCATGGTCATGACAGCAAGCTCAAGTTCTTGTGCCATGGGCCAGCATGCTTCATCTTCTTTTGTTTGGGTTTGGGCATTTTTAACTTGCCTTGCCTGTGTGTGTGTGTGTGTGTGTGTGTGTGTGTGTGTGTGTGTGTGTGTGTGTGTGTGTGTGTGTGTGTGTTTTCCTGTGTTTGTCCAGGGCTTATTTGCCTTTGCTCTGGTGGTCTTATTTATTTGTGTTTGTCTTGTCTTGTTCCTCTGCTTTCTTCTCATCCATCTGTGATGTCACTTCCTGTCATTTTTCCAATTCGTTTTCCCTTTTTGGGTTTTTTTTTTTGCAACTTCACAGATGAAGCTTTTAAACACACACACACACACACACAAACACACACTCACACACAAACACACACACACACACATGCGTGAAGACAGTCCTGAGTAGGCAGATTCAGAGGGTGTGAGACTCAGAGGCGACAGAAACAGATCCACACCATTCCCCAGCCCTCTCTGTATGAAACACACACACACACACACACACACACACACACACACACACACACACACACACACACTGCTCTTCAGCCCTCTGTGTATAAAACACAGACACATACACACCTCTTCAGCACCCTCTGTATCAAACACACAGACACAGACACAGACACAGACACACACACACATACACACACACACACACACACACGACTCCCCGGCCCCCTCTGTATAAAACACACACACACACACAGACACGCTGTTGAATAAGGTGCTCCCAGCCACTGAGCATCACCAAGGCTTTGATAGGAGCCGTCAGAACCCAGACATCCCAACTGGGCCATGGCCCTGTGTGTGTGTGTGACTGTGTGTGTGTACGTGTGTGTGTGTGTGTGTGTGTGTCTGTGTGTTTCTGTGTCTGTGTGTTTGAGCAGTCAGAACCCAACCGGGCCATAGCCGTGTGTGTGTGTGTGTGTGTGTGTCTGTGTGTGTCTGTGTATGTGTGTCTGTGTGTGTCTGTGTCTCTGTGTCTATGTGTGTGTCTGTGCAGTCAGAACCCAGGGATCCAAGTCGGGCCATGGCCGTGTGTGTGTGTGTGCCATCAGAACCAAGAGATCCAAGCATGTGTGTGTGTGTGTGTGTGTGTGTGTGTGTGTGTGTGCCGTCAGAACCGAGGGATTCCAGTCGGGCTGCGGTGGCCCAGTTCCTGGCTCTGGGTAATGGTGTTTATTAATGTGTTGGCTACAGATCCCCGGTGGATGGTTTTAATTGGGCCGCAGCCGTGTGTGTGTGTGTGTGTGTGTGTGTGTGTGTGTGTGTGAGACCACAGTGCCAGTCTGGGAGCGGCGTGGGGAGGTGTGCATATGGCACCGCACATGCTCTTCAGAGCTTTCCATTCAAATGACCACAGGCTACTCAAATAAATATGTGCTTAAGCAAGCCCCTTCACTGGCTGCCATCACACACACACACACACACACACACACACACACACACACACACACAGGCGTGAATAATGCTACTATGCTACCAAAACACACAGAGCTGAGCGCAGCGAAATGAAAACAAACAACATGGGCACCCCAGAGTCCAATACCATATCCCTCTGTGTGTGAGTGTGTGTGTGTGTGTGTTTGTGTGTGTGTTCAATCCCATATCCCAGTGTGTGTGAGCCCAATCCCACCTCTTAATGTGTGAGGAGAGAGGGGGTCTCTGAAATGCGTCACAGAATTAAAACCCTGTGTGTGCTTGTGTGTTTGTGTGTGTATGTGTGTGTATAAGCATTTGTGTATAAACATGTCTGTGTGTGAGCATGTATGTGTGTGTGTGAGCATGTGTGTTTGAGCATGTATGTGTGTGTCAGCATGTGTATGTGAACACGTGTATGTGTGGGCACGTGTGTGTGTTTGAGCATGTAAATTTGTGTGAGTGTGTGTGTATGTGACCGTGTGTGTGAGCATGTGTATTGTATGTGTGTGGGAATGTGTGTGTGTTTGAGCATGTATGTATGTGTGTGAACATGTGTGTGTGTGTGTTTGAGCATGTATGTATATGTGAGCATGTGTGTGTGTTTGAACATGTGTGTGTGTGTGTGTGTGTGTGTGTGTGTGTGTGTGTGTGTGTGTGCCTTGTGGGGCCATGGCAGCACTGAAGAGAAAAAGCCACTTTGAACAGGAATAGAAAGGCAGGACTCTGTGAAAGCAGTAAAAAACAGACTGCATGCCTTCAGTGTGTGTGTGTGTGTGTATGTGTGTGTGTGTGTGTGTGTGTTACAGAGGATCGTTTGGTGGAAATCTGCACAGAGTCCCACTCATCAATCTAAGTCCCCAGAAGACCACTGTCACCCTCGCTCTCCCTCTCTCTTTTTCTTTCTCTCCTCTCTTTTCTGTCTCCCCCTCTCTCTCCTTCTCTCTTTCTCTGTCATCCTCACTCTTCCTCTCCCTCCCTCCCTCTCTCGCTCACTCTCTCTCTCTTACTCCCTCTCTCTCACACCCTCCCGCCTTTCCCTTTCTCTCTCATCCTCACTCTTCCTCTCTCTGCCTCTCTCTCTTTCTCTCTATCTTTATCTATTGTATTGTCCCCTCTCTCTCTCACTCTCTTTTCTCTGGGTTTCCCACACATCTCCTCTTCTCTGAAGTTCAACTTTAATTCAATTCCAATTCCTTCCTTCCCTCCCCCCTCCCCTCTCTCTGTCATCCTCTCTCTCTCTTTTCCTTTTTCTCTGTCTCTCTCTCTCACTTCCCTCTCTTTGCCCCTTCCTCCTCTCTGCTGATCCACTCTCCTCTCTCTGTCACCCTCTCTCTCTCTCTCTCTCTCTGTCTCACACTCTCTCTCTCTCCCTCGCTCTCTTCCCCTCTCTCTCTATCTCTCTGCTGCTCTGTGGTAATGGATGCCATTTCATTAGGAGGCAGTGAGCTGAGACTGCCAGAAGACTACCACCCATCTCTCCTCTCCTCTCCAGCCACCCATCTCTCCTCTCCAGCCATCTCTCCCCTCCCCTCCCCTCATCTCCTCTCCTCTCCTCTCCAGCCATCTCTCCTCTCCTCTCCCCACCTCTCCTCTCCTTTCTGACCATCTCTCCCCTCGTCTCCCCACCCCTCCTCTCCTCTCCCCTCCAGACAGCCAGCCAGCCATCGCCCGGACCCCAGGCCTGGGACACATCACATGATCAATACACACACACACACACACACACACACACACACACACACACACACACACACACACCACATGCACACATACACGCACGCACATATACACGCACACATACACTCATGCACATACACACACGCAGACAGGCACACAGAAACTTAGACACACACACGGACATCACACACACACACACAAGCTCATACACACACAACGACACATGCAGACAGAACACAGAAATTTAGACACACACACACACACACACAATCTGCAGTGGTCCGGGAAGGAGATAGAGGACTGACTGAGTCACGTTTTAATGACATCATAAACTCTAACCTTTGCTCATGAAAGCATTTTAATCTACTGCTCAATGTACCAGCATCATGCTGACCAGCTACAACTCCACACCGACACAATATACCAGCTACACGATATACCAGCTACAACTCCACACCGACACGATATACCAGCTACACAATATAGCAGCTACACAATATACTATCTACAGAATATACCATTCTACAATTCCACAGCTCCAAAATATAGCAGCTACACAACATACCAGCTACACAATATAGCAGCTACAGTACAACTATACAGCTGCACAATATAGTAGCTACACAATATACCGGCTACAAAATATAGCTGCTACGCAACATACCAGCTATACAAAATACTATCTAAAGAATATACCAGCTACACAATTTTACAGCTACACAACATACCCGTTACACAATCTACCAGCTACACAACATACCAGCTACACAACATACCAGCTACACAACATACTAGCTACACAACCTACCAGCTACACAATTTACCAGCTACACAACATACCAGCAACACAATTTACCAGCTACACAATTTACCAGTGCTGTTAGAGCAGCTACAAATCTACACGACATAATCTAGCAGCTGCACAGTAACACACTGCACACATACAAGAGACTTTCTGAAACAGCCAGAAATACTAAAGTGGTTTCTTCCCTTTACCTGTTCATGCATGTGTGTGTGTGCAGTGTCGGTGTGTGTGTGCTGCGGTGTTGCGGTGTTGCGGTGTGTGTGTGTGTGTGTGTGTGTGTGTGTGTTAGCATTTGAAAGTGCAGCAGCTGGGTTATAATGGGATGAGGGCTGAGTGGTGCTGTCTTAATGTGGTGTGTGTGTGTGTGTGTGTGTGTGTGTGTGTGTGTGTGTGTGTGTGTGTGTGTGTGTGTGTGTGTGTGTGTGTGTGTGTG
>CM059285.1:5788414-5790914 GCA_030347295.1 Setipinna tenuifilis
CAGAGTGGCTGTGATTGTAAAAAAAAAAAATGAAAATAAAAAACGGAAGACAAAGTGGCGCTATCCATCACCAATCATCTCTGGGCGCCCCCGCCGTCCTCTCTGATGGGGGGTGGGCGTCAGGGGCTTTAATTAACTTATTTTGGAAGTGCTGACAAAAAATAAATAAATAACACACACACACACAGACAGAGACGCACACACACATACACACACACACACACTCACTCACTCACACACTATGAGAGAGGAGGATAGGAGATTGTCATGGAGACGTGGAGCATCTGGCAGGCTCCCAAGAGATATTCAGTCTCTCTTCTGCTCTCTATCTTGTGCATACACACACACACGCACACACACACACACACACACACACACACACACACACACACACACACACACACACACACACACACACACGCACATGCATGCACTCTACACTCATCCCACCACATGCCCTCTCACTTTCACTTCTATTTAGGCATGCACACACACACACACACACACACACACTCTTGCTATTTAAGCATGCACATCTGGCATCCCTATTAGCCCTGTTCACACCAAGCCCTCCTCTTCCACGCCCACCTGTGAGCACACTGTGTGTGTGTGTGTGTGTGTGTGTGTGTGTGTGTGTGTGTGTGTGTGTGTGTGTCTGTGTGCTTAAATAGAAATGAAAGAATGAAAGACTACACTGTTATTACTGTCAGGGCTGTGAGTGGTGTTTGTCATGAGGTGACATCACTAATTGATGTAAAGCTAACAAGCCAACTTGCTAACTGACATGTAGCCTACACGTCAAGTTAACTTGCTTACAGGCTTCATCTTGAAGCTCTCTACTGTCTTTGCTACAAGCCCAGAGTTTACTTTTTAGTCACAAAAAAAGCTTCTGTGTTTAACATTTAAACAGTTAAGACTTTAAATCTTAAGTTTTTAAGTGTTTAAGAAGAGATTAACTACTAAAATTTTACATCTTTACAATTTTTGTTACGCTAACCTATGTAATCTACACCTGCTAACCTATGTAATCTAAATGCAATAATGAAGTATCGTTAGCCGTACACTTATGCAAGGTATTTCATGTAGTATTATGTATCATGTCTGTAATAACTACTATTGTATCATATGAGACAAATAAGACAACTGAAGGTAAAATGAGAGCATATTATGGCGGGAAAGGGAGTGAAAGCGCGAAAGCAGAAACCTGAAGCCAGTCACTCTGAGTGCTTTGCAGCAGCACAAATTATCACAATCATGAGATGGTGTCATTACGAGAAAAAAATAAAATAGGCTGATGGGAGAGGGGTTTCGGCTGAAGCAGAGCTTGTTTTCATTTTCTTAAGTCAGACTGTAGTGGCAGAAACAGGGTTTGGCTTGTCCTTTTACCTCCTATTTTTTCTTTCTGTTTTAACCACACGGAGAAAGCAGATGATGCAGTGTCAGACTCACAACTCATGTCCAAGAAATCGAGAGAAAGAGAGTTTGACTGGTAACTACTGCTGTTTTTTTGCAAAGAAAACAAAATACAAAATAAAAATGCAGTGATTTGCAATGTCTTTTACTATTCCAACAAAGCAGGCAGCGCAATTCAAAAATAAAACCAGATACGTACAAACATGCATACGGCATATACATGTACTGTAATACAATCACATGCTACAGTACGTATATGCATAATTTATACCTACATTCACCTGTGGGAACACAGGGCTGTGGGAACATAGGCACACTCCCAATCAGCAGAGACAGAGAAAGCTGATTTAGCCCTGCCATGTATTCCTTCTACCTGTGCTCCCAACACAGGTGATTTCACTAGTCCTTTTTCCATCAACAATATGATTCGCTTTATTGTGATGCGCATCAAGAAGTTAGTGCGATACATGTGATGGAAAAACGGTTATACCGCTCTAACGCCTGTTTTGTCGCACAAAGTTAGTTCGCTCGAAATAGGTGGTCTAGGGCTAAGTTGTATCGCTACAGACATGATGGAAAAGGTTAATGCGATACAGTCTAGCCACGCAGGCGCAGATGGCATTGGAAACAACTGGTCAAGAGCAGAGACTCTGCTTTTTTTAAACGTCATTCGGGAGGCGGACGTTGTTTCGGCCCTGGCCTTGTTTGATGGAAAACCAACCGAACGCATCTTATATCGCTACGAAATAATGCGATATAACTTTTAATTCGCTACAGAATCTGATGGAAAAAGGACTACTAACTATCTTATCTACCTAGAGATCAGCTGGTCCAGTGAGTTGGCTGGAACAAATATATGGCAGGAGTTTTTTACTGTCTGAACCCGGGATGTCCGCCTCTGCCAATCAGAGCAGATTATGGCGGGAAAAGGAAGAGAAAGGGAGAGAGTGGAAGCCGAGCTGTTTGAAGCCAGTTGTTCTCAGAGCGCTTTGACTGCAGTGGAAAAGAGAGGGACTCTTGGAGACGGATGAGGAGGGAAAGAGAGAGGGAGAGAGATAGAAAGAGAGAGAGAGAGAGAGCAAAACAG
>CM059285.1:5798414-5805914 GCA_030347295.1 Setipinna tenuifilis
TAATTAATCTGCCAAAAAAAATGAGTTTGTCACTAACATCTTTAAACATGTTGTACTGGGGCACAGCCATAGACTGGTTTTCACTGGGGTGTATGCCCCAATACAAAAGGCCCAAGGGACAGCCTTGATGATCTCATCATCTTACACAATATCACACCCTAACACTTCGTATCAGCCAGCATCACACTATATCACACCAGAATCACATCCTTACCCTCCATATCACTCCGCATCACCCAATATCACACAGTATCACACCATAATTACACCCTAACTATTACACCGTATCACACCTCAGAGCAACAGAACTGGGCTGCGGGGGAGCACTGCACACACACACACATAAGTGAAGGACTTGACTTAACTTCTAGAAGAGCAATACTTGCAAGCACTCACACACCTACAAACACACCACAGAGACACACAGACACACACACACACACACACACACACACACACACACATCTACACTAAGAATCACCCTCACTAAGAATCATAAAACAAAAAGAGGCAGGCAAGAGTCTGAGGAGGTGTGGTCATTATACATGACGTACCCCCATTGGTCAGTAGGGGGCGCAGGGGGAGGGACCAATTCAGCTGTGTGTACATGCCACTGGCCCATAAAAATGGGTGTGTGATTGATTGTCATGTGTGCGAATGCCAACGGTCTATGTGGCCATGTGTGGTAAGGAGATTGTATATAATTGTGTATGTTTGCGATGTAACTGTACGTGTCTGTGTGGTTAAAAGGATTTTTGTCGGGTGTGTGTGTGTGTGTGTGTGTGTGAGAGAGAGAGAGAGAGAGAGAGAGAGTGAATGAGACTTGTATGCGATGTAGCTGTGTCACTGTCTGTGTGTGGTAGTAATGCTTTGAGTGTTACTGTGTTAGTGTGTGTGTGTGTGTGTGTGTGTGTGTGTGTGTGTGTGTGTGTGTGTGTGTGTGTGTGTGTGTGTGCATGCGTGCGTATGTGTGTGTGTGTGACAGGGGCACAGTGTGAAAGAGAGAGAGAGACAGAGAGAAAGAGAGAGATGGGGGGGAGAGAGAGAGAAAGAGGGAGGGAGAGAGCGTATGTGTAAGTGTGTGTGCTGATGAGGTGGGCTGCATCTGAAAGGCCAGCATGAGTAGTGTGTGACAGGAGCAAGTGCTGCTCTAAGGCTCCTTGTGTGTGTGTGTGTGTGTGTGTGTGTGTGTGAGAGAGAGAGTGTGTGTGTGTGTGTGTGTGTGTGTGTGTGAGAGTGTGTGTGAGTGTGTGTGAGAGTGTGAGTGTGTGTGTGTGTGTGTGTGTGTGTGTGTGTGTGTGTGTGTGTGTGTGTGTGTGTGTGTGAGACAGGGCCACACTGCTTTCCCTGAGTCTCCTCACAAAGCGGAGTGGAAATCGATAACCTCATCATTTAAAGGTTGCCAACTTAGGATTGAGCAGTGCGCAAATCTCTTCTGCTGCTGATTACTCAGGAGAGAAATGACAGTGTGTGTGTGTGTCCCTGTGTGTGCGCGTGTGTGTGTGTGTGTGTGTGTGTGTGTGTGTGTGTGTGTGTGTGTGTGTGTGTGTGTGAGAGAGAAAGAGAGCGAGAAATGAGGGTCTTCAAAGGACCTGCCACAAAAGAGGACAGATTTGCTGCCATACTAAAAAGCCTTCTGAGCTTTAGGGACACAATCAGCTTAATAATATACTACTGTTATTTATTAAACCACTCCTCAAAATGTGCCAAATACTAGACTATTTATATTACATATAGGGGAGAGCCGTGACGAATGAAACACGGGACGTAAGAAACACAGCTATTTTCTCAAAAACAATACACATCTGAAACATCATATGTCGTCAGCACATTCAGCATGCAAGACTTCACAACCCTGTGAAATCTCGTGCCGTGACGTTACTGCGTTCAAACGTTATCTCCGCGAGACTGTTTTTGACATCGGAAAGTAAAATATTACCTACTGGTAGTTTTTTTGTGATGAAAAATCATTGCGTGTTTCATTCGTGCCGACAATGAGGGACGATTGTAACAAACGACACCTTGCATTCAAAGTTAAAAATGAACGTGATTTCTTATCGGATGTGTTAAATTACACCAGTAAATAATAGAATACACTTGTATGTTGATGACCATATGGCAAAATAAATCTAATTTGCTTCACTGTCTTTGAAAATAACCGTTAAGTAAAAAGTGTTTCATTCGTCACGGCTCTCCCCTACTACTATTATTTATTACATCACCCATCAAATAGTATACTACTTTCGTTAAGACTTTATAGTTCCTTTTTTAGGGTAGCAAAATGGAATGTCCTCACACTTGCTCCTGTTTAGTTTTTTTTCAATGATGATCACAAGTGAATGTTCTGGAGCTTAGGCTCTTTATCAGACTACACATACCTGTACACAACTACACAAGTCTGATAAAGAGGTTGTTAAGCTCGAAAACATTTACTTGTGGTGCTCATTAGCAAAACTAAATGGGAGCAAGTTTGCGGACATTCCACTTTGTTTCACGTGTGTATATTTTTGTTGTCCAGCACCTATTTTTTAGATGTGCGCACACTATTACATGTGTATGTAACAACATGTAATATTATAATAATAATAACAATAATAATCTTTACTTGTATAGCACAGTTCATACATACAAGATGCAGCTCAAAGTGCTTTACAGTTTGGCAAGGTCACAAACAAAACAGCATTTCTTGCAGTCCAATGGCATCGGAGTAACTGAATGCAATAATGGAGTGGTGTAGTGTTTTAACAATGCAAAGTCACAACAACGCAATGCCCCGTTGATGCGGGCTCTTGCGTGAACACAGGTAAAAAGCATTTGTTGCATCTTGGTGGTGCAGGAAGGTTGTCGAGGTGCTGATGACAGTTCCTGCTTGTGTCCGTAGGGGCAACAGGAGTGAGGAAAAACTCCCTGAATTGTATGTGGTTGAATCGAACCGGAAATAAAAAAAAAGGAGGAAACGTCAGGCAGAACCGCGTCCCCTAGGGAAGCCCTTCTGCCGGGGCTGTAGGTACTAACACTGTACATACTTAACCCTGACCCTAACCCAAAGGTACAGTGTAATACATATTGATACATATTGTTACACTTTGCTAAATTGTACCTAACTGATGTAACAGTGAGAGTAAAATAAAGCCCAACCCTGCTATCATTTTACGAGACATCATGGTACTGCAGGGAGTTCCGTTGGGGCTGCCCAAACGTTCTGAGATTTGATATGTCTGAACTCTGTAAGAGAGCATTGGCAAAGGAGGCATTAGTAGAGCACAGGAGGGTGCTTTGAAACTGCATTTCGATCTGTCAGCTTTAATGGCATTTAACTTAAGGGACAAAATACGTTTTGTATTGCTAAATTTATATTTCAATCAGTTGTGTTTTGTTTTTATTTTGCTAACACTAGTGCAGAGCCCATTGATGCAGCCATGTTGTGTGAGAGGGGGGAGTGGCCATGGTGCCTAGAGTGACACACAGACAAAAAGGCAATTGAAGCTTGTTTTAGCGATGTGTTTGGCCTTTGTTGGCCTCACAACATAAAACTTGGCACTAGCAAGACACCTATCAAATTTAAGCTCAGTGGAACAAATGGTTCGAAAATGGGTGTGTGTGGAACAGACAGAGTAACACACACACACACACACACACAGACGTTCTTTGCATTTATGGATAGATAACATATTTTATATAGTAATTTTGCATCTCCAAGTGACTCAAAACTGGCCTCACCGGAATTACATGGTTCGAGAATTGTACGTGGAACGACGTACATGGAGTGACACACACACACACACACACACAGACGTCCCTTGCATTGATAGAGATGTAAATAGTAGTAGATTGTGCGTCATCAGGGGAATAATGTACGTAGAGCCAAGCTGGGCAAGCGTCCCATGGGGGGTCCAGGTTCGAATCTGGCCTGGGCCATTTCCAAACCCTACTCCATATCTCTCTCTCTCTCTCTCCCACTCACTCATTTCATATCCAATCGTAACTGTCCTGCCAAATGGAGCCATAAAAGGGCCCAAAAATACTTCAGAAAATAAAAAAATAAATGGGATAATGTACACTGAGCTAGTTTATATCACAGATTAAATCTCTCACTATGGACTGTGTATATGGCTGAAAGGACAATAAAAACCTACTTTTGTTTTTGATTTACTGCTTGCCTTGACTTAGCTGACAGAGTCATGTGGCGCCCTGCCTGATGATGTACACACGTACATGGTTATGTAGTCGTGCTATGGAAGCGAAAAAGTACTAGCCTGGTAAACCAGTCCCTCGTACTTCACTTCGTTTTGTACAGAGGGTCTGGCGGTGCTGTATTGAGAAACGTTTTTTTTTTATTTTTGAGGTGTGGACTCCGCTGTTGCCTAATCGCCTAATCGTGACGCTACTTAACAGACTACCAACTAACAGAGCAAGCTGGAAGATTTAAACTTTTCCCGAACTCCATGATGAGTGGGGCCACGACATCTTTTTCCACAAACGAAACTCCTCAAACATTCATCTTGCTACAACTTTAATTCTTTGATATTCTGAAGTGTTGCCACATCAGACTGAATGGCCTTGCTTACTTTGTTCTCCACTGCCATTGCCAAGCTACATCCACAGATAGACCACAAGAGAAATGACATCATCACTTACGAACACTCCTTCTGTCCACTGATTGGCTAGGATTGAGTCTGCCTACAACCGGCGCTCTGAATGATACCCGCACCAGACCGTCCGTACAAAGCGAAGTGAAGTACGAGGGGCTGGTTTAGCAGGCTAATTAAGTACAGCCACTTGCTCAATATGGTGAATAAGCCCCTACAGGGTGACTCAAGGTGATTCCTGCATGATCCTGCATTACTTTGCTGGGGTCTGTTTCGACAATATTGACCTTGCTGTACATTAATCTATACAACTGTGTGTGTGTGTGTGTGTCTGTGTGTGTGTGTGTGTGTGTGTGTCTGTGTGTGTGTGCGTGCGTGACTATTCAACCTTGTGTGTGTGTGTGTCTGTGTGTGTCACCAGTATGACTATACACCTTGTGTATTTATGTGTATGTGTGTGTTTGCATCTGTAGTGTGTGTCGTGTGTGTCCATGTCAGTAAAGTTATGGCTGTGGCACGATGAAACTGGGCTTGTGTGTGTGTGTGTGTATGTGTGTGTGTGTTAGTGGAGTTATGGCTGTAGCATGGTGGAACTAGGCTTGTATGTGTGTGTGTGTGTGTGTGTGTGTGTGTGTGTGTGTGTGTGTGTGTATGTGTGTGTGTGTGTGTGTGTGTGTGTCTGTGTGTGTTTTTACATTAGCAATGTGTCATGTGTGTGTGTCCGTGTCAGTGGAGTTATGGCTGTGGCATGGTGGACCCTGGGCTTGTGTGTGTGTGTGTGTGTGTGTGTGTTTACATCAGTACTGTGTGTCGTGCGTGTGTGTGTCAGGGGAGTTACAGCGGTGTCACAGTGGAACTAGGCTTGTATGTGTGTGTGTGCATGTTTACATCAGTAGTGTGTGTCGTGTGTGTGTTCATGTCAGTGGAGTTAACGCTGTGGCATGGTGGAACTGGGCTTGTGTGTGTGTTCGTGTCTGTCTGTGTGTGTGTGTTTACATCAGTAGTGTGTGTCGTGTGTGTGTGTGTGTGTGTGTGTGTGTGTGTGTGTGTGTGTGTGTGTGTGCCAGTGAAGGTATGACTGTGGCATGATGGAACTGGGCTTGTGTGTTTGTGTGTGTGTGTACATCAGTAGTGTGTGTGTGTGTCACGTGTGTGTGTGTGTGTGTGTGTGTGTGTGTGTGTGTGTGTGTGTGTGTGTGTGTGTCAGTGGAGTTATGGCTGTGGGACGGTGGAAGGGGGTGGCTGACAGTAGTGACAAAGTGCAGGGACACAACTGGTTAATGACGCCTAATTGGAGTGCTGTCTCGCCCAGGAGAGGAGACCAAATGTGCCTAAATTAGTCCCCGTGCACACACACACACACACACGTGCACACACACAGAGAAGCAGTCATACACAAGCACAAGCACACACACACACAGACACACATGTACACACATACACAGATATTAGCACACTCTTTCACACTCACACTCTCTCACTCACACACACACACACACACACACACACACACACACACACACACACACACACACACACACACACACACACACACACACACACACAGTGTTTATCTGGGAGCCCTTCCCCTCCTGATTTGCTCCTTAATGATTTCTGTGTCCCACTTGATATTTTTGTGCCGCTAACAAACTGCATGGCCTCAGCTTAGCAGCAGAACTGTCTGCCATAAGATCCCCTCTCTCTCTCTCCCTCTCTTTCTCTCCCTCCATCTTTTTCCATCTCTCTTTCTCTCTCTGTCTTCATCACTCTATTTCTCTTGCTCTCCCTCCATTCATCTTTTTCTATCTCTCTCTATCTCCATCACTCCATTCCCTTCTCTCCCTCCATCCCTCTCACTAACTCTCCATATTACTGTCTTTTTATTTCCTTTCCTCTTTACCTCTCTCTTCCTCCCTCCATCTTTTTCCATTTCTCTCTCTCTCTTTCTCTCTCTCTCCATCTGTCTCTCTTTATCACTCCATTCCTCTTTCTCCCTCCATCCCTCTCTCTAATACTCTCTAGTCCTGTCTTTTTCTCTCCCTCCACCTTTTTCCACCTCTCTCTCCATCACTCCATTCTTCTCTCTCCCTTAATCCCTCTCTGTCCCTTCTTCTTTACCTCTCTCTCTCCATCCATCTTTTTCCACCTCTCTTTATCACTTGCTTTAGTCCTCTCCATCCCTTTCTCTAAGTCTCTTTGTTCCTGTCTTTTTCTTTCCCTTCCTCTTTGCCTATTTCTCCCTCTCTAATTCAAATTCCCTCTCCATTTCTCTGTCTTTTCATCACTCTCTCTTGCTATCTCTCTCTCTCTCTCCCTTTCTTTCTCTCTCTATAACTGTCTATCTATCTCCATCCCTCTCTGTACCTTTGAAAAGCTATAATACTGACATGGCAGCTCTCTCTCTCTCCCTCTCTCTCTCTCTCCCTCCCTCCCTCCATCCTTCCCTTCCTGTTTTTCTTTGTTTTTCCACATTCCCTCTCTCTCTCTCTCTAATCTCTACCCCTCCCTTTCTCTCTCATTATCTTTGTCTTTCCATCTCTCCCTCCCCCTCTCTGTCTCTCTCTCTTCTTTCTTTTCTCTCCATTTTTGCCTCCCTTCCTCTCTCACTTTCTCTCTTTCTTTCTCTCATCCTCTCTACTTCTCTTTCTCACCATTTCGGCCTCTCTCTCTCCCCCCTCCCTCCCTCCCTCTACCTCTCCCTTCCTTTCTCTCCCTCCCTCTCTCTCTACATTCCTCTCCTCTCTCTCTCTCTCTCTCTCTCTCTCTCTCCTTCCAGACCCAGAGTGTTGCAGGTGGTGTGGACTGCGGGGGTCAATGGCCCCTCCGGCCTCCAGCCGAGTGTGTCTGCGCAAGAGTGTGTGTGTGTGTGTGTGTGTGCGTGTTTGTGTGTGTGTCTGCGCCCGTGTGTGTG
>CM059285.1:5813414-5815914 GCA_030347295.1 Setipinna tenuifilis
TAGCCATGATGGTGGGGATGCTGCAGTGACCTAGGCTGCCATCACCCTGACATCTGCCCTTGAATACCACTAATGCTGAGAATTTATCAACATGATCTATAGTGCTGTTGCCTGTTAAAAACATCAAGTTCAACCAGGTCTCTGTGGTAACAACTTTTGCCTTGCACCGCACTATATGTTTAGGACAAAAAATAAATAAACAGATAGTGCTACCTCGCTCATTTGCAGCGTGTGTGTGTGTGTCCACTAATGTGGCGTGATTTCGCCGACTAATGCTTCGCCCGCCCCTGTTCCGCCACTAATAGCCAGGGGCACCGGAACGCCGGGAACACAGCAGGATGATTCCGAGGCCCCGGTGGGAGCGTGGCTGCGGGAACATTGGGCCCTCAGGGAACGCCGGCCGGCCGCCTCAGCTACACTCGCAGGTATGACAGGTGAGTCGGGTACGGGGACGTATTTACTCTCCCGGTGAAACAGCACTTTCTAAACTCCTGTCCTCCTAGTGCTGGGCACAAATCGCAGGTCCGTGGCTAAATTAGGGGGTGCAGCACATTAGCAAATACCAGCTCGTTTGGAGAGCTTATTTTATTCAAATTGCAGTGTCATCTTTAAAAAAGCCACCAAATACCAACAATCAGCAACATCCTTCCCTAAAGCTGTGTTTCTCAGGTTTGCACCTCCAAGTTTTAAACTAGACACAACCATTACTTTGCCTAGCCTTGCAAAACATTTGACATATGGAACCAGTAATTAACAGAAGCAGCAGTAGTAGTAGTAGTAGTAGTACTCATCGTAGTAGTAGTAGTAATACTAGTAGTAGTATTAATAATAGTAGTAGTAGTAGTAATAGTAGTAGTAGTAGTAGTAGTAATGGTAGCAATAGCAGTAGTAGTAGTAACAGTAGTAGTAGCAGTAGTAGTAGTAGTAACAGTAGTAATATTAGTAGTAGTAGTAGTATGTTACAACAAACACTGTTTTCGCAGAGCCTTCCCTCCTTTTGACAGATATCTTGGTGCTTTCTTGGGATAATTATGTTTATGTGCATTTAAGTAGTGGGAAGGTTGGCCCAGATTCTTGGCATAGCTGAAGCTGCTCACAGTGTCACGCCCTCCTTCCCAAGATGCTTTGCACAACTGCACACGACTGCAACTCGTACAACCACATTTTGCTGTGTACAAATACAGATATACATAGAAGCAGTAGTTAAATTGGCTTTTGTAAGGAGGGGGAGCCCTTCTCCCTTACTCACAGTGGTCAATATCTGACTCTATTGTATTACTATAAATACTTTTTGCAGACCGGAGCTCAGCTCTGGCTGGCTGTATTGCTGAGGTGAGGAGGTGGAGCTGAGCTGTGGAGGGCTCCGGCCCAATTCTAACTCTGCACAAAACAAATATGAGCTGAATCTGACTAAAGTAGTGAACTTGCTGAAAAAAGTAGACACAGGCTAACGTACCACAGGCTAACATGACGCAGGCTAACATGAATGCTAAACACTCTCCTCTGCTGTGGGTCTATCTGAGTTACATGCCACATCACAGCAGAGCACACACACTCACACACACCAGATGTTGTGATGATGTGCGAGTTCTCCAGAACACACCCACTCACTCACACCCACTACTTAGGTGATGATGAGTAAATTCTCAAAAACAAAAACACACACACACACACAATCTCTCTCCACCAAATAGTAAGTCTTCCAGAACACACACACACACATACACACACCCACACACACACACCCACACACCCACACAAACACACACACACAGCAGATAGTGAGTGTGATGACGTGTGAGTTCTGCAGCCAGCTCTTCCTCCTGTGACCTCTGGCGGGAACAGTGCGTCTGGCCAGGCCGGGACGGGACCAGACCGGGTCGCCGCAAACACTAGTGGGTCGCTTCCAGACCTCTGCTGCTGCTGAGGGTCAATCCAGAACTCTCCACCAGCGCCGCCACTTCTGCTGCTGGACCAGTGGCCCACACAGGGGAAACCACAGCGCTCTTCTGGGACGTTTTTTTTGGAGGTGTTTTTCTCCGAGCACCACAACTTTCGCACAGGCTGCTTTACAGGCAGACAAAAGTATGCCGTGTCTTCGCTTGTAAAAAAAAAAGCCCTAAGCACGGACACACACACACACACACACACACAGAGCTGAGTGTGTCTGTGTGTGCATGTGTTATGACACAAGTTTGCCTTTGCACATACAAAGTGTGTGTGTGTGTATGTGTTAGGAGATGAGTGTGTCTCTGTGTGTGTTATGACAGAGCGAGCTAACGAGTGTGAGTGTGTGTGTGAGAGTGTGTGTATGCGTGCATGCATGCGTGTGTGTGTGTGTGGGATAGGAGACAAGTATGTCTTCCTGTGTGTTATGACAGAGCGAGCTAACGGGTGTGAGTGTGTGTGTGTGTGTGTGTGTGTGTGTGTGTGTGTGTGTGTGAGTGTGTGTGTGTGTTTGCATGTATTATGAGCCGAGTGTGTCTCCTTGTGTGTTATG
>CM059285.1:5830914-5833957 GCA_030347295.1 Setipinna tenuifilis
ACAGTGATAACACACACACACACACACGCATACATAGACACACACTAGACACACACACACACACACACACACATACATACATAGACACACAGGCATGGATGTGCACGTACACACATACACACACTGAGAAGGTGTGATGTGCTAGGCTAAGATGTGCTTTTAAAAAGACACACACGCGCACACACAAACTCTCACACACACGTGATCTTACCACTGCTCTTCTACAGCATCAGCCAGAGCTGACAAGATGTGATGTGCTAGGCTAAGATGTGCTTTTAAAAAGGCACACACACACACACACAAACACACCGCATAGTAAGACCGGCTTTCTTGAAAGACAATGAGAGACATGAACACACACACACACACACACACACACACACACACACACACACACATCGAACAGTAAGACCTGCTTTCTTTAAAGACAATAGCAGACACAAACACACACACACACACACACACACACATACACACACCGCACAGTAAGACCTGCTTTCTTTAAAGACAATGACAGACTCAACACACACACACACACACACACACACATACACACACCGCACAGTAAGACCTGCTTTCTTTAAAGACAATGACAGACACAACACACACACACATACACACACACACACACACACACACACACACACACACACATACACACACACAAAGATGTGCTAATAAAAAGGTGTCATTAAGCTAACTCCATGATGCCTCTTTAATCTGTCGGTGCTGTGCGTTATAAGGACATCAGGGTTGCCACTGCTGTCTCATCAGACTATGAGAAGTGACAAATCACAGACTGGCAGTTCACACACACACACACACACACTCCCACAACGAAACCTGCCACGCTTTTATAATGAAGTGTTCTGCATCATGACGTCCAACTTTCCAAAAAGGTTCAAAACGAACGATCCCGCTAATAAAACTTTGGATTAGCCGTGTGCTATCACCTTCAGCTAGAGTTACACTCATTTTTCAAAGGTCACAGATAAATACTGTTTGGTTTTGAATTATATTGGAATTACTGCTGGAAGATATCTCAAGCAAATCACAGGCAAATTAAATAATTCATAATTGCTATCAAAGTTTCTAATAAAGACAAAGTAAATTATTTAACATTCCTCCCTAGAGACAGGAATATATTTGCAGTAATATGCATGTCTAGGATCAGAACTACTTTTTAAATGGTATTCAGATACGGATAATGTGGATGATTATACCAACATACGGATATAATGCCGACTCACAGTGATATCTTTAATGCAGCATTTAGATAATATGGAAAATTATACGAACATACAGTTATAATATGCCATTTTCAATGCGGTACTTAGATAATATGGTTACTTATAAGAATATACCTGCTGACATCCATGATATTGTTAATGCAGCACTCGCCAACCAAATACCCTTCTACCCATTTCGTGGAAGGGAAAAAATACCCGGATGACTTGCTACTTTTTTTTGCAAAAAAATGCAAAAACTTTCTGGTCAAAGAACAGGTAAGAGGACGGCATTGTAGCACGTAAGAACTGCAACTGCTAATAGCTACCTTGCTATGTACAAGCTACTACTGTAACCAGAGTCCACAGGAAGAAAACAGGCACAGTCACAAAATCACAGTTTTCAAGTTCTTTACCCTATTGGTAGTTGCATTAAAAAAACTCAGCTTTTTCAAAAGTAATCTTGTGAATAAATGAGTATAGTCTCAAGCTAGATGCATCGTAAAATAGCATTTACTTATAAAATCTAATAAAAAATTAAACTTTTAAATTCCATTTTCTCCGTTTTGCCATTTTGTTAGCATGTCCGTTTTCCCGTGAAATTCTCATTTATGTGTTTATAATCATATTCTGTGACACTTAAATCTACTGTCCCTGTTACATCAATAGGGTACAGTGTAACAAAGTGTGTAACAATATGTAACATTAGGTACTTACACTGTACTATAGGATTAGGGTTAGGGTTAGGGTCTGATACACCTGCATTATTAGGGTTAGGGTTAGGGTTAGTGTTAGTGTTAGATATGTACACTCTAAGTAAATAATATTACATGTTGTTACATGTAAGTACACTAAAGAAATACTGTAAAATAAAGTGTTCCATTATATTCTTCTGAAAAGTTTCTGTTTCTATTACTATTTAATTCTCTAGAGCTTGAGTAATTGCTTTTTGATCTGTTTATCTCATCTATATGTTCCATGTGATGTTATGTGTAATGCACCCTCACTGAGACTAATTCTTCATCTGTTGTACAGACTTACAGAATTTATAGGCAATAAACACGCTGTGCTTTCTGACTGTGATGTTGTAGAGGATCGCATGAAGACCTGACACATCAGACTTGAGACAGGAGCTGGATTGGGGACAGGAAAAGGATTGGTGACATCCAAAGACACACACACACACACACACACACAGAGCTGGATTGGTGACATCCAAAGACACACACACATACACACACACACACACACACACACACACACACACACACACACACACAGAAAGAGAGAGTGAGAGAGAGAGAGAGAGCTGGATTGGTGACATCCAAAAACACACACACACAACCAGACACACTCACACACACACACACACACACCGAGAGCTGGATTGGTGACATCCAAGTTCAACCAAAGCTTGCACATCCAGAGCTTGAAGTGGGGGCAGGACTGAGGACTCAGACTCAGAACTGGCGTCTGAGGAAGGGTAGTAAGCCCCAAAACATCACAGTAGAAAATAAAAAAATATTGGCCCCAAAATATTATACATACGACATCCAAGAGGCACGCACAGCTGTCTGACTCCTTGTCCAGATTGGCGGAGTGATTTTATAGCGCAGAGTGACAGAGAGATTATACAGAGTGATTTCACTCCATTGTGTATTCATAGTCTTCTCAAACTGTGATTCTCACTCCAGCAAGCAAGAACAAGAACTCACAAGCACAAAAAAAAGTCACACCGCACACGTTTTTTTTTTTTTTTTTGCACATAACATATAAACAGCACGGATCACACGGCGTTTCATTGGAAGCCTTCAGAA
>CM059285.1:5834057-5914057 GCA_030347295.1 Setipinna tenuifilis
TCCCATCATTCCCATGGGCTTACTGTGCTGTAAAGCACCGCGCTTTAAATAATCACCCTGAAAATACTCTCTGTCTTTTATGAACAAGGCTTTTGTGCAACATCATTTCCATGTAGACACACCTCCCTTCCTTATAGGCTTACCGAAATCAGCCCTTTAAAGCAATAAAATCCCTGAGCTATTACTTTGTTCTTCTTCAGTATTTGCCCTGAGTGTGGTGTTCCTCGTGTTCCACACTCCCCAGTCTCCCTTATCTTGTTCATTTGGTTCTTTTACAGGCTTTTATTAAAGGGTCACAGTTGGCATGGTATTACATTCCCTTATATTTCCCTTTTATATTTCACACCTTTATGTTGTGGGCTAGTGTAACTTTAGATACAGTGTTAAGTTTACATTAGCTATAGCTTCTGTCCAGCGGTGCCCGCTTTTCCTCTCTCCACTATGGAAGCCGTGTGTCACTCTTCACCGCCACTGTCACATCACTGGTCCAACACTTTGCTTGGTAGCCTGGTAAACCAGCCCCTCATTTCATTTTGTACAGAGGGTATGGCTCCATTGACATGGCTTTCTCAGGCAGAATCTTGCCTAACCAATCAGTGAACAGAGAGAGTGTTTGTGAGCGATGATGTTGACTTTATGTGCTACATTTGAACTGTAGTGCGTGTCAGGCAGGCTTATAGCCAGACTAATTGCATATGACAGAACGAGAAGTTAGCGATTGGCTAAAGGCAGATCCAATCGATTTAAACTTCAGCAGTGTCAACCCCTTAAGAAAATATTTCTCAATACAGCACAGTCCGACGCTCTGTGCAAAATGAAAACGAAGTATGAGGGGCTGGTTTACTAGGCTACTATGGAAGCAGAGTACGGCTGTTTACGACCGTCACGTCCTCCGGCACATTGACTCTTGTCACTAAGGAAACGGCTGTATCGCTGTTTAGCGCCACGGTTACTACGTTTCAGCGATCAGGCAGACTGGGGAAATGTAGCAGAAAACACCAGTGTTTGTCATTGCCACACTGATTTTACATTTGCATCCGGCAAGCGGCAAGACATGAGGCGGAACCACACCAGAGGGACGTGTTTTAGTCAACGATCCTGCCAGAAAAGCCATCCCAGTCACACACACACACCACAGACAAACACACATACACACACAATCCACACACACACACACACACACACAAACACACACACACACGCACACACCCCAGACAAACACACACACACACACACACACACACACAATCCACACACGCACACACACACAAACACACACACCACACACACACACACCGAGCTATCCTGGCAGAAAAGTCATCCCAGTCTCACACGAAGCCCTCGTGCCCTTAGTTGCCCTCTTCCTTCTCCTAGGAGAGCCAAGACCTGCTCGGCTAGAACCTGCTACACTCACCTGAGTGTTAGCCATCCTGTATTTTCCCATAACTCACTTCTGGTCTATTATTTAGAGTTATTTTTTCCATAACTCACTTCTGGTCACGTACCGTTTTATTATTTTACACACACACACACACACACCGTTCCCTACGGCAGCATTCAGGTGTCTGACTGCTGAGAGTCTACAGCTCCCTGTTCTGCTCAGTAAACAACCCCGAACCCTGCTAAAACACACACACAAACACACAAACACACACACACACACACACACACACACACACTTCTATACACACATACTCCTACTCTCTCTCTCTCACACACACACACACACAAACACACACGCACACACAAATTCACACTATCGACCCACATGTGCTCAGTTCTTTGGAGGATCTAGTTAGACCGGGGGATCGATACTGCTGCCGATAACATAATGATGTCACCGTGGTCAAGCGGCCCGGAGAAATCGCAGAATATTTGGAAATGCTGCAAATATCCATTGATCTGTGAAATAACACCTGGGTCAGACGACACTACAGAAAAACACTACATGAGAGACAACAACAAAAGCATTACTGGGGGAAACTGTCTGGAACGAACTCTGGGCATCTTGGATCCATTTTATCATCGCTGGCAGGGGCAGAGTGGCCATATTTTGCTACGGGCCTGAGGGGGTCCAGTGCTGGACTATCCCCATGCTATGAGTATACTGTTATATTATATCCAGTGCTGGACTATCCCCATGTTATGAGTCTACTGTTGTATTATATCCAATGCTGGACTATTCCAATGTTATGAGTATACTGTTATATTATATCCAATGCCTGGTCTTAAACCCACAGAGGCAGACATGAGGCTGGTCTTAAACCCACAGAGGTAGACATGAGGCTGGGGGGGTCTAAACTCCAGAGAGGTAGGTGTGAGACTGTCGAGCCCGTGGGGCCTGCAAGCACTCCTCACATGGACGGAGATAATGACTTCAGCTTGAAACACAGCCTGCCTCTTGTTTAAAGTTAATTTCACACACAAACACACACACACACAAGCACACACACACACACACACATAAACGAACATAAACACAAGTGCAGACATACACACACACACACACACACACGGTGTGCTGGGCTCAGTAGGCGCACTGACTAAATTAAACGCATCCTCTTCAGCATGATGACGCCCCTGGCAAGTTGTTCAAAAGTCACCCCTCATGGTGTGTGTGTGTGTGTGTGTGTGTGCGTGCACACTACCTGCCCTGCAGTTTCAAACCCACACACTCTCGATTTCGCCCACCCGGGCCAAACAACAACACAGTGGAGGCAGTGGTGGCTGTTGGGTGTTGGGTGTGTTCTCTCTGACATGCAGACAGGCTGGCCTGTAGCCGAGACAACCAAAAGGAGGCGTCTGAATATGCTTTTGAGGCCCCCCCCCCCCTCAGCCCACACACCACACCTGAGACAGAGCCCTAATGACTGTCTGTCTGAATGTGTGTGTGTGTGTGTGTGTGTGTGTATGACAGCTCCGCTCACACGAGATCTGGGTCTGTGGCACCTGCGACTGGGGCTATTATCAGCATAAGGGCAACTTCAGCAACTAGCAGCTGCCAGCAAGAACCAAACATATACAGTGTGTGTGTGTGTGTGTTTGTTTGTGTGAATGTGTGTGTGTGTGATAGTGTAAATACCCACAGAAGCGTGTGAAGGCAAGGCTCTGTGCCCGGGGATGTTGCTAATGTGTGTGTGTGTCTCACAAGTATTTACCTCGGCTGACGCACTTGACAAGCAACCCCCCCCCCTGTGCCCCCCCACCCCCACCTTTATCTGACAGCGACATACAATTAGTGGCAAACCAGGGCTCTCATGGAAGCAATTAGTTCAGCCGACACACACACCAGGAAAAGAGAGAGTATGTGTGTGGGAAAGTGTGTGTGAGAGTGTGTGTGTGTGGGTGTTTGTGTGTGTATGGAGAAGTGTGTGTGTGTGTGTGTGTGCGTTTGTGCCGTGGTGAACTACTTCAGCTGAAATTCAGGAGCATGGGAAAACTGACAGTCAGTTCACACACTGTCATAAACACACAAACACACACACACTTTGTTTTACATTCATAGTGAGGTCCTTCATTGACTCCCATTCAAATCTAACTAATTAACTGTGCCCAGACCAAAACAATCCCTAACCATAACCTGTCAGTAAAGAAATGTTCTTGTGGTTTTACTTTTTTTCAATAACAACAAAATGACCAAAAAAAGAACTGCAGAAAGTAGTGAGGTCCTTTAAAATGACCTCACTAGTCAGTGTTTATTTTAGTTTTCCTATCATAGTGAGGACATTTGGACCTCACAACTATGCCAGTTCAAATACACACACACACTGCCCTAATCCAGCTCTGACTTTCTCTGACTTGCACAGAGCAAAGCATACACGGGCATATACAGGCGCACACACACACACACACACACACACACTCTGCTAAATTAAGGCCAAGGATATGTGAACTGTGATAGCCCACTTATTGATTGTGTCCTTAAAATATTAAGGAAGCTGTCAGAGTACTGCCGTTCAGGCAAAACCTGACTTTGCATTTTACTTACTTAGAATGTGACTAAGCATTATACGCACCGAGAACCTGACTAAACAATTTGCTTACTTAGAACATGACTGTGCACTCCGCTTAATCGGAACATAACTTAGCATTTCACTCACCCAGAACATGACTAAGCACTTCACTCACTCAAGCGGAACATGACTTAGCATTTGGCTCCAGCAGAACATGACCGGGACTAAGACTCTCATCCAATCCCCTGTAGCATTGGTCATTGGTGACTAAGGCTCTCATCCAATCGGTTCTAGCCTTGCTGACTGGGACTAAGACTCTCATCCAATCCCCTGTAGCCTTGGTCATTGGTGACTAAGGCTCTCATCCAATCCGTTCTAGCCTTGCTGACTGGGGACTCAGGCTTCCACCCAATCCCCCACAGCCCTGGTGACTGTGTCTGAACCAGTCACACATCCTGCTTTAAGATAATAAACAAACACGTCCTCCCAGCATTTCCATGCTAGTGCACTCTGCCCTTACACACACACACACACACACACACACACACACACACACACACACACACACACAAACTGATGGACATTGTCATAGTCAGTTATAGCCCACACTCAAGCTGATGGGCATCTCATAGAGAGAGAGACATTATGGTTCACCTCCTGCAGTCCCGTTATATTGCAGATTTTCACCAATCATGGAGGGTTCTGGAAAGTAACTACCGCAATAGATGGAGATCACTGTATTAGCCTCGACAGACCACACACACACACAGAAAGCTGATGGCTATGTCAGAGATGGGTGTGTTAGACAGCCATAGAAAACACCCACTGATGGACACTGTAATAACCAGCTGGAGAGAACACACACACACACACACACACACACACACACACACACACACTGACTGACAGCTATGCCACTGCACATCATAATAGGTTGGGCATCCGTGCAACACCAAATCACTTGTAATAAAAGCATCTGCTGAATAGCTGACTGAGGGAAACGCCCGCCCAGCTGTCCAGGAGCGGACGGGTGGATTATTTTGTGTTTTGATGCGCTTTCAGAGTCGGACCCAAAGCAGAAAACACTGAAGAGACAGAAAAATTGAGCGGAGCATAAATGAAGTTTTTGCGGCTTTGCTGTCGAGCAGACGGCGGCGGCGGTGACGGTGGCGATGGCCTGGAGAAGAAACGGGTGCGTGCTCAATCGAATCACCGCCGCCGATCGATACTCCTCGGCAGGGTGCGGGGGAGAGCGCAGTGATGAGGCGAGGCGTCGCATTAGCTATTGATCGCAGTCACACACACACACACACACACACATACCAGGGAGAATGTGTGTGTGGGGGGCTATCATCAGCAAACTTTGAAAATGGGATTGTGAAATAACACACAATCTCAATAAACTCATCGGCCACACTTATTGCCAAATCAAGCCTTGTGTGTGTGTGTGGGAGACAGAGAGAGAGCGAAACGTGTGTATCTGACACACACACACACACACACACACACTATGTATGAATAACCCACGCTAAGGAGCTACCACTTGGTTACGGAACAATTCCAGGAAAACCAGTGTGTGTGTGTGTGTGTGTGTGTGTGCTTGTGTGTAATAAAGTGGGAGACGGCTGGACTTGAGTGCTCAGAGCTCCATGACGACCAATGGCATCCTTCAGTCTTGGCCAGCCAGCACTTCCCGCAGTCTGCAGGGGGGGGGTCTGAGACTACAGGGGGAAATAACTACTTACGGCTGCTGATTTATCAGAGTTAAACAAGGCCTCACTGTTACTGATGTTACATAGTGAAAAAAGGGATTATTGGTGTTATACAGTGAAATAAGGGGTTACTGGTGTTACATAGTGAAATTAAGTGTTACTGATGTTACATATTGAGATAAGGGGTTACTGTTACTAATATTACATAGTGAAATAAGGGCTTACTGATTTTAAATAGCGAAATAAGGGGTTACTGATGTTATAGAGAACAATAAAGGGTTACTGGTGTTACAGAGTACAATAAGGGGTTACTGCTGTTACATATTGAAATAAAGGGTTACTGATGTAACACAGTAAAATAAGGGGTTACTGATGTTACATAGTGAGATAAGTTGTTATATAGTGAGATATGGTGTATCTGCTGTAAACTCTGCGTGTTGTGCTGTGGCTGCTCGTACTGTGACTCCACATGCTGTGACAGTTTTTATTTGCAGTGGCAGTATGTGTCTTACGCTGGGATGTGTTTGCACTGGGGAGATGTATCTTTCAGAAGGAGGTGTCCTCCACTGGGGACATACTTAGCAGTGGGAGGATGACTTGCAGGGGTGATATCATAGTCGTGCTCTTGTAGAAAACAACCCCCCACCACCCCCCAAACGACCCCCTCGCCACCCCCACCTCACCATATGGGGTTGGTAGGGGCAGGGGTCGTGGCAGAGTCCCCCACTGAATGATGTCCATCTTGGGGTCAGCCAGCGGTCCAGCGTGGGCACCAGTCGCCCCCATCATCCTTCTCCTTCCTGCTACAATCCCCCCTGGTCCCCCCCCGCCCCCCCAACTCTTTTGTTCGTGCTGGTTATGGGTTTACGATTCATCCCTTACCAGCCTGTTCCCACACAGCCGAGGAGGCGTGCTGTGTTCTAAAGGAGGCCGGCTCTGTGTGTCTCTATTCAGACGGAGCTGGTGCTGCGTCGTGTGTGTGTGGCCAACCTCGCCGTAATCCGTTCCAAATTTTGCTGAGACTTTCTGCCAATCGGCCCCTTAAAATAACTACGGGGGAAAGAAAAAAACACATCAAGCAGACGCAGCGCAGAGTGACCTCATGCTCAATCACCAAATGTAACACACAAACACGCCCAGAGCGACTTCAGACCTAAAAACAACTATATTAAAAACAAGAAGAGAAAAAAAAAAACCCCAAAGGCTTCAAGCTTTCTCAGACAGATGGTTTCAACAACAGGACATCATCGTGGCCAGGAAATTATATAAAAAAAGAATCCAACCTAAAGTAGGGATGAGCTTTCAGAGCGGCGAGCACACACACACACACACACACACACACACACACACATAAAACAACCAGTCCATCTGGTGTGTAATTGAGGTGAATTGTGCATTGCTAGTGAAGGCGAGCAGTGTTTGTTTAAAGGGATGGGGCGTCACAGGCTCAGCAGCACAGACAGCTCCACTGCTCCACACTGGGCGTAACGGGGGCTGCAGCAGCCCAGAGTAATGACGCCTACCCCAGTCTCCCAGCCCAGAGTAATGACGCCTACCCTGGTCTCCCAGCCCACAGTAATGAGCTTCCCCCCAGTCTCCCGACTCACAGCAATGAGCCTCCCCCCAGCCTCTCTCTGCCCACAGTAATGATGTCTCCCCCAGTCTCCCATCCCACAGCAATGAGCCTACCTCAGTCTCCCATCCCCACAGCAATGAAGACTCCCCCAGTCTCCCAGCAATGAGGCAGCTAGCAGAGAACACATCCCTAGTCTCTCAGCCCACAGTAATCAAGTCCAGTTAAGTCAAGTACTGTAGGTTTTTATTGCCATACTGTGCAATATACACAGTACATAGTGAGATGAAACAATGTTGCACGCAAGATGCACGCAACTGTTAAAACACAGTATAGACAATACAGATACAGTAAAGTGCACACACATACAGACACAGACACAGACACAGACACATGCACACACACACACTATTTGTAATAAAGCCTAGCCGACTCTTCCAGCACTGAGGCGAATACTAGAAGAGACTAGCCCAGTCTACCAGCACCGGGACTAGAGGGGACTAGTCCAGTCTCCCAGCACCGAGACTGATACTAGAAAGACTAGTCCAGTCTCCCAGCACCAAGATGGCTAGTAGAAAACATGATGACCAGTCTCTCAGCACTGAGACTAGAGACTAGAGGGGACTAGTCCAGTCTCCCAGCACTGAGGTGGATACTTGAGGGGCAAGAGAAAATAAAACCAGTAGGAAGGGCACGCAACACAGTGATGAGACATCAATGAGTGTGGGATAGAGAGGAGAGGGAGGAGGAGGGAAGGAAGAGAGAGAGTGAGGGACAGAGATAGACATAGCAGGGCTGTACGTTAAGCTTTTTCACTAGGAGCACTGGTGCTCCTAAATGAAAAAAATTAGGAGCACAGATAAAAATTTAGGAGCACAGATAAAAATTTAGGAGCACTGTGAAATTTCTTGATGGAATTTTATTATAACGCAAAGACACATAGCCTACTGTACAAAGGGTAGCTTTTCCACACACGCACATTTAATAGGATTGTATTGGTGTAACTATTTAAGCTTTTACTTCCTTTTTACATCTGCCAAGGAGGTAATGTTTTCAGTTGTGTTGTTTGTCTGCCTGTCTGTCAGCAGGATTACTTAAAAACTCATGAACCACAAAACATAAAAATAAAACATAGAACAAATGCTATAAGTGCCACATCTAGAGTCACAGGTAAGCGCCGAGGGATCCCACATCTATGTCATTACCCTCACACACGCATAATGTCTCTGTCCCACTGTTTACGCTCAGGGCGCCTGCTACGCTTAGCGTCACTTATCCAGCGGTCTACAGCAGGTTTTGGATCGAAATCCTCCAAAGCTGGCCCCTCCAGAGAGATCCTCATCAGGTCTTCTGTCCTGGACACAGCTAAGCAGCTTCTTTTGGAGCTTTATTCATCCACTCGGATCAGAACTTGTGTAGTGGAGTAGTGGAGTTAGTTGTAGTCGTACTACTACTGCCCAGGGATGGAAATTAACTTTTTTGTTCACCTGCCATTGTGGCAGGTAGATTCTAAAATCTACCAGCCACTCACCATTTTTACCAGCCACTTTATATATTCAACCCTTCCGCACATTTTAATGCCAAGTATAACATCCAGGGCCGGTTCTAGGCAGACATACATAAGGGGGCAGTCATAAATGTGAAGGGGGCATCATGTACACATCATGCTCCAGCACTTTTTCCTGTGCTGATAGTAACAGGCAGTCAAAGTCTAAATTAAAGGTAATTTCCTGCATTCTGGTGCATTTTAACAGGTTGTTAGATAGCTTAATGTTATCCTTCTAAGTGACAGTAGAAAGAAAATCCATGTTTTACATATGTTAAAAATTTAAAAATAAACTGTTATTTAGAATATCACTTGAAAATAATGCAATTAGTTGTATTTGATGTTTGTAGGCTAAGGTCTAATTAGGCGCCTGTCACTTTAAATTTCCCCTTATGATCCTAACGTGAAAAAATGTATGTTCTAACTTCGTTTCTATGCAAGATGCTAGGAAATCAAAGGGCTAGTGCAGATGTGGATACATTTGATTATATTTTCTATGAAATTAATAAATATTCCAAAACAACTTGAAAAGACTCTTTACTAGACTATGCAAAATATGTGTCTAACAAGGTGCGTTTTTTTGTTTGGGTTCTGAAATCGGTTAATAGGTTACGTTAAAATCACAGGGTAGTTTTTGGAATGAACTTGTGCGCATATGGCGTTATCATCAACGTGAGAAGGCAATATACTGATGCATTCCTGTTTGGACAGTTAGGCTATAATCATCATGACTGAGCTTTCATTAGCCGACCTCAAAATGGTGAACAGAAAGTTGCTAGATCATATTTGAAATAACCACGCGCGCCTGTGCTGGATCCCAAGGAACGCTCCGTGAGTGTTGCTTATCAATAAATGGTAAACTTATACGCACCTGCGCTGTCTACTAACTGATAGCTACGCTACAACATGCGTCAGGGAGTGCATTCATAGACTATATCGAACTTGGCTGAATGCATTTGCACATCCGCCACAGTGGCAGGTAAAATGGCAAAACTCACCCGCCACCACTCATATTTACCCGCATTTGGCGGGTGGCGGGTGGTTAATTTCCATCCCTGCTACTGCCACTGCCTGTGGCTATCACCTCATCCTCACCGTCTTCATCATATCTCCTGTTTGCCTCTCCTGGTTCTTTAGGTTTTCGTTGAAAGAAAGATGTTATCATATTTTCCTCACTAACCGTTCGTAGCAATGGATCATTGAAGCTATTTCTAAATGACGACTGAAGGAGCAAGCTAGCTAATCGCAGCGCAAGCCAAGACCGGTCCGTAGCAGCGAAACACTACTTGTGCAGAACTTTTTTCCCATATGCGTTGAGACGTCACCGCGTCATCATGACAAGAACAAAGTTCTTCCTGCTCGATCACATTTGACAAGGGAATGAGAAAAAAAAATCAGGGAACATTGTAGACTCTTGTCGATTGGAATGTTTTTATTTTAATTATTATTATATATTTATTTTTAGGAGCAAAATGCGAATGAAAGGGTTGAAATACATAATCGCACAAGTGCGCCCGTTTTATTTTTCTTCCTCGCACAGTCCAAAATTTAGGCGTAATATGCGACCAATTGGTCGCAATGTACAGCCCTGCATAGAGAAAAAAAAGACAGGGGAGAGGAGAGAAAGTGAAATTTAAAAAAAGGAAGAGAAGAGAGGGACAGAGATACACATAAAGGAAAGGGGGAGTAGAAAGAGAAGAGAGGGAGGGGGGATAAGAAAGCAAGGGGACAGTGAGAGACGGAGAGACCAATAGAGTAGAAAGAGGAGACAGGGGAGGCTGATAGAGAAGAGAGAAAGTAGGAAGGAGCAGAGAGAGGGAGTAGAGAGAGGACAGAGAATAACAGGATAAGGGAATGAGAGATGAGAGACAAGCACAGTGAGAGAATGAAAGAAGAGAGGGGAGAGGAAGGGGGAGAGAAGGAAGGAGGGGGAGGAGGGAGGGGGAGGCAAAGACGAAGAAAGGACAAGGACAAGGAGAGAAACAGTGAGAGTAAGACAGAGCGAGAGGGAGAGAGAGAGAGAGGCAGAGACAGAGAGAAAGAAAGAGAACACAAGGTAAAGCTGAGAGCAGGAGTCACCCCAATAAGCGAGTGATAGAGCTGGAGGGAGATAGAGAGACAGAGACAGGGAAAAAGAGAGAAGAGAAAGGAAAAGAAAGGTGAAGCTGAAAGCAGGAGCCACCCCAGTTAGAGACCATTACCAGAAGCCTCCTCCCACGCAGTCAATACTGGGAATTGATTTCAACCAATCAGTGATTACCACCCCTCTCAGGCCACTTCTACGCAGTGATGACTTGAAATAATGAAATCCTGCTCACCATTCTGGCCTTGTGTGTATGTGTCTGTGTGTGTGTTTCTGTGTGTGTGACGAAGGTATGGGGGAGAACTATAGGTTAACACTGCACTACACACACTCACAGCCAATCCCACCTCGAACACAAACCTCTTCTACAGTACTTCACGTTACTTAACTCACGCCTGAAAGCCTGCCTATTCACTAGACCTACACACACTAGACCTACACAACCGCAGCGAAGTGGATGTGGCAGCTGGACCATTGTCGACAGGTGTGTCTTTCTTTAGGTGATTTTGCTAGCTCCTGCACTGTCTACAGGTGTGTGTTCCTTTGTGTGTGTATCGCCAGCTCCAGCACTGTACAGCTGTGTCCTCCTTTGTGGTGTGTGGCAGTTGGGAGTATTATCTGCTGCAGGTATGTCTTCCTTTGTGGGCCTCTTTGAAAAGACTCTCGTCTCATGAAGTCTTGTAGCCCACTGAGCATAACGGCCCTGATGGGGTGGCCTTTAGCCGCGCTCGAACACACACTCACAAGGATTCACAGCTAACACACTCACACACACACACACACACACATTCACATCTCTTCACTCGTGCGCACACACACACACACACACACACACACACACACACACACACAGTGACAGCACTTCACAGCTAACACACTCACAGTACTCAGAGTTAACACACAGCAGGGATGAAGCAAAAGCCTTCAGTTTAGTTTCACTGAAACTCCTGCACAAACTGAAGGAGCTGAGCAATAGTGAAAATAGAGAAAATAGTGCATGTCTGTGGCAGCTTGTTTAAATGCAAAAGCTCCAGTAGCATGTGATCTGCGGGCCAAAGCTCACACAGACTCATAGAGGGCGAACAGCTCAGAGGGAAGCTGCTCTCAGGGGAACAGCAAATATACACACTCATTTAAGGAAACTCATTTAAGGGGCTGGCCTGAAGGGAAAAGCTCACACACACTCATTTTAGGAAACTCATTTCACGACTGATCTGAAGGGAACAGCTCCGAGCGTGGCTGACAGAAAAGGAACAGCCCCAAATGGCTGATGAAAATGGAAAACGGCTCATGGAGACTCATGAGGGAACAGCTCAGAGAGAGAGAGAGAGAGAGGCTGAGCTAAATGGAACAGTTCACAGGCACTGATTTAAAGCTGTCAGCCACCTGGGACTCTGGGCCAAGCCTGGGCCGGGTCGGGGCCGAGCGCTGATATAGACATCGGAGCGTGCTGGTGATGGAAGTCCAATGTTCCTTCCCCCAGGAAGAGACCCGCCAGTGCAAATGGCCTCTCTGAGAAGCGATCAGAGAAGAAGCTGGGGTGAAAATAGCCGTGCTGTAACCATGGAGCTGGAATGGTAATGTGCTCAGGGGGACAGCCCGAGACACACACACACACACACACACACACGCACACACACGCACGCACACACACACACACACACACACACACACACACACACACACATGCACGCACACACACGCACACACACACACACACACTGTCTGAGGTGGTCCACTGACTGTCAGGACCCATTTACCATCCGTCACTCAAACTCTGTCTGTGTAATGCCCCGTTTCAGACCGTCGCCTGTGAACACACGCCTCTCCTGCTCATTGTGCGTAATTGTCTGTCTGAAGTGGGCAGATAATAATCAGATTTTTGTGTGGTGAATAATACAGGCGCAGAACAACAAGAAGGACACTGTAGTAGTTCATCAGGTTAGGGGCAGGCTTCATTCAGAAAAATCTTTACTTACTTTTAGAGAGCTGGACAAATGTTAACACAATTAAAAGACAAGAAAAGAAGGCCCTGAGTGTGTCTTGAAGGCAGAACGCCGTCACACGTGTGTGTGTGAATAAATGTTGTCTATGCGTACTGTAGTGTGGCCTTCTCTTCCTGTCTGACACAGTAGTAGACAAGCAATGCATGCCAGCATCACAGGCACAGGGTAGAGAGGGAGTGCTACAGGGTGAGAACTATGTGGGAGGCTGGCCTACACCCCAGATATGTGAGTGTGTGTGTGTGTGTGTGTGTGTGTGTGTGTGTGTGTGTGTGTGTGTGTGTGTGTGTGCATGTGTGTCTGTAAAAGGCTGGCGCAGGGTAAAAACACTGAGTGCTAGGAAACTATGTAGGAGATTGACCTACACCTTGAATGTGTGTGTGTGTGTGGTGGACAGACACAGGTTGAAGAGTGAACACTGGGGCACTATATGGGACACTGGCCTACACCTCGAACGTGTGTGTGTGTGTGTGTGTGTGTGTGTGTGTGTGTGTCTGTCTGTCTGTAGGGGGCAGACACAGGGTGAAGAGTGAACACTGGGTCACTATATGTGACACTGGCCTACATCCAGAAGGTGCACAGGTCTGCCTGCCTGTAAACAGAAGCCTACTCAGCAGAACAGGACTCTGTAATCTGATCATTTAATGTAAGTATTTTGACAATTGCTCACTTGTTTCATTTTCGCTGTGGCTTTAGTCTAGTCACATTCGGTTCTTCAGCTAGAGTAGTGGGCGATGGGTGGCCTCGCACGCTGACAGACACACACACACACACACACACACACACACACACACACACACACACACACACACACACACACACACACTCACACTCACACTCACACACACACAAACACACACACACAAAGACTAGGAGATGCCGACAAGTCTACGACAGGATTAAATTTGAATATGTTTAGTCTCCACGCGTCACCTTTTAGATTACATTACACTACACAAAGCGAATTACAATAGAGGACACAAACCAAGCTACAGATGCGCAGAGAAGAACAGAGTAAGCAAGGGCGTCTCGTTTTACGAAATGATAGTGGGAAGATTTCAAGCAAATGTAAAAACACATGAATCAGCCACAAAAGCAAAACTATTCGTCCAGGAGAACCGGCTGTTGGCCAAGAATAGGTGTCTCATTTGTGTGTGTGTGTGTGTGTGGTGTGTGTGTGTGTGTATATAAGGAATGGAAAAGGGTGTGTGTGCGTGGTATGTGTGTGTGTGTGTGTGTGTATATGTATAAGAAAAGGAGTTTGTGTGCGTATGTGTGAGTATGAGTAAGTAAGTCTGTAGATATGTGTGTGTGTGTGTGTGTGTGTGTTGTAAGAGAGAAAGGGAACGAGCATGAGCAACTACATCACCACCCCAAGCTGCCCAGGGAACAAAACCATGTACCAAGGGCATTCCATGGAATGTTCCAGTACTAAAGCAGCTGTGTGTGTGTGTGTGTGTGTGTGTGTGTGTGTGTGTGTGTGGAACGGTAGAGGGTCTAAAGAGGTCTGTAACAAACAGGCCTCCTTATTGTGCAGCTGCTAAATCATTGATGAGGTGGAAACAATGGCTGCAGATCTGTTGCCCTCCTCTCAAGCCCGGACCTCACGTGGCTCTACAGTGTGTGTGTGTGTGTGTGTGTGTGTGTTTGAGGGGGTGGGGGGTGGCGAGCAAATGGGGACTCTTGATTGGATCTCTGGGATCTGAATAGGCTGCAAAGATGGCATTCTTTTCAATGTGTGTCTGTGTGTGTGTCCTCAGACGTCATAAAAAAGCTGCTCTCTCGTCAATATTGCCCTTTTTTCAGTTGACTGAAAAGCCTAATTCATGGAGGTTAACAGAGTGAATGTCTGTGTGTATTCTTGTTTGTGTGTGTGTGTGTGTGTGTGTGTGAGTGTATGTGCGTGCGTGCGTGCACATTCCTGTTAGAGACATGCTTTTAGTCTTTTTGTGCTCAGCACCTTTCAGGTGTGTACTTGTGCATGCGTGTGTGCGCATGTGTGTATGTGAGTGCATGTGTGTGTGTGTGTGTGTGTAAGTGCCGTGAGAGGCTTTTAGTTTTTTTGTGCTCAGCACCTTTGAGTAATTAATATGTTCAAATGGTCTTGTTAGTGCCTGCCCTTAATTGGGTGGTTGCCTGGCAACTACAAACAGGAGGGGTCATGTCAGACTCCCTTCCCCAGACTCTCATTTCAGTCCATAGTAAACTATGAGATACATACCTATATGACCAGCTCACACTGACATAATATACACTAATATATAGCCAACTATGACACTGACCAGCTCACACTAACATAATATACACTAATATATAGCTAACTATGACACTGACCAGCTCACACTAACATAATATACACTAATATATAGCTAACTATGACACTGACCAGCTCAAACTAGCATAATATACACTAATATATAGTTAACTACGAGATATATAACTATACACACTAACATATAGTTACATATAAGACTAATCAGCTCACACTAATATGATATGACACTAATATATACAGTCGTTAACTGTGAGACTAACAGTTACATTTTGTGGCACACAGCTCTGTGCATAGCTCCCTACCACAGCACAGCGGTAGCGGCAGAATAGACTTCTGTAATGAGCGCAAGCTCTGGCCTGAGTTTGGGATCTACGCGCACAGCTGCGTGCCATAAATTTTAATCATGGGCTGTTTCCCTATATTTCACTTATTTTGACTGGGAAATGTTTTTTATGACGATGTGTAATGACCTCTTCATAATTTGTAAGTCAGGTCTTTGGTTTGAAGTGTTCTTGGCTTCTTTCTAAACCTACCCTTAACATTTTAGAAGTCTTTAATTCACTTCGAAAGTGGCGTCCAGAGAAATGTGAGCTTATGTATTAAAAACTCCTGAATGTCAGCTTTTAAACAAATACATTTGTTACTCTATATCATTTTTAGAATTCAAGATATAAGCATTTAAAATGTGTCCCGCATTTTTGGACCACAATATATAACTATATGACCTGCTCCCACTAATAAGATTGACTAGTGACCACTTCTCGTCAATGTAGTTGACCAGAGGCCAGATGACTCTCGGATGACGGACCAGTGTTAAGTGAGTCCAATATTACTAAGCAGTCACGGTTAGTTAGTGTGTGGGACCAGAGTGGTCTGGCCTCTGCCAACCCAAACCCCAGAGAGAAGACAGGGCAAGGCTGAGGAAGATGGGGTTTAGGTGAGGGATAAGGGCCACTGAGGTGACCGGTACCATGGAAATAATGGCAAACTGGAGGCAGAGAACGCTGTGACACGAAGCTGAGTCATCGGGAAAAGTAGAGCGTGGAATAAACACTCAATTAACCCTTCATTAGAGTTGTTATGATTACCATTCATAAGCGCATTGATATGGAACGGTGATTCACATTTTTTGAGATCTACTTCAAAGGTAGCCAGTTATAAAAAGGTAACGCCCACTTTGATAGCCAATCAGAAAATAGAATCCTATTAAATAAGTAGTAGACCCAGTCCTCCATCTGTGTGAGTGTTTGTGTGCATGCATGAGTAGAAATAAGAACATGTGTGTATATGTGTGAGTAAGTGTATTTGAGTTAGTAAATGAGTGAGTGATTTAACGTGTGTGTGTGACCATGTGTGTGTCTGTATTCAGCCCTCAGGGGATGTCCATGTGGTGAAAAGGAAAATGGGTAAGGAGTGTGTGTGAAGGTGTGTGCGAGTGTGTGTGTGTGTGTTACAGGTGCAGTTCTCAATGGAAGAGTGGCCTTTAAAAGCTGCCTCTTCGCTGCATTTTAATAAAGGCGGCAGAAGCACAGAGCTAATTACTCACAGCGGAAAGGTTAACACATGCACTCCCTGCCCTACTTTTACCTTGTAAACACAAAAGGAGAAAAGGCAAAAATTACAGAAAGTTAAAACCCACAAATGTGAATAAGGCAGTATTCAGGGCAAGGTCCTGGGGTGTGTGTTTGCCGCTGTGAGGATAAGTGCGCATGTGTGTTTGTTAATGAGGATGTCTATGATTGTGTGTGTCCAGGGCAAGGTCCTGTAGTGTGTGTTTTGTGGCTGTAAGGATATGTGAACACGTGTACCTGCTAGTAAAATATGCAATGTGTGTGTGCATGTCCGTGTGTGTGTGTGTGTGTGTGTGTGTGTGTGTGGCCGTAAGTATGTGTGCGTGTGTGTGTTCGTGTGTGTGTGGCCGTGAGTATTTGTGCATGTGTGTGTGTTCGTGAGAGTGTGCGTGTATGTGTGTAAGGCCCTGTGAAATAGGTCTTAATTTTCTGCCAGATTCTGTTTGACTACTTGATACCGAGATGCGCCTGGATGATGCAAGTATTTGTGCACACACAAGTGTGTGTGACTGTGTGGTTCTAAATATTTGTGTATGTGTGTGTGTGTGGCTCTGACTATGTGTCTGTGTGTGTGTTTGTGGTTTTGAGTATTTGTGTGTGTGTGTGTGTGGTCATGACTCTCAGTATTTGTATGTATTCATGTGTGTATGTGGCTGTGTATATTTGTGTGTGCCGAGGATGTTAATCTAAACACTGTTCTGTATGGGAACTTCAGCTGAGGAGATGCAACATCGCAGCAAATATTGTGTGTGTGTTAGAGAGTGTTTTGAGAAATTGTGTGTGTGTGTGTATTATCGACTACTGGTGCTAGGCGACCAGAGACACCTGATAGGCAACGCTGCTTTTGCACATGGGTGTGTGTGTGAAGTGTTTGTGTGTGTGTGTTTGTGTTATAGGCTGTGGATGCGCTGCTCCTGCTGTGGGTTAAGCTGATTACTCTGTCGGAGGCACCAGCACCGGACCTGGTCTGATCTGGGCCGTGCCAATGTGTGTGTGCGCACACTGGGCATAGACCATGTTAGTGTGTGAGTGGGTGGATGTGTGTGCGTGGGCGTACACACTGGATAGAGTTTGTGCTGTGTGTGTGTGTGTGTGTGTGTGTGTGTGTGTGTGTGTGCGCGCATGCGCACTGGGCAGGGTCTGTGCTGTGTGTGTGTGTTTGCGTGTGCAGGTGTGCATGTGTGTATGTGTATGTTTGTGTGTGTGTGCTGTGCTTAGCTGCCTGAGGGGATCTCAGCTTCTCCAGCCGTGTCTGTTGTGCTCAATCAGTTCAAACACACAGCCTGACATGCGCACACACACACACACACACACACACACGCACAGATCCTTTCCCCGCCTTTCTTTCATTCCATAGCCCCTCTCTCTGTCATTCCTTCATCTCTTTGTGAATCCCCCCCCCCCCCCCCCCACTCCGCACATCTATACATCCACTCTATATAGTATATCTCTATTATTCTCTCTCATTTTCTTTCTCTCTCTCCCCCACCCAATTCTCCCTCTCTTCCTCCCTTTGAGCATGTCTATCACTCTTTTTTCCCCAGTAAAACTCTACCATCTTTCTCTCTGCCTCTCTATCTTTTCTCTTGCCATCTCTCTTTCCCTTCTCTCCCCTCTTTCTGTGTCATTCCCCTATACCCCAATACCATCCCCTTTTCATCTCGCTTTCTCCCTCTCGCTCTCACTTCCTCAGCAAAGGACTCTGATCAAAGACCGCTGCGTTCCTGTTTTCTTTGGTGTGGGTGTGGGTGTGTGTGTGTGTGTGTGTGTATGGAGCAGGGGTGACATTTAGGGTAGAGTGTGAGTTAATGAGGATTAATGTTCTTGTGTTTAATGCCCTTTATTAAAGGCTGGATGCTGATAGGGGGCTGATATAATTCAGTGCGCTCAATGCCATAATAGATCATGAGCCAACATCATAATCAAACACTTCAGCGCCACTGCTGTGGACTCCACTGTACAACCAGCCAACCAGAGCCGCCTGTCCACGGACACACTTGTGTACTGTAACCATGGAGACACGACTGTACCGTTTACACAGACAGACTTGTGTGCCGTAACCATGGAGACAGCCCTGTACCGTCAGCACGTACTAGGGCTGTCATCCTTCCTCTTCAATCCCATTCGAATTTCATTACTTTTTTTTTTTTAAAGTCGAATAATATTCGAATTTTTTATGTTAAAATATAGCCTATTTATGCATTACTATAGGTTACCTTGTAGGGCATGGGGTTATTATACTTTTGGCCAGTAGAGGGCGTTCCGATGTAATCAGTAAACATTCTATACCAGAAGTCAAGAGATGTTTGTTGTAAGTAAATAATAAAGATCAGGCAGAAAAGGAAAAGTTCAATTCTGAATTTTAATTCAACTGTTTTTTTTGTTGTTGTTTTTTTAATACCAAAATGCTCTGTGCGTCACATAGCCTACGAAAATAACTGAAATTGCCCACAGGCAAAACTGAAAGTGCCTCATAAACATAACTAAAATCGTACATAACTACAACTCAAATTGCGCACTCAAAGTGCAAACAAAAATAACCAACTTTGCAAATGCAAAAATAACTCAAATTGCGCACGTTACATACAAAAAGTGAAAGTGGGCCGATAACAGGCATTCCTACATTTCTAACACGCCACATCTTTTTATTAGGCCTATTTCTAAAGGTTGTTAGCCAAAAACACCAGGCGATCCACGTTTGCCGGGTCTAGTGCAGAGCGTTTTTTATTTACGATCATGCCAGCAGTGGAAAAAACCCTTTCTGCTCTAACTGAGGTGCCCGGGATGCTCAAGTAGCGCCGTGCCAGCCGGGCGAGGTGAGGGTACTTGGTTCCTGACGTCTTCCACCACGACAATGGGTTGCTGTCGCTGGGTATTGGTGTCTCAGCATCGTACATGCGCATCTCTTGCTGTAGTACAAGTCCACTGTCCAAAGTACCACCTGGACCAGCAAACTGGCGATAAACATTCCCCAAAAGGGACCCCATAGCACCCAGAGGGGTTCCATCCCCTGCTCCCTCTTCATTCTCCGCGTGCTCTTCATCCTCCGCAGTCAACCTCATCTCTCTATGTACTTTATCGCGCACCTCCTGCTGCTGTTCTCCGGTCAGATGAATCAGTCGATGGAACCGGGGGTCGAGGTAACTAGCAGAATTGAGTAGCATGAACGCATCTTTGGTATGACTGTAGCGCTTCTCGAGGTCGGCGGAGATCTTAGTTTTCATGTCAATGAGTGCTTGAGGATCACCGGTAGATGGCTGAAGATGTGACATAAGCACGTACTTAAGGGGGAGAACGGCTGATGCGGTTGGAAATCGGTCAGTTGATAATGCCTCCGTGGCCACTTTAAAAGGCTGTAGCAATGAGCTCACCTACAGAAAAAAACATAAATAGGCTACTGTAAGAATACTTGACGGTGGGCCTAATATTCTGCTCCTCTGTCACGCTGAAAATGTTATGGCCTGTTAATGATTATTGGTTTGTTAATTTAGGCATGCAAAATCGCTGTGTTAGTTTAATGTCTGTGACTCACCTGCTCCATGAGGCTCCACTCGTTGGTGTTCAACTCAAGATGACCGAGTTTTTTCTCCATAATGACAGCTGCCACCGGAGCTTGCTGCTCCGCTGCCCGACACACCATGGCATAAGTGCTGTTCCAACGGGTGGCACAATCATTGATCAGCTTAGCAGGTTTCACTCCGAGCAGCCTCTGTTTAGATTCCAACAGGTAGCTGTCCGTGGTTGACTTGTTGAAATGCAGTGCTGTGGCCTTCAGTCTGTTGATAGGGCTTTCGATAGCTCGCACTGTTAGACCTTTCCTCACAGCCAAGTTAATAGTGTGGGCCATGCATGGTACATTGGCTACTTGCAGGTGCCTCTCGACAGCGTTAATATAATTAGCCGCATTGTCTGTGGTAATGGACAGCACCGACTGGGGCCTCACGTTGTATTCTCCGAGTATATTGGCGATGCACTCTGCGACGTGTTCAGCTGTGTGGGTTTCCTGGACTTCGGCTGTTTTAAGAATGATGTCCTTCAGTTCCCAGTCCTCGTTTATGAAATGTGCGGTGACTGTCACATATGCCTCGGTGGCTATCGAGGTCCATCCATCTGTTGTTAGGGAAATGTTTTCTCCGCTTAGCATTTTTTTGATGTTGTCTTTTGTTGCATCATAAAGTTTAACAACTCTGTCACTGATGGTTGCACGGGAAGGAACTGCGTACCTGGGTTCTAACTCCTTGACGAAATCTTTAAAACCAGACCCCTGCGAGATGTTTATGGGCCTCATATCTTTGCAGATGAATCGTGTCAGTCTATCGGTTATCTTCCTTTGACGTTCGGCTGATAAGCCCCGTGCTGAGGAGGCAGGCATGAAAGAGGTGATTCGCGCCTGCTTGGGCTGAGGTTCATTACTGTCCGAAGTTAGCTCGGCTAGCTTGCCAGGGTGTAGAGTCAACAAGTGTGTCCGCATGTTAGTGGTCGTTGTATGATACCTCATTCGAGCCTCGCACAGCCTGCATATTACGGTTTCTCGGTTTGTTATTTTAGCATTTTCTGATGGAAATCCAAAATATTTCCATACCAAGCTTCTGTGGTGTTCAGGAGTGGTAATATCCGCCCGTGAATTCTCCTCGCTCGCCATTAATTCAATGCTGATGCTGTAGGCAGGCAACGTTATGATAACGTTCAAGCATTGAAGTAACGTGAGATTTGGATTCAGTCAGACTCAGACTCATGAACGAATAGACGAAACGAATAGAAGAACGAAAACGAATAGAAGAACGACAAAATTCGTCATTACGTTGTCTTGAAAAAAAAAAAAAAACATTCGACTAGTAATTCCTGCGTTCGAATTTCATTGTTTTTTTAATAGTCGAATTATATTCGACTACTGAAAGTCGTTCCAACAGCTCTAGCACGTACACACTTGTGTACTATAACCATGGAGCCATTTGTGTAACGTAACCCCAGAAGTGGTTGTCTATAGTAACGGATGTTTGAGGGACATACAGTATGTGATACGATGTGATATTCCACTCACTGCTTCAAAGCATATCGCCACATCACATCAGGTTTAAGTCACGCCGCTTGCTGCGAGATGCTCTTTGTTTACAGAAGTGGGAATGTCAGCTGTAAGGTGCTACTTACTGCAGACACTGCAGGTCCAAGGCATATACAACGTTAAAGGTCCAATCTCCCATGTGTCGAATTTCTCTCAGAGTACGTATTACAGCTCTGGCCACCTTCACACTTCAAAAAGCCAGGAGTCATTCACAACTTCAGATTATGCTGTACTGCAGGGCTATGAAACGAAATTAGGCTATGTAAAGTAGCCTAGACGAAACAAAATAAACAAACCAATATATAAATAACACTTCTGGTACTCTTACTTTTTGCAAGCAGGAACAAGTAAATCTACATTGTACAGCCAGTTTGCTCAACTAGCTGGAGTTTACTAGTCTAATGTGCCCCTGCTGCCTAGGCTGACCTACAAAACAAAATTGAGCTACATATTTTGTCAGAACTGAGTTCAGACCTTCTTTGTCTTGTGACGAAATGTCTTGCTTCTTCTTCATAAAACCGTACATAAAAGCATCACCAATATTATACCTGCAATATGTTTGACTGGGCAGTATGACAACTTTGAAGGCGCTTTTCTCAGTTTCAATGTTCAGATAGTAGTTGCACTTTGACTTTGTAGGGCAGACGATCGTGCAATGAAATAAGCTTTTTGAATTCAGACGGATATGTTACATTAACCTACCGATCCAGAAGGAAGCATGCGAATTTGGGGTCTCTTTCAATCCCCCTTTCTTTCATCAGGTCTTTTCATGTCTAGAGGGCAACTCCAATGTTCACTCTTTTTCAGATCATGCCGGTCTCGTTTTAATATCCTTTTTCTTTTCCTGGGTGGAGAAGAAGACTCCTGCTCCTGAAATTTGAATCTTTCTTACGTATGGTTCTCTGTGTTTCCTTCTCAAAACTTGGTGGAAAATATTTGTGAAAAAGGAAACGTTTGAGAAGGGCAACATAGACTTTGGCAGTGAACAACTACAAACGTTACACACTAGGCTTTAAGATGAAATAGATTAGAATAGAGCACAGGCACTGTGTAAAGGATAGGGACATACACATTATATTGGCATTGGGGCGTATGCACTATAGAGGCTGTAAAGGGATGCTGGTTTAAAAAGAAAAAAGTACCAACAATGCAACGCAAGGATATTACCTACAACACATCACAATATCTATGTAACTGAGAAAAATATACACTTAACAGGTGCAGGAAAAGTAGGAACTATGAATTTTATCTCATGAACTTCTGGAGTCTCAGTCCATCATTTCCTGCTTGTGAGTCTCTTCTTCTTCTTCTTCACCCCCATATTTACCCTCATTTACATGGTGACCGCCACCATGTGGTCTACAGAGGAAGTGACTCAAATTCAGCCAAACAAACTAGTGATAAACTCTATTTGGAGTGCCTCCATGCTTTAATAAAAACATTGGACAACTTGAGATTCATTATTGACTGTGTTATTTTGCTGTGATGCTGCCAGTGTGTGCGGTGTGATATATCCCTGTGTCAGTGTTTAGTGCAGTAATTAGAGATCCTGGCCCCAGTGGCCAGCAGCAGAGCAGCAAACACACACACACACACATACACACTAAAAACACATACATAAACTAACACACACACACACACACATATGCACTAACACACATTCATTAATACACACACACACACATGCACTAACACACACACAGGCATCACACACACAATCTCTCTCACAAACAAACACACAATCTCACACACACACGCACACAACACACAACACACACACACATTGGCTTTCCGCTCAGGCAACCACCACTCTGGTAGTCGGTGCCAACAGTTGCCATGGAAACCCTCTCCCCTTCTCCCATCTCCGCTCCGCTCGGCTCTGCTCGTAAACTCTCCGGGAATAAGGGGACACGGAACACACACACACACGCACACAGACCCACACATGCACACACACACACACACACACACACACACATCAGCAGGGGTGGGGGCAAACGATGAGACAAATACAGGCAAGGAGATAAAAGAACACTCCTCCCCTTGGGCGCTTTATGTTACACACACACACACGCACACACACATATGTATGCACACACACACACACACACACACACCCCACATATGCATACATGGCACGTGCGCACAAGAACTTCAACATACACCGAGGAACTGCTAGAAACACTCCCAACTCATTTTCATCACACACTGTATATCTACTCCATGCTAACCAGTTCCCCTTTTTTAATACACACACAAAGACACACACACACACACACACACACACACACATACCCTTGTCTCTCTCTATCTCACACAAACATACGTGCCCATACACATACTAAAATTCTTCAAACCAAGAAAATGCCAAACTATGCTCCTTTTTATCAGTCTGGCACACCATCTCTGGGAGAGCCTAACAACACACATACACACGCACACACACCTTTCAGTAAGACTCTGATATCATGGCGGAAGCAGAGGGAGATGTGTGTGTGAGCGTGTGTGTGTGTGTGAGAAAGAGAGTGAGCGTAAATGTGTGTGCGCGCGCATATTGTATGTGACCGGCATGCATATGAGCACCCTCGTGGTGTTAAATGGAATGTTGGCTTTTACAACTCTTCACAACCTCCTTCCCTCACAAAACAGCACACAACCACACCCACATCCACGCCACACCAGACACACATGCCAAACCACACACACACACATAACCTCCAGCAGTATGGGAGAGACCCATTCCCCCATCCCCCCGTCCCCATCACCCCCCAGTTGCCTCCCTTTGACCTCCAGCAAGTACACCTGCAGACAGGTGGAGACACTAAGTACACCTGCAGAAACTAAGACAGGTAGAGACAGGGGGAAAGCTGGTGACCAAGACAGGTGGAGACAAAAAGAGAGGTAGAGACCAGGGGACAGGTGGAGACACTAAGTACACCATGAGACAGGGGGACAGGTGGAGACACTAAGAAAGCTGGAGACACTAAGACAGACGGAGACACTAGAGGCCTGATTTACTAAAGGTTTGCGTGTGTAAAAACGTGATTGTATGTGTAAACACATGTTGGAGCTGATCTACTAACCAGACGCAATGAGGACTCCATCCATCAAACGGGAAAAAATACAATCCATTTAGCGTGTTTGCCTTAATGAATATGCAAATATGTGCGTCTCTACCATAACGCTCAAAATACTGGGAGGAGTAGATTAAAATAGCACACACACTGTGATTTACCAAACCTTGACAATAATTGCATTCATTAATTTGGCGTCTTTATTTAGCACGTTTGAAAGGCATATACTAACTAGCCCAGCTTTGGCACAAATGGTTGCAGTTACTGTAGCAAGGAGGAGACATAGACAGTGTTTCCCACAGAAGTCTTACCAGAGATCATGTACAAACATCCTATTTTTATTATTTGTTTCAAGTGACCACTTTAATCCTGTAGCTAATTAACAAGCTAAATATAGCACAAGAATATGCTAGTTAATGTCAAAAATTGAAAGAAAACGTTGGTAAAATATTTTCAATTCTTTATGGCGGCAGTTTTACATGAAATCTGATTTTGTGTAAATGCAGAATTACAAACTAGATGTTTCTGATAGTCTTGAACTCACTATAACAGTCACTAATAGGTGATATCTTTGTCATTTTGTAAAGCGGAGCGACACACAGATGCACCATCTTTCACTGTGTGTGTGTGTGTGTGTGTTTGCATGGGCGAGTGGAGGGCATGCAGAGCAATGCTGCAGGTTCATGTTATTTTTTTCTACACCAAAGCAGGCATGGATTGATTAATTAATATTTATTTGCTAAAGTATTTAAAAGTAATGCCAAAGAGACTGGCTGAAACGTCGGCATGGCAGAGGAACCAACGAGGGCATGCTGCAGTGTTTGTGTAAGAAAGGCAATTAGAGGGAGACAGAGTTGAGCAAAGCTGAATCAACGGAACGATAGTTATATTTAAAAATCTCATTGGGTAAAAAAAAAAACATGGAATCAATTTATGGTGCCTGCCAACTTTGCATTTCCTTGCGCTAATACCTCCAGTTCTACTGTTCCACATTTCATTTGCAGCTTGCGGCCACTCTCTTCACACTTCTCTATGGTGAAAACCAGTAGCGAACACCAAAACCTAATTTAAATACGGCGGCCTCCACCACGTTTACGTCTGTTATGAATTGCGTAGCAATTTTAATTCATCACCCACAACACGCAAACCAATAGCGCCTGCTATTTGTTACCGCACGCAAACCAATTTAGCGCCCTTATCTGGGATCCTAGTAAATCAGCCCCCAAGACAGGTGGAGACAGGGGGACAGTCCATCTGCAACAACCAACTCTGAACAGAGGAGGGGGCCTGCATCATCATCCATCTGCTGCATACCATTCTGCCTTAAGATCTCATCCCAGGTAGGTTTAACTGTTCTCCATCATCACAGCAGTTTCAGTCTCTGGATTACGTCACGACAACGACTCTCACTCCAATTCACATCTTAAGGGGGGACTCATGTGACCCTTTGTCATGTGATGATGGGTGTGGCTTACAGCTCCACCCCCAGTGATCCAGAGATTTAACTCCTGGTTCCCTACCATCATACCAGAACTGAAGAAGCCTTTTGGATGAAAGGTGAAACGTCTTCAAGCTACTACAAGAATTCCAGTTGCTTACAATTTTGCTCATTTGACTAACATGACCTGGATGAATGAGAATCTTCACAGACATACCGACAGATGGAGAAACTAAGTACACCTAGTGCAGACAGTGGGACAGGTGGAGACACTAGAGTTTTGTTTCCACCAAGCAGTACAGTACAGTTCGGGACCTAACGGTTTGGTACAGAACGTTTTTGTGCGGTTCGGTACGGATTGTGTTTCCATTGCCAAAGGTAGAGTAGAGTCGTCACAGCAACGGGCGTGTCTCTAAACCGTACCACAAACTGGTGCCCCAACACAAGGGTGCCAGAAAATGGTACGGTTCGGTACGGTTATTTAGGTACGCTTCAAAAAATTCTTACCATGGAGACACAAACAATTGCGAACCGAACTGAACCGAACTGTACTGTACTGCTTGGTGGAAACGGGGCTTAGGACTGGTAGAGACACTAAGAAGGCTAGAGACACTAAGACAGGTGGAGACACTAAGTACACCTGCAGACAGTGGGACAGGTGTGGAGTTCTGGCTCTTTACAAATCTCACTTCCCTGCTGCTCAATATGGCTCCATACACAACATCTCTCTCTCTCTCTCTACACCTTCCTTTCTCTTCTTTCTCTAAACTCCTCAGTCGCTCCTCTTATCTGCCCAATCTGTCTCTCTTGCTCACCGTGTAGGTTTCCTGTACGTGCCTCTTTTTAAATGTCGAAGGTTTTTAATAGAGTAAAAAAGTGACGATGTATGAAAAGAGCATCACACCTCCCTTTCTATCTATCCCTCTCTCTAAATGCCTCCGTCACTCATCTCATCCGTCCCCATATCTCTCTTTCCCTCTTTCTCCTTGTCTGCCTTATTCATATTGTCCTTGTCTATGTACCTCCTTCTCTCTCTCTTCTTTCCATCCCCCTTGTCTGTATACCTTCCTCTTCTACTCACTCTCCCACTCCTTCTCTCTATCCACCCATCCCCCTCTTGCCTATCTCCCTTCTTCCTGCTCTCTCTCTATCCCTTTCACTCTCTCTCTCTCTCCCTCTAATCTACCTCCTTCTACTTTCCTTTCTCTCCCTGTCCCTGGGGGCTGGCTGTGTGTATGTGTATGTATGTGTGGGTGTGCTGGTGTGTGTGTGTGTGCGCCTGTGCGTTTGTGTGTGTGTGCTGGTGCATGTATGTGCCTGTGTGTGTGCGCCTGTGTGTGTGTGTGTGTCTGTGTTTGTACCCGTGTTCAGGCGGTTTGCTTTGAGTATCCATCAACCTCAGCAGCATTAGAAGACAAAAGCCATCCGTGCAGGCGAGTGAGGGAACGAACGGAGAGAGGGGGGGTGGTGGTTGAAGAGGCGGAGGAGGACGAGTGTAAGACAAGAGGAGGGGGAGAGAGAGAGGACAGGAGGAACAGGAAGAACGAGAGCAGGCAGGGAGAAAAGAGGAAAGAATATATTATTCTGTGACTGTCTCTGGAACAGAGAGCTAGGCTGTGAGAGAGAGGAGGGAGAGAGAGAGAGAGAGAGAGAGAGAAAGAGCAATGTATATAAAGAGGGAGGAAAGGAGAGATAGAGAAAGGGTGGGATAATGAGAAGAAAGTCTGAAGAGAGAGAGAGCACAGAGACCAGAGAGAGAGGGAGAGGAAAAGAAAGAAAGAAAAATGAGGAGACAGACAAGAAAGGCTGCTGAGGGAGAGGGAAAAAGAAAGGGAAGAAAAACAGAGCGGGAAAGAAAAAAAAAGATGAGAAAGAGGGAGAGAAGGGATAGCATATGGGCCCCCCCATCTCAAACACACACATCCCCCCATCCCCCCATCTCTACAGAAGGCTGAAAGCCTGCTCACACTAATAATAAATCTCTCGTTACGTCACCACTCTCCCCTGTAAAGATAGCCTGTGTGTGAGTGTGTGTGTCTGTGTGTGTGTCTTTGTATATTTGGTTGTGTACTGTATGTGTGTATGTATGTGTGAGAGTGTGTGGGTTTGAGGTCTTTGTATATGTGGTTGTGTTGAAGGAATCTGAATAATAATAAGGACAGTGTACATAACATTTTTTAATGTTACATTTTTAATGACACATTTCTTTATTATTATTTTATATTCCTGTTATTTTGTAACTCTTATTATCACACTCAGAGCTTTGTGTGACACTTTCCTGGCCATATCTGTGTCTGTCTCCAGAGTTGAGATGTTATGTGTATTCTATTGTCTGCCCCAATTCATTCTCCCGTCTGAAGATGTGCTTGGTTCACACCTGGAAGGAGCTCTTCTTTCCCGCCATGTAAACAAAGAGCCTTGCCACATACAGTTGTCTAATGCATATTAATGTAGGGTGGGTCTAAGGGGTTGCACCCCTGTTGACCAAAGAGTATTTACTGGCTGTAAATCTTGGGATAATTTAGAGATATGGACGAACCACCAAGCTGAAACTCCTGTCTCTCCATTGGTACCAATGCAAGAATAAACCTTGTTCCTGAGTTTCTCCTCTATGCTGACTAAGCCTTCATAATCATATATGGTATAACAAAATTACTAGTAAAAATAATTACTATCAAAATGGAGGTTCCACCGAGATACAAAAACTTTGATTCTACTGGATTTTGGAGTCCTGAGTTTGTGGTAAGACTTTTCATTCATTCTTTGATTGACAGAACATTTTTAAGTAAGTAGCCTATACTTTTATAGTGCTTATATGTTGTTAGAATACAGGTAAAATGCTTAAAACGAAGCCTGAGAGTCGAAACCTTGACGGAGGTTTGGCATAATCCAATTGTTAATGCAATTGAGGTAGGGCAGAGTTTTTGGTTCCAAACATTTATTGTGTTTGTGGGTGCAGGTAGCAGGATTAGATTCTGCTACAGCTGTTGACTCTGTTCCTAGTTGGGCGTCAGTAAGACAACAGAGTCTTCTATCTTTCCTACTCTATGAATTTCTCTCTGTTCTTTTGACTCTGTCTGGTCTGAACACGCATACTCCCCGACGGGGGACGCAGACAAATTTCCCGGTTGCGGACCGAAATCTATAAATTTCTGGACTGCGGTGTGGGCAGTGGTAATGAGGCCATTGTATCCATGAAATTTTGGACTGCTGAAATATTATGGAGTGGGCCCGCTCCAGGGAGGGCTTAATTGTTTTGAGTACATTACCTGTCTGATTTTACTACTATCTGTCAATTAGAGATATGTGTGAAAAGTCAAACTTCAGCTCCTAAATTCTGTGCAAACTGATTGGATTTGATTACAAACATAATTGTAATGTATTGATTTTGAGGACTTGGTTAGTATGGTGACAAATCAGGTCATGTGTCTTGTCTTGAGATTCGTCTCAAGTGTCTGCATGTTTTCTTTTGTTCTGTGTCCTATGTGTCTATTCCCTCAAACTGCATGTCTTGTGCTCTGTTGTGAGCCATAACCCTTAACACTATCGAGATCTCACAACTAACCCAAGCATGTTTTCCCCTTTTGTTTCCGAAACGAGTGAATGAGTGTGTGAAAAATGGCCAGTCAAGGTAAATGTTTTTGTGTTGTCTCTTTGTGTGAAACCCCAGAAAAAGCTAGAGGAGAAAACTTCCACTTTCACAAAGATTATATTTACCACTTTCATTTGTTCACAGGATACAGGACTGTATGGATTTGTAACATGACATTTAACTTTCACGCTTTTTCCATTTCTTTGTTTAGGTTTATGAAGCTACGCCTATCAGGCGAGAATATGATTTTATGCAGAACCTGACTTTAACAAGAATTTGATTTTGATTACAGCTTTCGAATTGTGTTCGGATTGCATCAGATTTCGTTTGTGTCATTGCTAAATCTGTTTTCTGATGAATCATTCTTGAGTATATTTGTGCAAAATGTTTGCCTTTCCATAACCTCTGTGTTCTTTCAGAAAAGTTGAGCTTGCTTTCATCCCTCTCAGAGTGAAATTCAGCAGACTTTGAAAACCACTCAGGAAAGAGCCTGCTAAACCTGTTTTTATGCTAATTGATTGCCATTTGGTCACCTAGAGAAGGTGTGATGAATTTGATGTCTGAAACGTCTCAGCATAGAACATAGAAACACATACATTTTAAGTTATACTGTTCATTTTGCCTCATATACTCAATGCAGAAATTCATTTATTTATTTTGTTTGCAGTTATTCCATTGTTTGTTTGTTTTAATCCACTGATGAGACTTATTGGTTGTCCTGTCTTTAGCATTGTCATCTCTATGTCTATAAGGACACATTGATATCAGAAACTAGAAGAGGTCATGTCAATCTGTAGTACATATTATGTTTACAATGCAAGCCCAGAAGACTTAAACTTAAATGGCTAAAGTGCAGTTGGGTCTCAACCTCCACACCATCCTCTAGTTGTGCATTATTTTAATTCTGCCTGTGTTACCTAAACAGTTTTAAGTTTTTCAGAAGATAATTGTGTGCCATGGGCAAAGTTGCTAAACAGAATATACTTTTTGTTTGTGGGTGTAGACAGTGGATTTCATTGATTCTATGAACTTAGCTACAAGCGAGTTCCTGTTTCCGAACAACTTACTATATTCTGTTTGCTTGTGGGTGCAGCTATTGATGGGATTTCAATAGATCTGTGAACTCTGTCTGAGGAGAAAGCAGGGTTTATGTTTCCGAGCAACAGAGTATTGTTTTGTGTTTGTGGGTGTAGACAAAGTTATTCCACTGATTCTGCGAACTTCGCTGCACAGGCAAGTTCATGTTTCCAAACAATTTAGTTTACTCTGTGTGTTTGTAGTTGAGAAGCTTTGGTACACTTCTGGTATTATGTCATCTCTCCTTTGCTGATTTAGAGTGAAAAGTTTAATTAATGACGTAAGCTAATAGTGGAGATCAAAAGGTGCTTCCCCGTCTGAGTTATTTAAACTGATGGCGTAATTTAATTGTGGATACTGAATGGTTTTTCCCCGTCAAGGTTAGACATTAAGGATAAAACAAGGTAAAACTTGTGTTGTGTTTGTTGCGAAGGACACTGATCAGCTTAAACTGTCAACAGTTATCACAGATCAGAAAGGGGGAGGAGTACGGTTTGTAGACTATAGGCTATTAACTTTCAATGGAAAAAGGGGGGTAGCTTGATGGCTGATGAGTCTAGGATCTCCTGCTGATTAGTCTAGAAGCACTTCCTGATGGTTTTAGGATCACCACCTTTTTGCAGACATGTTAAGTCAACACCCATCGTCACCTAACAAAAGGCGGTCAGTCTGAGCTACTCTGAGCTACAATCTCTTTGGGTGTCAATATTGAATACACAAGTACTGTTGGATTAGAGTGTCTTTGTGTCCTTGTGACTTTGTGTCTCTGTTTTAGGTCAGACTTAAGGAAATGTCTGACTCTGACAGCCTAATCAGACTTAAGAATCAAATCAGTTTTATGAATCAAATCAGTTTCAATGGAGGATGGGGGTGAGGAGGGGTTGTTGATTCTGACTGTACTCATGCCTGCACTGTTGATACTTCAAGTTATAGGTTTATCTTAGATGGAAAGCTAACAAACCGACGGACTCATTGATCACAAGTTTAACCATGTTCATAACTAACTACACTTAAGATTTGTTTGAGATTTGCAGGTAACCAATGCCTTGACTTTCACCATTGAAAGATTCTGCTGACTCTGCTGCATTCACAAGGTGTCAAAAGGGGGAGATAAAAAAAGGACCCCTGTGCCAAGTCCCATTTCATTGGAGGAAGACCTTCTCATTACTGAGAAAGTTGTGGGTGAAATTGGAACAGCTACCCAACACAGAAGCCACACACACACACACACACACACACACACACACTTTTAGCATAGTGGACCTACTGTGGGCAGAATAAACCCCATGAGCAGTACGGATCCAGAAGGCACAGGCAGTCCACCCTTGCCTTCTAATATTAGGCGTTTCAAAATTTAAGAAGATGAAGAGGATTACTCTTGTTTGCGTGTGTCCACACACAAACACACTGCACACCACATGAAGAGGAGTCAAACATCATATGCGTCATCCCCACACTTCTTTCTATTACAGGAATTCTAGAGCTACCAAGATGATGGTGTTCACCATACTTTTCATATGTCTGTTTAGCATGGTCCGTTATTGTTGCTTCTCATATGTCTGTCTAGCATGGTCTGTTGTTTTTGCTTTGCATATGTCTGTTTAGCGTGGTCTATTGTTGTTGCTACTTGTTTCCAACCTTCTGTAGTATCCTGTCACAGCCATAAATATTAGACTGAGTTTCAACATGTCACAAAATAGGAGAACTAAAGATGATACAATTGTTAAGGCATTCTAATGCATGTTTTGTCCGCTCCCGGCTGACCAACCCTGGATGGCCATTTTTGAAATGGCATCGGAAGAGGAATTTGTCCCAAAACTCTCATCGGTTTCCACATAATTGGCAATGATAGTGGTTTTACTTTGGGTAACATGGGTTTCGCCTCTCCCCGTGAGCGTGACTAAAGAGAAGAGAGAACGGCAGCTCTCTTATTCATGGAAACTGTGAATGTATTTGTTTAGTTCTTCCTGGACGCACTAATGATAATTGTAATAGTCAAGTCAGTTAGATCTATAGTCATAATATCATGCTGTTTACGGTATTTATTTTGCTCATGGAACCATTTATCTTTTTATCTGTACAGACTCTCTACTGTCAATTTCCTTTTAAGCTGAAGTTCAGAATGTTATGCACATGTTAAGGCTGTTTTTAATTTATTTTATGATTTAGTGTCAAGTCAGTCAGACTTGAAAAGGGGGACTGAAGGAATCTGAATAATAATAAGGACAGTGTACATAACATTTTTTAATGTTACATTTTTAATGACACATTTCTTTATTATTATTTTATATTCCTGTTATTTTGTAACTCTTATTATCACACTCAGAGCTTTGTGTGACACTTTCCTGGCCATATCTGTGTCTGTCTCCAGAGTTGAGATGTTATGTGTATTCTATTGTCTGCCCCAATTCATTCTCCCGTCTGAAGATGTGCTTGGTTCACACCTGGAAGGAGCTCTTCTTTCCCGCCATGTAAACAAAGAGCCTTGCCACATACAGTTGTCTAATGCATATTAATGTAGGGTGGGTCTAAGGGGTTGCACCCCTGTTGACCAAAGAGTATTTACTGGCTGTAAATCTTGGGATAATTTAGAGATATGGACGAACCACCAAGCTGAAACTCCTGTCTCTCCATTGGTACCAATGCAAGAATAAACCTTGTTCCTGAGTTTCTCCTCTATGCTGACTAAGCCTTCATAATCATATATGGTATAACAAAATTACTAGTAAAAATAATTACTATCAGTGTGTATGTGTGTGCATGTTTGTCTTTATAGATGTATGTGAGTGTGTGTGTGCGTGCGTGCACATGTGTGTGTGTGTGTCTATCTGTGCACACGCTGGATGTATATAATTGGATTAAGTGTAGGGTGATCTTGGCCACGGAGACAATCACTTCTTTTATTTTTTTTCCCACGGGCATTGTGTACGCCCCCCCACCCCCCACCCCCCCATGGGAGCAGGACAGGGGGTGGAGGGGGCCCTCTTTTGTCCTGGGGGGACTCTTTGTCTGAGGGGGGGCCCGTGTCTTCTGGTTCATTGCATGCTAAAGGAGTTCGCTAAGTCACTGTGGGCTCTGCAGTCAGGGGCCAGGGCCAATAGGACTCCTCTTACTGAGTACACTTAGTCCTCCTCCACTCTCGCATCACTCTTTCAATACCCCTCCATCCATCTCTCCATCCGCCCCCTCTCCCTCCCCCTCTTCTCTCCTTATCTCTCCCTCCTTTTACCTTCTCTCTCTCTCTCTCTCCCTGTCACATCACTCTTTCAATATCCCTCCATCCATCTCCACATCCACCCCCTCCCCCTCTTCTCTCCTTTTTCTCTCCTTCTATTTCCCTACCTCCCTTTCTCTCCCTGCCCTCTCTCTCTCTTACACACAAAAACCCCTCAAAACCCCTCCCTTCATCTTTCTATCTATCCCATCTCTCCTTTTCCTACTTATCTCTCCCTCCTCCTCTTATCCTCTCCATCTGTTTTTCTCTCTCTCCCTCTAACATCAGCCTTTATATATCTCTTCATCCATCTCTTCATCCCTCTGCCCTTCTCTCTCTCTCTCTCCCTCTCTTTCTCTCGCCCTCCCTCAGTCATCCTGTCTACCACCCTGAAAATCCTATCCAATTCTTCAGCGCACTTAAAAGCTGGGCCAGCTGTAATTTTGGCACTTGACTCCCAATCAATGGGCGAAGTGGAGCTGGGCTGCTGGCTGCGGGGAGATGAGAATTCCCACCGGCGGAATGAGATTTTTATTCCGGAGCGCCGTTGGCCGCCACCGACACACTCGGCCTAGCAGTCCAGCATGCCAATGATAGCTCTATGAAAGCGCGACCAGAGGCTCCCTGACACACACAATAAATCACGGCTAAAAATGCATTAGTACCAACCCGAGCGCCTCTGAAACATCTATTAAAACACTGCCGCTGTTAAATCAAAAGAGCATTCTGACTGGCTGCTTGGCGGCGCGGTGATATTTCTGGGCGTCAAAACTCATCTGGTCAAAAGTTCAGTAACCATTCTACTGCGATGATCGAGACAATGGTAACCATGGCAATTGGGGTTTCCGCACCACAACAGTGGAGTCCCCCCCCCCCCCACCCCCCCCACCCCCGAGCATGGGGCCCTCCCCTCACACACACATGCAGTAGCTGACTGACAATACGGTGGACTACGTCACCACATGGGGTGCGACAGACAACAGAGCATACACTGACCTGCATGTGTTTACAGGGGAAGACAGCAGCACATACTGACCTGTGTGTGTGTGTGTGTGTGTGTGTGTGTGTGTGTGTGTGACAGAGAACCCAGAATAGACTGACCTGTGTGTGTTTGATGGACTCAGCTATGGATGTTGGTGTTAACATCCCTCTGCCTATTCATATCAAGGGCAATGAGAGTGTGACCCTAGCAAGATGTGTGAACACCATCCTATAGCAGTGCATGGAGAGAAGCTAACCAGCCTTGATGTGTTGAGCTCTGTTAATGATGGGCAACTGGCTAAGATGCCCACAGCACTGAGAGAAAGACGAGGAATGGGCAGACAGGCTGACACACACAGACACACACAGTGACACACACAGACGCACAGAGTGACACACAGACACATGCAGAGTGACACACACAGACACACTGGTACAGATTCCTCTGCAGACAGCCAGCTTTAGCGCACCCCTGCATATATCCCAGCAACCTTTGCAGCAGCCCTCTCAATGGCTGCCCAGTATCACACTGCTCTCAGCAAAGACTCTGGCTGGCATGGCTCCCCAAACAACCCCACCCCCCATCTCTGCCCCGCCTCACAACCCCAATTTCGGCTTTCAGAAGCCAACCCCCCATCTCTGCTATCAGAAGCCAACCCCCAACCCCCCTCCCACCCCCATCTCTGCTTTCTGAAGCCAACCCCCCATGCCTGCTTTCAAAGGCGGAGGCTAGGGGTGGGGGCCGGATGAGCCAAGCTGGGGGTATGACAGGCACGGGATGCGCGAGGTGGGGGGGGGGGGGGTCACTGATGCCCGAGGTGGTGGTGGGGGGCACTGATGGAGGATCTGACATGCGGAGGTCTGGCCAGAGGAGTCGGGCGGAGTTCTGGGCCGAGGAGAGGACCGTGGAGAGGAGCGACACAGCCTCCACACACACCGCTTGGTCCAGCCATGACGAGCACACACACACACGCTAGCCGGCACGCCTGTGAGCACACACACACACACACACACACACACAGCACGCACCGGCTGACTCATGGTGAATCACGATTCACATCACTTCCTGTTTATCTGGGAGTGCTGTTAGAGGGACCTGTGGGCGAGGATCTACTTTAGTCCACCACCACACACACACACAGACACAGACACAGACACACACACATACACAGACACACACACAGACACACACACACGAGTCAGGTGTGCTGCAAGGAAGGCAGCTCGGTTGGGGGGGGTTGAGGGGGGGGCCTGCTTTAGTCCACTGCCACACACACACACACGTGTGAATCAGGTGTGCTGTGAGGGAGGGTGTGATGAATATCTACTTTACTCCACCGGCGCCACAATTAATCTGTCCTGCTTCCACACTTTGCACTCTCAAACACACACACACACACACACACACAAACACACACACACACACACACAAACACACACACATGAATCAGGTGGAAGCTCCCAGCAGGAGGGTGTGCTACTCTGGCACCTTATCTCCATGCAACACACTCCATGCAGACAGCACACAGCGAGCTCAGCCTTTGACCTCCTTTTTGCAAGAGCAGACCTCAATCCTGCACACACACACACACACACACACACACATATACACACACAAGATAGCCAGCATGGCCACTTTCAAATGCAGACCACTACTTTGCACACACACACACACACATACACACACTTACACACACATACACACACACATTGGCCGATAAGGATGTTTACCTCCTGGGGTTTCTCCTGTGCGTTCCCATTCAGGAAGAGTAGCCGCTCTTAGGCACTTTGCCAGCCTGCCAGGCATTATTAATCGACCCCCGCACGTATGGTGACACGGTGACCCCTCGCCGCTCTGTGTGCGACCCTGACCCCTGGCAACCAGACCTGCCCACACGCTGCTGCACGCCACTCACTCTCCCCGTTACCGTGACGATGTGCCAATTAACACACCGTCCCCGCTGATCACACGCTCAACCGAAGCGGCGACAGCCCCTGCTGGGGTAACACACACACATGCATGTACACACACACACACACACACACACACAACACACACCTCGCAAAGCTGCTAAGCATTGCGGGATTCTCCAATTATATTTTTCTGCATGGGGAGACCGATCTGCATCGCCAGAGAGGAGACTTACACTCTGGGATCTAATCAAACTGAGCGGCAGACCGCCACACACAACACACACCACTGATCTACACACACATCCCTCACCGCCACCACACACGCGCACACCACACCCTGTACTCCACCTCATACACAAACACCACCCTCTACTTTACACACACACAAACACCACCCTCTACTTCACACACACACTCACAACACTTTCTACTACTACACACACACAGCCCTCTACTCCACACCCACCACCCTCTACTCCACACACACATATACACACACATACCACCTTCTACTGCACACACACACACCCCTTCACTCCCCAGACCCTTGCATCATTAAGAAACTTCTCCCCCTTTCTGCTTCAGTGCAGACTTAGGTGAGCACTATACTAGGCTTTCAGGCTGAAGTTTCTCAATTTTAAAAGTACCAGCTGCAGTGAGGCTCACACACACATCGCTCTGATGAAACCCATCCAACAGCCTCTCCTGCTGCAGATCACTTGGCCATCTTTAACCCATAAATCGTCGGATGTGGTGACTGCTGCCTTGAACCCATAAATCGGTCCAATCTGGTGATTGCTGTCTTCAACCCATAAATCGTTGGATGTGGTGAAAAGTGCAGTGGGCAGTGAGCTGATATTAAGCCATAATGTCCTGCTGTAGCAGTGTCGTGTGCAGTAATGGGCAGTATGATGTCATTACCCATAATTCCCTATTGTAGCAGTTTTAATGTGCCATATGCACAGACAGTAAAATAAATGGATAGAGGGATCACATGGTCTTCAGTGGGAGTCGTTGAGGCCAAATTGGGTTCAGTCTCTACTGCACAAGCTCTGGAGGCAGCCTGGTGACGTCGGGTGACGTCAACTAACGGACTCAGATACGATAAATTGACTAGTAGATGCTCAATCACTAATCTTAAATTCTGACCCTGAGTGACAGTTGACCACAAGTGCTCATAAGTATTCTATTTAATCTGTTGAAATTATGTGAAGTGTTTTTTTTCATTATGCATATACTGTATATTAGGCATATATATTAGCTTATTTACAAAAAAAGTTATGTAAATGAGGTAAAATAAGATAAAATTAAAAAACACTCATTAAACAATCCTCAAAAATACTCTATATTCAAAATGCAATTAGCGGTAAGTTAACTAAGGAGTCACAGACGGTTTGTCCAATTCTCCTATATACATTCTATGGTCCTTTCCCACAAATCTGTTGTGATGAGTTCTGTGTGTTACACTGTCATTACCCATAATGCCATGTGGCAGTAATGTGCTGTGCACTTGGCTGTCACTCTCCCCATACTGTTCACCTGAGTGAGTGTGTGTGTGTGTTTGTGTGTGCCTGTGTGTGTGCCTGTGCCTGAGAGTGTGCCTGACAGGTGATGGCCAAAAGACACACAACGAGCTGACAGCTGCTGAGGTGGCTCTCAGGCGCACGTGTCTTTCTGTAAGTAACAGAAACACATGCCAGTATGTGTGTGTGTGTGTGTGTGTGTGTGTGTGAGTGTGTGTGTGTCAGTGTAATTGAATGTCTCTGTGTGTGAGAGAGATAGAGCGTATCTGTCTGTATGCCTGTCTGAGTGTGTGTGTGTGTGTGTGTGTGTGAATGTGAGGCATGACATGCAGTCATAGGGGTCGCAGTCCCTGAGAAGCGAAGAGACGTGCTCAGCATACATAACCATTCATCACATGTACAGAGAGCACTAGCCACACACACACACACACACACACACACACACACACAGTGAGTGTGCGAGGCATGACGTGCACAGAGAACACTAGCCACACAGAAGCAGAGAGAATGAGAGACTGGGGGAGAGAGAGGAAAAAAAAGAGAGAAATGCAGAGTGTGTGTGTGTATGTCACAGACATGCACAGAGAACACAAGGTGCACAGAGGCAGAGAGAGGAGAGACGGGAGAGCAAGAGAAGGGAGGATGAGAGAAGAGAGCAAGAGAAGGCAGGGAGGGAGAGGAGAGTAAGAGCAAGAGGGGGGGCGAGAGAGAACTAAATCATGTAGGAAAAGAGAGCAGGGGAAGAGAAAGAAAGAGTATGGAGGGCGAGAGGAGAGAATGAAAAAAAGGGAAGCGAGGAAAGGACAGGAGGGCAGAAAGAGTGAGAGGAAAGGGACCGAGAGGAGACAGCAATAGTGGAGAAAGCAAAAGCAGAGAAAGAGAGCGGGAAAAGAATGGAAGGAGAGAGCAAGAAGGATGAGCAAGCCAGAGTGAGAGAGACAAGACACAAACAGCCTCAGAGAAAGAGAGAAGAGGTGGGGCAGAGTCAGACATGGAAAAAGGGACAGCCTCACGTTCAACATGTCCAGAATCCTTCATGTGGCAGAGGGAGTGAAACCAAGACATGCAGGACAGAGAGAGAGAGGGAGAGAGAGGTAGTGTGTGTGTGTGTGTGTGTGTGTGTCTGTGTGGCATCACGTGCAGGACTTTTTCTACCTTCTCTCTCGGACAGATCCATTCCAGCATGAATGTGTGTGAGCACCATCATTATCCTGATAATGAGTCTGTGCCCAAAATGATGAAATGGTTCCTCTCGTATGATGGGAGAGATGTCACACACACACACACACACACACACACACACACACACGAATGCACGCATGCATGTACGCATACACACACATACACACACACATGCTGTCAGGTCAGGGTGCTCTGCCTCTGTCAGTGGCTGAATATGGCTGGGGCAGTTAATATTTTTCATTACCGAGGTCAGAAAAGCAGGAAATGAAAGTGGTTATGCCGTAATCAGAACCCCTTTCAATGTAGAATAATCAGCCCCAATCATTTTTTTGTGGCCATTAAATAAAATGAGCCAAATCTCATTGAACAAAATCTCTTTTGAACAAAAAGCAAAATTGACATCTTGCTTTGGTATGCTACGGTGATTGTCGAAAAGTGCATGTTGTAAACAGCTTCAATAACATTCATTTCTTAAAATAAAGAAATTCCGGCCTGTTTTACAGTTTTGTTTAGTTTTAATAGGGCTACAGACCTATGAAACAGCCTAACATCCCATGGTTTTAAAAGCTGGCTTCTCAACCATGTTAAATGGTATAATTTCCTCCACCAGCAAGCGAGTCATGCTGTCAGTCAGGGTCTGCCACGGGTGGCTGTCTCATGGGTATTTCATACCTGTAGCAAAACCCTCTACCTCAATCTGTCGTCTGTCGCCTGAGGTGGAAGGTTGATCTTCAGACATGCTTGTGGTTCTTCCAAGGACCGCAAACTTTGATGGGGGATGAAGTCACATATGCGTTGGCAAGTTGGTAGCGTTTGTGTGTGAGGCCAGTACCACTGTGACAAAGCCTGCACATTTCAATTCTCATCTCAATTCGCTGGCAGAACTCTTTTGTTTGGCTCAAAGCCTCATTGTGCCCACATGTGCAACGCAATAGATATCTAGAGAATGTCTGCCATATTTCTTTCAGACTACCTGCATCTCCGCTCATTTGTATTCTGTTAAGGTACGTTTTTATATTAATAAAACAGGTCCTCCTATTCAGGCCTTCTTACATGCCTGATTACTTGTATTGTTACATTTCCAGTCTTTCACTTTTTTCTATACATATTTTAATATATAACATATTCAATGCATTATGTTTTTTTATTCATTTAAATTTTTTTCGGGGGTGCTGGTGGGGGGCCAGTGATGGCGATAACAAGGTCAAGACCTAACAACTGGCAGAGTGGATTTTAAATCTAGTGAGACACACACTAGTATGCTTGCATGAAGGCTAAGCATAAAGTCTAATATTTATATCCGAATGTATAATTTAACCATCTCTTCCCATACACCTTGGTAGGCTAGCATGTCTGAGGGTGTAGTTTACACCACACACTAGCATGCTAGCATGAGGGCCCAGAAAGTTTAACCTTCTGTATGGACACGTTAGCAGACTAGCATGAGGGCTAACCCCACAGCCAGTGGTCCAGCAGAGCAGCTCAATGTCATGGAGGGGTTACCATCTTTAGCAAAACACACTAACAGGGCTGACCATCTGGTTATCTTAGACACCTTTAGAAACATCACAGAGGTGGTTGCAATCTAGCCCTGGTACAGCCAGGCATGTAGCCTAGCAACAACAACACGTGGCGAAGCTGTGATTGGTCAAACCAGCCGCTGAGGAGAGCAGCATATTGCTTCATGTCGGCGTATTGATTTCTTGAGCTGTAGGAGACTCATCACCCTCTCCTCTCATCCGCCTGCTCATTAGCCAAAATCTCTCTCCGCACATCGTCCCCGGCAATATCGCAAACAGGAAATGACAAGATGGCGCCAGCAATTCTCAGGTAGCTAACACTTGCAAAAACACTGTTAAGTGTGCTAAAATGGATTAGCCTGCCGCGTCCATTAGCTCGCTAATGTGATCCCCCTAGCAGAGAGGGGAAGCTTTGATTGATTGGCTCATCAGTCCTCTGGAGGCGGGGCTGACAGGCTGAATTGCGTGTGTGTGTGTGTGTGTGTGTGGGTGTGTGTGCTGCGGTGACTCCTCAAACACCAGGAGTTCACTCTGCGCTGCAGCATGTCAAAACACCATTCTTCCATACGAGCGATCTGATTGGGCGAAAGGCTGGAAGGTGGAAGTGAATGGTGGAGCGGATGGCCTGCTGCTCCACTCTAATGAAGCTCATTCATCTCACACACACACACTTTCTCCCTCTCACACACACACACACACGCACACACACACACAGCTCATTCGTCTCACTGTTCCCCAGATCCATTTGGCTCCAGAGGTCCTTTTGGGCCCCTCCGCCAAGCCATTCGTCAGCGCACACACACACACACCCACACACACACACACGCACAACTGCTTCGTCACGCTGCACTGTGCAGCGCAAGAGGGATGCACTCTGACAATTACCCTTCTGACAAATGCCCCTTTACCAGATGAACCGGGGTGATAAAGGGAAAATGGAGGACACGGTTAAACTTTAACGCCGACCTGAGCTACACAAAGACTCAGTCAGAGACAAAAGGATGAGTGTATGTGTGTGTGGGCGTGTGTGGGTGTAGGTTATAAGTTATGTCAGCTCTTTGGTCTGGGAAGTGCCTCTTTAATCAGGACATTCAGTGAACATCATTGATTCATCAGCGCAAATGAGCCTTGGCAATCAACTCGAGTTGTCTTTTTTTTTTCTTGGTAGTGGGATGGGTGTATGTGTGTGAGGGGGAAGCAGGTCATAAATTATGATCTAGGGTGGGATTTTTTCTTACTAGGAGGGGAGATAAATTATAAGTTACTAACTGTGGTGTTCTTTTATTTCTCAAAAGATGTCTGTGTGTGTGTGTGTATGGGTGGAGGGTGGTATAAAGTTAGAACCTGAGGTGTTAAGGTCTGGGTAGAAAGGAGGGTATGGGGGTCTGGAAGGGGGGTAGTTAATAAGTTGCTTACTGGGCTGGGGAGTTTTCTTGTACAGTACAAGTCCCCCCCCATGCAGAAACTTGTCATTATTGGGTTTATGAAAAACAACTTGCTGAATGACCCTTGTGCAAAACGCAGTGACTAGATTTCCACTGGGCCTCTCAGAGCTCTCCAGAGACAAAGACATCGAGGCCAGCGCACTAAATGCGCATTTGTGTGATGCTATCGGCCTCTTCGCCTCGCAAGACTGATAAAATACGCCTCTGACAACTCCAAGGTCATCTGTGAGCTTTCACGCTGATTAGCTGACTACCCTCAGCACTCAATGTCCTTTTGAGCGCAGGCTTTATTCATTCACTTTAGTGAGCCGTAGGTTTACACATCTCTGTAAACACACAACACTAATGCGCCACTGCTATTACTAGTGATGAGCAACCTGGATTTAAAAGCTACAATCCAGTAGCCTGGTAAACCAGCCCCCCGTACTTCACTTCGTTGTGTACAGAGGGTCTGGCTGTGCTGTATTGAGAAAGGTTTTTCTTCCTGGAGGTGTGGACTCTGTTAAAGTTTAGAAAGATTGGATCTGCCTTTACCCAAACAATAACGTGAAGGAAGTTACAAAGCTTTTTGGAAACTAACGGACTAACAACTAACGCTCACAAACACTTACAAACACTCACTCTGTGCGCTGATTTGGCTGGCAGGGATTCTGCCTACACCCAGCCAGACCCTCTGTACAAAACGAAGTGAAATACGAGGAGCTGGTATACCATAGAATGACAATAACAGTACTAAACTCAGCATTACTAACTATAGATACAGTGCCAATACAACGCTACCAATGTACGGACATGGTGTTAATACAATCACGCTAACACTGCATGGAATCACAGCGCTAATACGAAACTGTGCATGGTGCTAATTCAATGACGCTGCATGGACTCTGCTCATATAGCACTGCTAACACTGCAGACACAGTGTCTATACAGCACTGCTAACGCTACAGATACAGTGGCAATACAGAACAGCTGACACTGAATACACAAGGCTCTACTTACACTACAGTGACACTGAACTCCTCTTCAAGACACCACACAACCCAGGGCTCAATCAATGCTTATATAGACTGTCACGCCCGCCTGGTTTGAAGGCAGAGCAACATAAAATGAAACCACACACAGACGTACTGTATGACCGTTTAAAGCAGGGGTTGTCAAACTGGGGTAGAAGTACCCCTGGGGGTACTTGGATCGATTCAAGGGGGTACAAAAAAATACATCTTAGGTTTCATCAGTATAAAGATATTGTTCAAGTATGGATATGAATGTATGGAAAAATGTGTTACATTTAAACTGCCCCCATTACAATACAACAGACTCTACCATAGGTACCACCAAATGTGTTCACATTTTGTTTATGCAGCAATAATTATGCAAAAATATTGTTATAACAAGCTGCCTGTGGTGCTGGGGGAACTCGGTAGAACACAGACTGTCTTAGCAGGTACATGGAAGTTAAACGTTTAAAAAGCGCTGGTTTAAAGGATTTACTAAAGAATGAATAAAAACACGTATGTGAAGTCAGTAATGTGGAAGTACAGCAAAAGCGATGCGAAGTATGCCTAGGCTAGGGGTATCCCAGCCATAACAAAAAGCCCAATACGCCAGAGGAGGAAGGGAGGCCAAGCCAGAGTGGAAAGCAGGCCTCTTTGTCCAACTCCTTATGGTTGCCATGTCACAACTGTGCCTGATCACCTAAAAATAGAAGGAGAAAAGCACAGGTAGAAAGTGGGTGGGGCTACTGACAGACTGACAGGGCTGTCACATAGACACAAGGCCAGAGTAGTGAGAATCACACCGAATAATTAAGACATGCAGAACAGAGTGCTTACAATGCTCAACACAAACACACACACACACACACACACACACACACACACACCTGCACACATATATACAAACATTCATGTACACACACTTGCTGGCTCATGGACACTTGTACACAGTGGACACTTCACTGACTCACACACACATACACACACTGTACTCGCACAAGAACACACACGCACTAGTCACAGCATGTTTTTCCATGACGCCATCATAGGTGAGCACAGTTCCGGCACAAAGGCATCAGCATATCTGCTACTGCTAGTGCTGTCCCTGGCATCCCTGATTAATCCCACATTAATGCCCCACACACACACACACTCACTCACACACACACTCACGTGCGCGCGTGCGAGGACCATCCATAATTACCCTAATCCCACACAGCCTGACCCAGCAGTCACCAGAACAACCACCAGCAAACTACGGAAGCCCGAGAGGGACACTCACCACAAACACAGCAGGGGGATGATTCTAATTTAATACATACACAAACACACACACACACACACACACACACACACACACACACACACACACACAGGCAAAGCTACTATAGGGCAACTGCTGAGGGGCTGGCAGAGCTCAAGGATTGGCAAAGAGGTGTGTGTGTTTATGCGTGTGTGTGTGTACGCGTATTTGTGTGAGAGTGTGTGTGTATGTGTTTGTATGATTAGCTGCTTCTGCCTAGTGTGGAGCTGTGGAGCTGTGTGTGCGGTGGGGACATGCTGAGTGTCTTCTTAGCATAACCGGGCCAGATGGTTCACTGTGCTCTTCACCCATTAATGTTTAACCAGTTACGCTGACAGGCTTTGGAGGTAGGACTCTGTTAAATGGGGGGACACGTTTGGAGGGGGACACTGTTGTAGGGGGAACACTTTCACAGGTGACACACTTTTGGAAGGGGACATTTGTTAGAGGGGGACCTGTTGGAGGGGGAGGGACACTATTGTGGCGGGCACACGATTGGATGGAGGACACTGTTGTAAGGGGACATTATTGGGGGGGGGGCACTGTTGGACGGGTAAACTAATGGAGGCGGAACACTTTCAGAGCTGACACACGGGGGGCACTGTTGAAAGGGGACATTGTTATTGGGGTGCACTGCTGGAGGGGTAGACTAATGTATGGAAAGCACTTTCAGAGGTGACACACTATTGGATAGACACTGTTGGAGGGGAATCAGGCAGGGCCAGGTACTTATTGGAACCCCCACCATCACCATCCCCAGCAGCGCTCAGCACAGGCAGGCAGATGGGGGCGGACTGGGCTGGAGCCAGCTGGGCTTGACGGAGGCTAATTTTAGCCATGTTTAGATGCACAGGGAACACCCTCCTCTCCTCTCCTCTCCTCCTCTTTCCTCTCCCTTCCTCTCTTCTTCTCTCCTTTGCTCTCCTCTCCTCCTCTCTCCCCCACTCTGCTCTGGGCCCTAAGCAAGCCCTGCCTGTCTATAGAGGTTAAATAGGGAGCTCTTCAGTTTAACACACACACACTTACACACATACACACAGCCTTTTGATCTAACTGAGAAAGGGATTCAACTCACTTTCAGATCAATATTCCCACTTCTATTCAAAGCCACACACAAACACACTGTGCTAACACACACACACACACACACACACACACACACATACATGCACACTTAAGCACCTCCTTTATCCACACTGTGTTCTTTGCTTTTGTATCTGTTTTTTTGTAAAGCTGAAATGAACAGATTAAAGTTGTATTCTCTTGACGAACTTGTCCTCCATCTAAAGCAGGATACTTATTAAATGACAAACTCATCTCAGGGCTTCATGAATCCTGATAATCACCTTTGGTATCCGCAAACCTCCTAACTCACTTTTTCTCTGCCATTACTTGATAAAGAAATGTTGCTATTATGAATATATTCATTTTATTTCTGATACTTCTCAACAAGAAATGTATTTGACAACCTTTTACTTTGAGTGTAGATGAGTTAAATTCCTGTTATTATGTCTCTACACCTTGACATTTTCTGTTCAGGTATTATTGTGTTTCTATGTGATACTTTTGGCTGGATAGCCAGATCTATACTCCTGTAAGTATTTGGCCGGGTATTTAATCAGTTATATGTGTACGAAGCCCAACATTCTTCAGAACATTCATCCTCCGCAACATTCCCTTCACACGGTGTGACGGTGCACCTCTTAACCCTTTGAGAAGTACGGCCACATATGTGTTATTAGAACATTTTCAAAATTAAGAGTTCCCACTATGATGTTACAAATACTCCGAGGGATTTTTAACATTAAGTTCTATGACAGCTAAAGAATGTTTGTGTAGAATCTAGAACAATAGGAAAAAATAATTCACTTCTCAAAGGGTTAAGGTTAAAACCATCCCATAGTTCACAGGAAATGAGCACCTGTACAACAACACTCAGTGATGACTACCTCATGACACAAGGAGAAAAACCCATAAAACCCATAAAAACCCACAACACAATCCCCCAATCCTCCTGGTTATGTGGCCACCCAATCTACTGCAGAATCTACTGCATCTACTGGTACACCGACCACACTTGAGAGGAGATGTGGCTGTTTTCTTTATGACTCTCCCTGTGTAATGCACATCTTCCTCTTGCTGTTTATCAAACAACAATGGCGTATTTATGTGGAGCTCATAGCAGTAGACACACCGGCTGCAATCTCCCCTCCATCATTGTGTGCGCTCTCAAGGTTGCCCTAAACACCATTTCGAGCTGCCACAGACACTGAGTGCATTACGTGTGCATGCGTGGGTGTGTGTTTATGAGTATGTGTGTGTGTGTGAGCCCAAAGGTGCCTCTGCCAATTTCAACTTCCCACGCCTGTCAATCGAGCCCCGCGCTCCCCAGAGGCCTCGTCGCTAACAAAGGCCATTGTTAGTATGGGTAGCAGTGTTAGCATAGCAGAGAGAAGCCGAATCAGCCCCATCTCCAGAACTAGCTAATTAATCAGGCACACACACACACACACACACGCACACACACACGCACAGACTGCAGAAACTTGCACAAGTATGACAAGCTCTGTGTGAATAGAGCAGCATATGAATTTTTAAATCAGTTTGAAACGGCTAAATCTCCCTGCTGTCAGATCTGAAAGCGCTCGCAGGAATAATGGGAAGCTCCCCGGGCGGGAACTCAAAGAAGCGCACACACACACACACACACACACACACACACCAGTGGAGTGAAACAGAGAGGCAAAAATGTCCTTGTGTGTGTGTGTGTGTGTGTGTGTGTGTTACAGCATGAATGCAAAGCAGCTGTCGGGCACGAGGAGTGACGGCGAAGCGTGAGTGTGTTCTGCCGGCCGTCTCGACATTTTAATGTCGCTGCTACTAATCAAACACACACAAATCCCTCATCCACAGTCACCACCACGCCCCGCCAGCGTCTGCATTAGACACACACACACACACACAAGACACTCTAATACACATAGACATACTCACACACAAACACACACACACACACACACACACACAAACACACACACACACACACACACACACACACACACACACAAACACACACACACACACACACACACACCTGGCCATGCAAACAAACTCCTGCCTCAGCATCCTTATCTTCAGAGGAGCAGCAGAAGGAGTAGGAGGAGGAGGAGAAGAAAGAAGGCGATGAGATGAGAGGAGAGAGGAGATGCTGGTAGAGAAGATGAAGAAGGAGAAAGAAGAGGAGGAAGAGAGGGAGAAAGAGGTAGATAAAGAAGGACAGGAAGTGTGGGTGGAGGAGGAGAAGGTGGAGGTCTAAGAAGAGGAAGCGATGGAGGAAGGGTTTGCTCTGGTGAGAGGACGAGGTTGGGGGGGCGGGGGGGAGGTAAAGGGGGAGGAAGACGGAGGAAGAGGAGGTCTGCCAAGGAAAGGCAAAAGACCGTAACTTCAATTTTGGGCTAAAAAAATAAGTTATAATAGGTGTCATTTTTGGAACAATAAACATCAGTTTTGTCATGTGGCCAAATATCTTGAGTCAATTTTGTTGTTGTTTTTTTTTTTGAGAAAATTAGCTGTTGTCCTTGCCGTTACGCTGAAAAACACATGCAAGCGAAGAAATAAAAGTCATTTTTCACAGTTTCACACTCTGGTGAGTTAAGGTCTTTTGCCTTTGAAGGGCGGGGGGGGGGGGTGTAGCAGGGAGGCAGCTCTGCTTTGATGAGAGGAAGAGGTGGAAGTGTAGAAGAGAGAAGAGGGGAAGTGGAGGAGAGAGGAGAGAAAAAAGCGGGAGAAGGAGAAGGAGGAAGATGTGGAGGAAGAGATGCAATGAGGTGGGGGGGGGGCTGCTCTGCTTTGATGAAAGGAAGAGGTGGAAGTGGAGGAGAGAGGAGGAGGAAGAGGAGGAGAAGAAGAAGGAAGATGGGGAGAGAGAGGTGCAGGAGGTGGAGCAGCAGCCACCAGCCACATGCTGGTAATGAAAGTGGTGTGGTAGATTTCAGACACAAAATAATAGTTTACCATTGAGGGGTTGCTAAATTTTACAAATTATTTGTCAGGTTGTGTCTGGTAAAAATTCAAATTTAATTTCCACTCCTGGGAAGGAGATGTGGGACATGCAGAGGGAGGAGGAGGAGGAAGAGGAGGAAGAGGATGAGGAAAAAGAGGAGGAAGAAGAGGAGGAGGTGTGGGAGATGGATAAAGGGGAAGCTGCTCAGCTTTGGAGAGGGGAATTTTTTTTTCCCCTTGAGTGTGTGTCGCGCGTCATAGCATGGCAACAGATGGCGAGGAGGTACCTCCTCCCAGCAGGACCCAAACACACACACACACACACACACACAAACAGACACACACACAAACACACACACAGGAAAACGCACACACGTACACACAGCAGCCAAGCAGTCAGCCACGGCCCGGTAAAATTAAACCCGCCACATGAGGGGGCAACCCACTGGGGGCAACCCACACTCCAACCCCACCCCCCCACAAACACACACACACACACACACACACACACTCTCTTCCAGGTCAGCGGTGCTCAAGCGCAGTGCCAATGAGACAGGTCTGGCCACACCCCCTCTGCCCTGCCCCACACATCTGTATTCAGGGGTGCCAGCTGGACCTGCTGTCTCATGCTGGCACAGCAGAACCGCCCCATTACATCGCCTCCCAACTCATCCAACCCCAACGCCACCCCACCCCACCCTGGCCTGCCCAGTCCCACCTCCTCCCCACCTCCTCTTCCATCTCCTCCTCCCCCAGTCCCCCCCTCCCACCTCCTCCTCTTTCCCATCTCAAGACACCGATTTGTATGAAAGCATGCGGTGCTCGCGGCCTGAACATGTCCCCTCTGAGTGGGTTGAAAGGACACACAGCGGGTGTGTGTGTGTCTGTCTGTCTGTGTGTGTGTGTGTGTACATGTGTGTGTGTGTGGTGGGGGGCTAGCAGACAGTGCCAACCTAAAATGGGCACAAAGGAACATCGAGCAGCTGGACATGGTGTGTTTGTGTGTTTGTGTGTGTGTGTGTGTGTGTATGTGTGTGTGTATGTGTGTCTGTGTGTGTGTGTATGTGTGTGTGTATGTGTGTCTGTGTGTGTGTGTATGTGTGTGTGCAGGAACATCAAGGGGCTGGACACGGTGCTGGGCAGCTGGGCGGGTGCGACTACAGGAAGTTGTAAGAGTTGGAATAGTTTTTGTTCTCGTACTCCTTTGGAGCTTCTAGTAAATTCTCCCAATTACAGCTCGTGCAGCCCCAGTGTGCCACATCAAACACAAAAATTATTCAGAAACATTCCCCAGCAAAACAGCCCCCTGCTGACACACACTTGTTTTCCTGCTCGGATGCGCAAAGAATTTCTCCTTTTTCTGATTGGCTCTGGGTGTATTCAGAGGCGTGTCAGAGTGACAAACACACACATATACACACACACACACACACACGGCCCATGACTAACCCTCTGCGTCTGGCCTTTGGAGTTGCGGACATGTTTTGACAGAGAGGTCTTTCTGACAGCGCCATTTGACTACTGCTGAATATTTTTGGCTTGAAAAGCGTCTTGATGGCTCCGCCAGAGAAGTCGATACGCTCACGTCCCTCAAAGCGCTGACACCTGATAAAACAAACACCAACGCCTTCCGGCTGCGTTCCAAGTATAATCGACCAGAACCATTTTCATAAGGCGCCAAGCCACACAGATTTATCAACTCAACTCTCACAGATGTATAAATTTAAACATTACAGATATGTAAATTCGAACCTTACGGACATAAATTCAACTGTCCTAGATGTATAAATTCAACCCTGCCACATAGGAGGCCTTGCCTCAGGCATGAGCTGCTTGAGAGTCTATGAGCCAAAGTAACCCAATGGGGTAAGCGGCCATTTTATCCTGCACCTGGCCCTGTCATAACAACAGCATTCCTCTGCTGCTCCCCATTCTCTCCACTCTTCTCTACGGTGCTTCACTAACAATGCATCTCTCAATCTCACAACTCTCCCCAAGCACCAAGGCTGTGGCCCCTGAGCACAGTTCAAATTACAGGGAGGGGACTGAGGGAGATGCCCCCTCCCCAGAACAAGACCCAGTACAAATAGCAGGGGTTAGGGGGGTACTGACGTATTAATGGGATTATTGTAAACTTAGAATGTAGCACCGCCCGTAAAACGGTAGTACCCCCCAATTATAGAGGGGCAATTCAAACTTTGCCCCCTGGGGGCCCTGAAGCAAGCAGAATGGTTTGTATCTGTCGCTCTGACTAAGTCATTACTATTCTGTGAGGGGCCCCTCCAGCTTCGCCCTGTGAACGGATGCCCATTTCACCGAAGAGGAGTTCTGATGTGCTGAGGACGTGCTGCCCATCCTTGACTGCCTCTGTGTGTGTGTGTGTGTGTGAGTGTATGTGTGTGTGTGTGTGTGTGTGAGTGTGTGTGTGTGTGTGTGGGAGCAGACCTCTCGCAAAGTGCTGACGAGACATCCCGCTGGAGGAACCTCGCAACAATCAAGACGACTGAAAGATCAGCCAAGTATTCTCCAGCCAACACCTAAGGGCTCCAACAGCCCACACATTTATACTTTAATATACGACACGGGGACCTAGACAACTGCAATGAACACTGCAATGACAAACCCCACAACAACAGCAAAACAAACTACTAAAAATTGAATGAGATGCTCTGTGTCCTCTTCTATAGATGAACCTATTTATGTACCATCCGGGCTGGACTTTTACTGACCGGGAATCCCAGCAGTACAGCTCTCAGTGACGTTTATGAAGGCAGGGCCTTACATATTCATGGCTGAGAGTGGGGTATGGATCGCTGGGTGTTTACCAAGACAGGGCCTTATGCATTCATGGCGTATAGCTGGGGTGTATGGATCACTGTATGGTTCGCCTCCAGCTATGTGTGCCTGTGGGGGATGGCTTCCATGCGCTATATATCACAGCCAAATGGTGCTTTCGTGTGTGCGTATGTGTGTGTGTGTTTATGTATTTGTGTGTGTATGTGTGCGTTTTGTGTATGTTTGTTTGTGTGTGTGTGTTTATGCATTTGTGTGTGTGTTTATGTGTGTGTGTGGGTTTATGTGTGTGTGTTTATTTGTGTGCGTGTGTGTGAATGCTGCATAGGCTGTACGTGGCAGTGGCCCAGGCATCCCCCTCCGGTCCAATTTGAGAGTGAGTGGCCGTGAATCAAACCCATAAATACACACACACTCTAACATGCATAAATACAGACACACACACACACACACACACACACACACAGGCAGGAGCTGAGCTGGACCGGAGCTATCTCGCTATCGCTTGTGTGTGTATGTGTCTGTGTTTTTGTGTGTCTGTGTAAATGCGTGTTTGTTTGTATCTGTGTGTGTGTGTGTGTTTTTTGTGTGGTTGGCCATCAGACGAGCTGTTTTTCTGGGTCTGCGAGACAGACGGCCTTATGGGCCTCCTCCTCCTCCCCATGATGATGCAAGTGAGCGCCGCTACTTCTGTGTTGTGACTTCTGTGTGTGCCGCTACGCTGCCTACCACCGCTTGAGCACACTACTGCTAGAGATAAGACAGAGAGACAGAGAGAGAGAGAGCACACTGCTGATGAAGATGAGAGAGACAGACAGAGAAAGACAAAGAGAGACAGAGAGAGAGAGTCAGAGGGGAGGTGAAGTTTGAGAGAGAGGGAGAGCTTACTGCTTCTGAGGATGGGAGAGAGAGAGAGAAAGAGAGAGCACGCTGCTTCTGAGAATGCGAAAGAGACAGAAGTTGTGTCTCAATTAGGGCGCTACACTCTTTGGAGTGAACTGCTACTGCTAGAGTTGCCTACATAGCTCTAGCCTATGGTGGCCGTTCACCGTTCATGAAATGGGATGCCTAGCCTACAGAGCATTCCCCATAGTGCTCCTCTGGTCGGCTAGCAACTGTAGAACATAGTTTGACAAGTAAAGTGATAGGCTGACACTCTGCTGTGAGCATAATAACAAATAAAGCTACATTGTGAGAATCAGAAATAGACCCAGGAAATATGAATTTGTTGTTTTCATTTCACCGCAGTACTTTTAAAATCGTACTTCTCCGTTGTTTGTGATTGGGCCATGTTGAGCAAAATGTATCCTGGATGCACCGGATCCACCACCAGTAGCCCAGTAACCTTCGCTGAAAGGCAAATGAAGTGTGGGTTTGTCGGGCGGATTCGGAGGCGTCTTCCCAATGGGACTTGGGGCTTGGCACGCCACTCTGACGTATGTAGCTGAGGAATCAGCACTTTGACACATGTAGACCCTTAATTGAGACACAGTGAGAGAGAAAGCACACTACTACTGAGCAGGGGATAAGAGAGATAAAGAGCGAGAGAGAAAAATGGCGGAAAGAAAGGGATAAGAGAGATAAAGAAAGAGAAAGAGAGATGGGAGAGAGAGAGAGAGTGCATCGCTGAATGACTCTGACCCCGATCTGTCACGGCACATTTGTGCCGCACTGGACCGCATACACACACACACACACACTCACTCGCTCAGGCAGAAGCAGTCGCGTCCTGAACTCTGACGCATGAACTATCTTAACTCTCTGCCATCCTCCTCCTCCACGTCCCCGACTTAGAGAGTCAGCACCACCCTCGCCACTGCCACCCTCACACCCCACTCTCCTCACCTGACCTGACCTTACCCCCCATCTCTGCCCCCTCTCCTCACCCCAGCCCCTGCCCCTCCTTCAACCATTTACCCCACAACCTTGTCACTGACACCCTCACACCACTCTTCTCTCCTCACCTCACCTACCCCCCCCCTCCCATCTCTCCCCCCTCTCCTCACCTCTGCCCCTCCCTCAACCATTTAATCCACCCTTGTCATTCACACCCTCACACCACTGTCCTCTCCTTACCTCACGCCTCTGTCTGGCCCCTCCTCCACGCACTCACCTAACTGCCCCTCCTCTCAACACCAGAACCCCACCAACATCCCCCCCACATACACCCCCCCGCTAGCAGCAGGTTTGGCATTGCTCTGTTGCAGTGGGGACATGCAGGGCTGCTGTCGTCATGGCGACAGAGGATAATTCTCAAGCCCAGAGCAGCACTGGGGGGACTTCTTCCTGCCCAGAGCTCACACTCACACACACTCTCTCACACACACACACACACACACACACACACACACACACACACACACAGAATGAAAAAGGAAACACAGACACAGACATACACACACACACATACAAACACACACACACATACACAGAAGGAAAAAGAAAACACAGACACACACACACAGAATAGAGAAGGGTGTCCTCCACAAGGACAGGAGTGTCAGACGAAGGCACGGGGGGATTGGGGAGTGTCGGGGGGTGTGTGTGGGGGGGTGAGAGAAAGAGATTGGAGGAGAAAGTGAAAATAACAGAAAGAAACATGACACAGTGAAAGAGAAAACACTTGAGAAAGAGAGAGACAAGGCGAGAAAAAGAGAGGGCAACAGTGGCAGTCATGGCACAGTGAAAGAGAGAGTGAGAGAGAGAGAAAGGAAGAAAAAGAGACTTCGTGACACATCCGGCTCCTGCTGGACGCATCAGAGTGGGACACTTCCAGACCACAGAGGACTACAGGGTCACCCCAGACACCAGCACCCCCGCCACAGAGGGAGGGAGGGACGGACAGCAGGCCAGAGAGAGAAAAGGGGGGATAGCCAGAGAAAGAGAGAGAGAGAGAGAGAAGAGAGAAGAGAGCAGCGAGGGAGAGAAAGATTTCATACTGTCTCAGCCAGAGAGAGAGAGAATAGGGGGATAGCCAGAGAGAGAGAAAATGGGGGCACAAACAGAGAGAGAGAGAGAGAGAGAGAGAGAGAGAGAGAGAGGCAGTCAGGGTGAGAAAGATGTCATGCTGTTTCAGCCAGAGGGAGAGAGCGAGAGAGAATGAGGGGATAGCCAGAGAGAGAGAAAAGAGGGAGGCAGGCAGAAAGAGAGAGAGAGAGAGAGAGAGAGAGAGAGAGGAAGGGGGCAGCCAGGGTGAGAAAGATATCATACTGTCTCAGTCAGACAGACAGAGCCACACAAAAGAAGAGGGAGGCATGGACAGAGACAGCCAGAGAGAGAGACAGACAGACAGATCACACTGGCCCAGCCAGAGACAGACATGGCAGAACATATTGCTCCTCCCAGAGAGAGAGACAGTGACAACACACTGCTCTAGCCAGAGAGAGAGAGAGAGAGAGGGAGAGACGGAGAAAAAAATAGACAAGGTAAGACCGAAGAATATAACATAGCAAAGAGGAGGGGGGGAAACAGGAAGAGCTGGGCAGATGACAGACATAAACACAAACCAGTAGACCCACAAACCAACATGCAAACACACACACACACACACACACACACACACCACACACACACACACACACACACACACACGAATACACACAGGCCTGCGGATGAACCTGTGAGTCACTCTGCTGTCAGGCAGGCACTGGTCTGGCAGCACACACCCATTAGAACATTCTGCCACTTCAGTCACAGATCCCGCGCAACACACACACACCCACCCACCTACACACACACAGTGCCCTAAAAGTCTTAGAAGCCCAAGAACAGAGAGCTATGCAATGCTTCCTTAACAATCCCCTCCCCACACACACATACACAAAAGGAACAGATACATAAGGTGTCACAGCGCCCCTGCCTACCCCCCAAAACTGTGCCTCTCCAAAGCTCTACTTACATTTACTGTACATTATATTACAGCTGCCACAGCCCCGCCCCCACGAAAACAAAAAAAGAATCAAGTGCACAAAAAAAAGTTTACTGAGATGCGAAAGAGCACAAGTTGAGTAATTCCCCTGAATAAGCGAAGCAGGTCGAGCTGGGATGAATAAATGAAGAGGAGGGACGGAGAGGAGGAAGATGAGGGCTGGCAGCGACCCGCGGAGAGAGAAAGGGGGACAACCCCGCACAGGGGACTGGAACATTTGGTACGGAGGAAGAGAGGAGGGGAGCGTAGGGAGCGTAGGGAGCAAAAGTGCTGGCTTAGAAATGATCTTTCACAGTTTCTGTGTAAACATCATTGGTGGTTTAATATTTTTCAAATATTAAAGGGTGTTTTTTTGTGTAAAAGTTTAACTTAATCTATATTCAGTAGACGACCCCAGACTTTAATGTGTGCATGTGTGTTTTCCTGGAGCAAAAGCTAGATGTCGACAGACAGACGATTTGAACTGTTCGTTTTGATCTGCGTGCACTTGTGACCCAACAAAAAGAAAGTTATGCTTCTTACACTGCTGCTGTCCAGGGACCTCCCACCCCAAACACACACACACATTCACACACCAAAGTAAGCTTCGTAAGGCTAGAGAGCTTTAGAGAGCCTAATGGCTTCTGCAAGCTTTGTTGTCTTTCCCAGAAGTCTACGAAGTGCAGAATCCGAGGCGAAATGTTTTCCCTGCACTCCGGCTTCAGAGCATTCCGAGGCAGCCGCAGCTGGTGGAGGCATTCCTCCTGAGTGATAATATTATGGGAGCTTAAGGGATAATCGCAGCACCACACACACTCTGTACCAACACACACTTCTGCCTGTCCCAACACTGGCAGACCCCTATCTTCCCATACACACACACAGACACACACACACACACACACCACTCAGACCCTCATCTACCAACACACACAGGCGCGCACACACACTCACACACAAAAACACAGCACTCAGACCCTCATCTACCAACACACACAGGCGCGCACACACACTCACACACATAAACACACCACTCAGACCCCCATCTACCAACACATACAGGCAAACACACAAATGTGCACAGAGACACTTACACACACGCAGTCACGCACCACTCAGCCCCCCTGTGTCTGACTTAAAGCCACCAAACACTGGTGCATTGTGGGTAGGAGACGTTAGCTTGGGCCCTGGGTGTATGGATGTGGCACTTGAGAGCACACATCTTAATCCTGCAGTTGTTTCCACATGCCGTTTGTCTCGCTAGCTGTCCATGACCATGCTACAGTACAGCAGCGCTCGGTAGAGGAGGACTTTAAACTGGGCTAACTGCTACATGCACAGGGCCACGGAGAGGTCTGTGGAAATGTTAGCGAGACAAGCCCCCGCTGATGCTCATTCATAACTGTATGCGGGCCGACGCCAGGCTCTTCAGAGATGGGTTAATTGCTGCAACAGTGCGGCGTAATTAGCCCCAGAGACATCCTCGACATCAGCAAACAATAATTACCGAATAGACCACCCAAAGAGAGAGCAGTACGGTGCGGTACGGAGTAGAGCGGAGTAGAGCAGACCAGTTTAACGGGCCAAGTGGCGCGCGGTGGGACGCCTGGTTCTGCAGTTTGAGTCGGGCTGGGAGACAGCGCGTCAGTCAGTCAGTGGTGCGACCCGTTTTCACTCAGACTCTTCACAGCTCCTGCGGCACCAGTGGCATCAGCACCAGCACATGGTAGCGAGAGGAAGAAGCGCTCGGCTCGGAGAAGCGGCTGGAATTATTCATGACGGAGAGGAACTCTGGGACCAGCACGACTCGCCGCTCCAGCGCAGGAGGAATCCGCCGTTCTCTTAAAAAACAGACCTCAGACAAGAAGGAGGAAAACCGGCAGCTCCGAGAGAAGCAAAGAGAACTCGTTCGGCTCCGCAGCAGAAAGATTACGCAACCCCAGCAGGCATTAAGCATTTATCACACACCCCACCGCTGACTGACATGTAAGTGCAGATACATGAGAGCAGATATATGGGAGCAGAATACTGCAGCTGGAGGAGAGGAGAACAGCACAGGTGAGGAAGGTACCCCAGAAGAGCCTTCCTGATGAACAGGTCAGCAATACTGCTGGAGAGGTTCATGACAAACAACAGGCCTACAGTACTAGTGGTCAGGCCTGCCCAGAGAGATGGTTGGGCACCTGAAAAGGTCCAATTAATGCCCCCCCCCCAAAAAAAATCCCCTATGGTTTTCAATTGCCTATGGTTTTCAATTGCCATCTAACCTTTCATGTTTATCCTCCCTTACAACCTTACCTGAGGGGGTGTTCCTAAAAAACAGGTCTACAGTAGAACAGTCTACAGTGCTGGTGGGGGGGGGGAGACAGGTAGTTTGTCTGTCCCTCAAAGACACAGTCTCTCCATCTAATCTCTTAAACAGCACCGTGGATATACAACCTCAGTCGCTAACAAGACAGGACTGCAGGTTTTGAGCGAATAACTCCGCATTTATTTCAATCATAAATATTTGGTGGTTGCAGTCCAACACTCAAAGTCACGCTCTCTCCGTCTAATCTTTTAAACAGCAGTGTGGATTTAAATCTCGGCTCCTAACAGGGCAGGACTGCAGTTTGGGAATGAATAATTCCACTCCGCTCCAGCACCCACCCCCGCCTCCGTGGGGACAGAGGAAAAAAAAGGAGTAGAAATGATGAATCAGTGGAGCTGGCAATTAATCCCTGCGTGATCACACACACTGTCAGTCCAACACACACACACACACACACACACACACAGACTGTCAGCACAACGTACACACACACACACACATTCACACACAGAGACTGTCAGCCCGACGCACACACACACACACACACACACACAGACTGTCAACCCGACGACACACACACACACGCTTACACTGATTAAAAGCCAGCCTGCAAGATGGGGCCTACAGCGTTCCCTTTATGAAGCCCACTAAATTAACACTCAAGCAGACACACGTCCCTGCCTGCACAATTGGCCTTAAATGTTTAATGCCGCAGACTGAGATGGGAGAGATATGCGGAGGGAAGGTGGGACGATGGAATGCAAAGTGAGTGTGTGAGTGTGTGTGTGTGGGGGGGGGGTCTTCAAGGATATGCTGGAGACGGGATGAACTGAGATAGGAGGAAGATGGAGGGAAGGGGATGCAGAGCAAAATGATTTTTCAGTATTGAAGGCATACAGTGTGTGTGTGTGTTGGGGGGGGGGGGGGGGGGGGGTGTTGGGGGTTTTGCTTAGAACAGAAGAACAGACAGAGATGTGAGAAAGATGGTGTGGAGGGAAGACAAGGGGAGGCAAGGCAAGAAGATTGTACAGTTCTCCCCCCCTACAAATAAATACTGTGTGTTTGGGGAGGGGCAGGGTAAGGGTCAGAAGTGTTAATCTATCTCTGACGCCCTCTTCAAAGTCCCGAGCCGAGAGACACACAGTTGCAATTCGATTAGGAGCCCACTAAGCCCATGAGCTCAATGTTGCTGTAAGGCCATACGGCTAAAGCTGGGAATCAGCTTCAGAAGGGCCCGACTGTACTGATCCGGAGGCCAGGGGGTAGATGGGGGGGGTCCTGGATGGGGAGGAAGCCCGCATACAAACACACACACACACCCCGTGGAGGCAAGCATAATACGACCAGACCAGTTACCGCACACACATACAAACACACACACACACACACACACACACACACACACACACACACACACACACACACACACCCTTGGAGGCAAGCATAATATGACCAGACCAGTTATGGGCCATGGCTCTGTCACAGCCTAGCTGAGCTTCTGTGCTCCGCACGCAGAATATCAATTAGGAACACATGGGTCTCCACCACTGCTATTGTACTGTACACTGTGTGATTCAAAAACAGCAGAGATTTAACATCTCCAGAAGCAGCACTGAGATTTTAACATTCCTAGAAAAAGCACTACTATTGCACTGTACATCCTTGTGTTTCAAAAACAGCAGAGATTTAACACTTCTGACCTTCCTACCGTATTTTTGAAACCACCGAGTTTATACACTCCTAACTTTTTGAGAAGCAGAGATTATACACCTCCATCTTTTCTCCTGTCACCACATTGTGATGTGATTACAATAATCCATCCGGTCCTCCATCTGTGCAGACTGTAAACACACACCTGTCATACTCCTGACCGCTACATGTGTCAGCCATGTTGGAGGGCTTTTGTAGATGAGCTTATGTTTAGGACAGAGTGGCTCTCATATCATCACACCGGATAAGAGCACTTAGCGCAGCAGTGGGCAATAATCCCATCTAGAGTTCACCTACGTCAGTCAGCAACAACTACAACAAGATAATTGAGGTAAAATGCTTTGTTAGAGCTGGGGCGGTTACATGTCCACAAACCGTGATCGTGGTTAAAAATTCAGGTTAATCGTGATGATCAGCCTTGGGCAATTTTAATCGATCACATGGCAGAGTTTACTCTCCCGCACCACTGCCACTGGTGACTTACTGGGGAAGGTAAAGCTACAAAAGAGCAGAATGGCTGAAAGTGGAGTAGGGGGCAGAGAAAGTAAGGCTGTGAAGTACTGTATGCTGATCTTGAAGTTATGCCATTAACGCTGATGTCATTCTTGACGAAAAAAAGGTTACCAATCTGGTTATCCATAGTGTGGCAATGGTTTGTTTATAGGCAAAGTAACATGAAGCGATGTGACATATGTTGTTGCAGATGCTCTCAAACTGTTAAACTGTCCTCGGAAAACATATCCTGGCAGAACTGATGATTTCTCCACCATTTTTCAGAGAATATGAAAACTTTTCTTTCACTCATGGTTAGTGTTGGTTGAAGCTATTTACTGTCAAACACCTGTGTTTACTTTATTCCAATCATAATGACAACAGAAACTACCCAAATGACTCTCTGAAAAATGGTTGAAATCATCAATGCTGCCAGGGTATCTAAACTGTATATCGTGTTAATTTTTTTTGGGCGTATCGCCCAGCTCTACGCTTCGTTTAATTCACAATGATGTTTTGGTTTTGATTTGGTGTTTTATATCCTGTGCAGCCCTTTCCTTACCAACGGGAAACCATCTCCCAGCCTGTGGTGTTTTCAGGCTCGTTTAGCTTGAAAGCCAAAATGGCAGATGTGACAGCATTTCATCATTTACAAAGAGGCAACCCAGTTCAGCTTTTTTTGAAAAACTTTTAAAAATCTTGCAGTGAAGTCATGACCGGTGCATGCAATGGCAGCGCACTGCAGATATATCAGTTAATTATTCATGTCGGGACATGCTGTTACATTCACCAGCAAGCGGCACATATTACAGTTTAATGCTACAGGCCCTCGTGTATACGCCGTCCAACAATGAACAGTAGCATCTCCAACGCTAGCCAGGGGGGACAGCAGAGAGAGAGGCTGACATGGAGAAGGGAATATTGAGTCTAAGTGGTCCCGATGCATATTTGAATGTCTAAATCTGTCAAACGAAATGCTTGTAAAATGAAGACTTGTTCAGTGTCTTAGTTTCATCTACTACTCCCCTATGGAAAGCCTTTTTCCCTTTTTTTTTTTTTTTTTTGTGCTTATGCTGCAGTAGGATATAAAAGGTACATGGCCATGAAATCCGCCGCTAGTGTTGACATCTGACTCGGCCGAGTGGTCATCCGCTGGTGTGTGAACTGTGAAACGTTGCCCAGTTTTATTTACCGTGTGCTGAAGTCCTGAAGTGACCCCTTCCCCAGCTTTGGCTGGGCTCGGGCTGGTTTGGGGCAAAAAACAACAAGCTGTCCAGCATCGCCTTTGGGCCACAACACAACCTAAGCCTGTAAAGAGTTTTTTTTTTTTTTACTTTCCCTCCTTAATATATGGCAGCACACAGTAATCAGTGTGTGGGCTCGCATCGCTGCGCAGTCCTTGTCCTTGTCCTTGTCTTCCCGACCGAATAGGAAAACAGCGCTGAGCACACTAATTAACCAGGGATGACTTTAAATAACGGCCCAAGCCCCCTAATACTAGCACGCAGAGAAAGAGGATAAAAAGGCTTTGCTGTAAACGTTAAATTTAAAAAAAGCCTTTACTGGTACTGTAAGTGTTAAATTAAAAACCTTTACCAGTACTGTACGCGTTGAAGTAAAAAGCCAACATGTTCCAGGGCTAATGTAATCGGGGCTATGTAAACGATGATGAAAACTGTTCAGCTGAAACATGTTGGCTTTTTAATTTGGCCAACACAATTAAGGCTTCCTCCAACCCTCTCCTGTCGCTTAGTGTTTGGAGACACACACCTACACAAACACACACACACACACACAAACAAACACACACACACAATTAAGGCTTTCTCCACCCCTCTCTCCTGTCGCTTAGTGTTTGGAGACACACATACACACATACACACACACATATACACAAACACACACACACACAATTAAGTTTTTCTCCACCCCTCTCTCCTGTCGCTTAGTGTTTGGAGACACACACACATTACACACAATTAAGGCTTTCTCCACCCATCTCTCCTGCTGCTTAGTGTTTGAAGACACACACACACACACACACACAATTAAGGCTTTCTCTACATCTATCTCCTATCGCTTAGTGTTTGAAGACACACACAGAGACACACACACACACAATTAGGGTTTTCTCCACCTCTATCTCCTGTGGTTTAGGGTTTGGAGAGCCTGGGCTGCCTTATTTCTCAGCTGTCCTTTCCCCCCTCTTGTACACACACACACACACACACACACACCTCTGTCCAAGAGTATACATTTAATACCTGAATTCATCTGTTATATTTCTAGGAGTAGAGAGGATGAAATGTTATATTTTAATATAGGCCTAGGATTCTACATAAACACAGATAATAATAATCCTACTGCTGAGGTAAAAATGCTCTTTTCACAGCAGGGAGGAAAATAATATAACCATCCCACTATGCATGCACACACATACACATTTATGCATCAACAACACACATAAACACTCACATGTACACACTGCATACTGTGCACTCATTCACACATACAAATGCACAGCATGTCGTTTAGTACACACATACACACACACGCGCGACACACCATCCGAATGTTTCTCCCCAAAACCCCACTGTGGGTAAGAGCAGCTGTGAAACACTCTTTGCACAACTCTTGCCAGGAGATCGGAGGAGGACACACACACATAAACACACACACACACACACACACACAGTCCTCCTGTCCACTCCTGTTGCTAACCAGCCCTATCACACGTCAACCCAGTAGAGCAAAGCTCCAACAGGGATCAGCACACCTGGTCATTCAGGCTGGTCAAACTGATCTCTCCAGGGACCAAGGAACAGTCAGCGCAGCCCAACAAAGACTCCAGGAGCACAGCAGCACCTCTCCTACAGCACACACACACCAGTCTGGCCAACCCAACCAGACATTGAGCTAACTCACTGAATTAACCTCTTATAGTAGAGCATATGTTTATCAGGCTAACTTAAGGCTTCTAGCTGTTGGGCCACCTGAATTTCGCCTGGTGGGATAATAGAGTTTAACTTGATCTTGCATTTCTTATCCTGCTGTCCTAACGTCACTCATAACATCTTTCGTCATGAAGAAATGTAGACGTATATGGGCTAATACTGCTGGAGAATCACACTAAATGGAAACACTCACCAGAAACGTTTAGGATTTATCCAGTTTAATCCACAAAATCAACACAGATGCAAGCCTGCAATCAGTCACATTTCACTGCTCTAAGACACAAAGTTTTCCTCCATTTACATAGGTTCTGACAAACATTCTGTTTTTGTATTGGAGACACACATGCAGGGTGAGAGGACCATGTCAACAACTTTTTCTCTGTAACCTTCCCCCTCTCCTGAATGTCCGGTGGAACATTCCTAATGGAAACGACACTATGGTGAGCTACACCTGTCTAACCCAGCCAGCCAGTCCCTTCCAGTAGCCAAAAGAATAATAATAACAACAATTGCAACAATAACAACAACAATAACAATGTTAACTTGTATAGCACATTTCATACAAAAGATGTAGCTCAAAGTGCCTCGACAGTTTGGCAAAGAAACTCAAGAGAGAAATAATAATCAGCCAAACTGACCCTTCCAGGCACACGGTGCCACATCTACACTACCTATTCTGCAGCGCACACACACTGTTCTACCTGCAGTCATTACCATCTACTCGTGCAAACACACTCCACCTGAATAACACACAGCCTCTTGGCGTCAGACACACACACACACACACACACACAGTGACACACACCCGTGACCTAAATAGTGCATGTGGGCCAGTGTGTTTGTTTCCCTGGGGTGTCCTCAGGTTATCAGCTCCTCCTCTGGAGGGGGGGCAATGACAGTTAGCACTCATGAATAATGCAGCGGGGGGGCGACCAATCACAGTTAGCACTCATGAATAATGCAGGAGGCCAAAGCGACTGACCTCACATAGCACACACGGGTCACGACAAACAACTGACTCAGGCGACCTCGATCGATAATCAAAATTAGCTGCCAAAGTAATTGAGTTACAGATTCCTTGGTGCTGTCCCTGCATGTTTTTGGCATAAAGTCTAACAATTTGTTTTTTTCACAGCCTTAAATGTTGTGCTTTAGAGTGCTAAACTCCAGAAACTTCTATAGCTTATGACCGATGTGTGTTCCCCATGTAAGCTGCGAGCTGTTTCCCAGCTCCGCATGCCATTTAGTTGATAAATGATTTTTAAAGTTCATTTTCGGTTGATAAATTATTCAATAATTGAAACAATCCGTACTTGCCAACCTTCATAACAAATGACTTTTCTATACTACATCACGTCTCATATTAGCTTGTGTGACATCTTCATTAATTATCTTTTTCAATAGAATGCTAATAAGCATGCAGTAATCATATTGGCAATATAAAGCTAACAGGCATAATAGTAATCATAGTAATCATATTCGCAAGCAGGCTGGAAAACAGGCTGTAGAGATGAATGGAAGTGACCCTCATGCTGAGAAAGAGAGGCGGAATAAAAGAGAATGAGGCAGACAATATGAAATAGGAGACTGAAAGAGAGAATGGGAGACGAAATGAAAGAGAAGATGGAGAGAAGTGTGTGTTAGCTCAGAAAGGACAGAGCCAGAATAAAAGACAGCAAGAGAGCGTGGAGTGAATGCCTTATTGGCAGCAGAGTTAGGGGCTCCACTGGACCACAGTGCAGCAGTCTCAGCACACACACACTGACTGGGGCAGGGAGCTCAGCTCGTGTCCTTATGGGTGCATAGCATCACACTTGGCCTGAGTGAGTGTGTGTGTGTGTGTGTGTGTGTGTGTGTATGTGTGGAGGGTAGGCTATGTTCGATTTTGATTTCATAAAAATCATTAGAATTCTATGACTATCAAACTCAGCCTGAGTGTGTGCGTGTGTGTGTGTGTGCAGGGTAGACTAGCACACTCAGCCTGAGTGTGTGTGTGTGTGTGTGTGTGTGTGTGGAGGGTAGACCACTGCAGCAGTAACAGCACAAGCCTACTGAGATGGGCAGATAGTGCAGCTGATGCCCAGATGGGCCCATTAGAATGGAGCAGAACACACTCTCCCACCACACTGGGTCACAGCTCACACTAGGGCTTAGTGTGTGAGTGGGGTGTGTGTGTGAGTGTGTGTGGGGGGAGGCAAATAGTGGCTCCTGAGGGCCCCCAGTTGACAATGGAAGCAGCTGCTGAGAGAAACTTTTCACTTCAGCCCAAGTGTGTCGACCACTGATCCGTGTGTGTCTGAGTAAGTGTGTGGTACCACTGGAGTTAGAGTGTGTTGACCACTGATCCGTGGGTGTCTGTGCAAGTGTGTGTGTGTGTGTGTGTGTGTGTGTGTCTGTGTAAGTGTGTGTGTGTGTGTGTGTGTGTGTCTGTGTAAGTGTGTGTGTGTGTGTGTGTGTGTGCGTCTCTAATGTGCCATCCGCTGATGCGCTGTGTCAGTCTCCACAAAGGGACTTCACCCCAGTCCTTAGCCAGCCATTCTCTGCTGCGCTTACATAACCACCACTCCTCGCAGTGTGTGTGTGTCTGTGTGTGTGAGAGTGAGTGTGTTCTTTCCCTGCCCCTGTAGTCTGACCGCCATTTCTTCCAATCTGTTGGCTGTAATCTGCAGCCCAGTCCTCTGAGGACTCTGAGCGGTGTGTGTTGTGTGTGTGTGTGTGTGTTTGGGTGTGTGCTTTCTGGCAGAGCGCATACAGGTAAGGCGGAGGAGGTGTTGTTAAAGCTGTTGCTGTGTGCTTTACAGCAGCGCACGCACATACAAACACACACAGACACATCGCAGGCCCAATTCTGCCATTCTGGCTCAGAGTCATCAGGGAGAGGAGTGCAGCCAGGCCCCACGGGAGCCATTTTGTTTCAGGGAACATCGTGTAGGGCAGGCGGCATTTCTCTCCCTTTCTCTCTCTCTCTCTGTCCCTGGGGCTGGGGGGAGGGGTGCACCTCCCTCCTGCAAAGCCACCTGGGTATCTATCACTCTCTCTCCTTCTTCATCTCTCCATCTCTCTCCTACCCACACACAAACAGGGATGCTCTCTCTCACACACACAGGAGTGCTCTCTTTCTCACACACTCACTGGCGGGCATACTGTCTGTTTTACACAAACAAACACACACACACATACAAAAACACACACAGGGATGCTCTCTCTAACACTCACGGGCATACTGTCTGTCTTACACAAACAAACACACACACATATACAAGCGCACACACAGGGACGCTCTCTCTCACTCACATGTAGGCATGTTGTCTCTCTAATACAAACAAACAAACACACACACAAATGAAAGCACAAGCTATCTAGACTGTCTGTAACGAGGCGGCTATGTGTGTTTTGTAGCTGTAGGTGTTGGGTTGTGTGGCATGAGCGGTGCATACTATGTGTGCGTGTGTGTGTATGTGTGCAATGTGCATGTGTGTGTGCCTGCCAGCGCTCTGTCTCCACACAGAAACACACCGCTCCAAAGGACTCATCAGATCCAGATCCTACAGGTGCCACTACAAACACACACACACACACACACACACACACACAAGTGGGTTCCTCGCTGACACTAAGTGCCTTTCTAATCACTCCTGTGTGTGTGTAACCCTTACAGCCCCTTGCTGGGCACCCGTCTGTGCCTGTGTATAATCACTGAAGCAGCAGTGGGCAGAGATGCTTATGAGTCAGTGTGTGTGTGTGTATGTGTGTGTGTCCCAACACAAGCTTATCCTCCCAATGCAGCGTTCAGAGGGACTTGTGTGTCTTTGTGGCCGAAAGCGAGAATGTTGCGAGAAAAAGAGGCCGAGTGGTTAGAGCCATCAGATGAGGTGAGGAGTCCTGGCCAGGAACGCTGTAAAACTGAAACTGAGGTGGCGATAAGCACGAATCAATAACGATACTGTTTACAAACACACCCGTGCAGACCTGGCCTAACGAGAGAGTGGGAGGGAGGGAGGGAGGTGGACCAAAGCACTGATTTGGTTTATCTCAGGAGGGAGAGAGAGAGTGGAAAAAAGAAAGATAGAACGCAGACACACACACTGATTTTGCTTATCGAGGGAGAGAAAAAGAGAGAGAACAGAAAAACACACTGATTTTGCTTATCGAAGGAGAGAAAAAGAGAGAGCACAGGCACACACACTGGTTTGGCTTATCGGGGGAGAGAAAAAGAGAGAGACAGAAAAAGAGAGAGCACAGACACACACACACACACTGGTTTGGCTTATCGAGGGAGAGGCTCATCCCCAACAGATTGCCGTCTGAAGCCCTCCGACCAGCAGACCTCAGAGTCAGCAATTGGCTGGATTTGTCACAATGATGAGAGACAGATATAATTACGCTTTGCATAATCGGGTGGGAGACACACACACACACACACATACACAGTCCACACCTATTTAGTATTCACAGACTTTATCAGTACCGTTTCTATCTCTCACAGGCTCACAAGAACTGGCAGACAATTTAAGTGGTGGGTGTTTTGTATCTATTTCCAGCCAAGGAAGCGTCTAGCTGAGGCGGAGATCTTAATTTGGTAATCACTGAACCCAGATCTAGCCCAGATGTGTACCAGCTCTGAGGCAGATCTTAGCCAAGATGTGCGCCGACTGGCCCGGATGTGGCTGAGGGTCAGCTATGATCTGGGGATGCTGTCCTCCCTCAGACACGTGCGAGGAGAGGAGAAGATGAGCAGTTCGTTAAGGCGCTCCCGGATTAACGGCTCACCATGACAGGTTTATCCCCTTCACCCTCCTCCCTTTCGCCCACTGCGTGAAAAAAACAAACGCAAACGAGCTAACAGCAGCGGCTTCTATAGCGCCTAATAGAGAAGGGTCGCCTCAATGAGTCTCTGAAGTCCATACGGGAGATTACATCACAAGAGATGAGTCATCTCCACCCACCCCCTCCCGCAAACACACACACTCACGCACGTCCCAAACCCCCAGTGGTGCACATGAGCACCCCACCCCTTTTCTGTTACCTAGCAGACAGACTGGGAGGTTCCCGGGAATCCCACCAAATCTCCGACACATCAATATTCATGAACGCACTGAAGGCTACATCTCAATATAAACCACTGCTAATCCGCACTCGCGCTTTCCTGAAGGATAGAACAGCGCGCTCTCAGCGTCCCGTAACGGGACAAGACAGCACTCAATAAAATGGCTGAAAAAGCTCTTTCGCACGGAGACGGCGCTTGGCTGATAGAACATCGTGTAGGTACAGTTGTCGTTGAGATGTTATTCCACAACAACACCAGCTAGGCTACTGCCAAACGTGTCCAACACCATACAGGAGAGAAAATCCCTAGAAGTAGACTCCACAGAGGTGAGAGGGAGGAAACATAATTAACGCTGTACACCATCTGCGCCGGCTTGGACAGAATACAAATGCAAGCTAATACACAAGCTATTTTTGTCCTTTCATCCCAAAACAGTGGGTTCAGTTAATAGCAGACACATAATCCATTCGTTGCATTCATATTAGGCAAAGCACGCACTGCTAATTTACATTTGCACAACTGATAACCACAGATTAACATACAGCTGTCTATTACATAGATCTTTGAAGACAGGTGAGAATGAATTAGAATTGCTTTGACACGTTAGAAAACTATTACATACACACAAATTGGCGAACTCTTTAACAAGCTCACGTGGTAGCTATGCATTGGTTTGTTAACCCCTGAATAAAAAATAGCGGATTGTTCCCGCCCAAAACCGTCCCCAGCTAGGTGTGTGACTGTGGACGGTTGAAGTGTTTGTGCACAGGTGGAGCAGGGGAGTGGGGAACAATGCCTCTTCAGTCCCACGGAAAAGGCAAAACCAGCTTGGACAGCTGTTTATTTACCCCGCAAATTCAATATATTAGTAAAGCTCGCCTGCAACTCACGAATATTTTTTATTTTACCCTTTGCAGTTTATTTTACATTTGGCATAACTCAAAGTGGAGAAAATATGCACCTGAGTAATAATAACGACGTCCTCTACATCATAAATCACAAATCCTATCACATTACCGACAATACGAAGTATGCTATTAACATTTTGCAATTTCTTTCCTCACAAGTTATCAAGGCTATTTGATATCATTCCCATTTTAAGAAGGCTAGCCCGCTAGCTTGCTAACCAGTTAACGTCAGTAAGATCCCTTTTAAGCTTACAAAGCTGGTTGCAAAGGCTTATCTAACCAGTTAAGGCTAATAACAGACGCGGACAGTGGGAGCAAATAGGATTTTTATTTCTGGTTCCCTCTTTACACATATGCAAGCGAGTCTGCCCTGTCTGCTACAGTGTCTGAAAAGCACATTTTAACGCTTTATCAGATTCAGCAGTTTGTAATTCGCATCGTCCCCATCCCCTGCTTTGAAACGTCTTCATTCAAACAGGTCGACTGTTGTTCAACCTGCTTCTGAACACACAGGCACCACGCACATTTGCTTTATTACCACTGTATTTGGCGTCCCATAAGATTATGTTTTTAAAGTTAAATCACACAGTTTTGATAAATGTCGCAATTACTTCAGTCTTACCTGCAGTGACAATAAAAAGCGACACCAAGATGAAATCCTTGGTCCAAATCATCGCAGCCACTTGACACGACGAGTACACTCTCTCCTTTCTTAAAATAACGCTTGAATTAACGTTAATCCGAACACAAACGAAGGTTATCAGCTACAGTTCGTCAGAAGACAGATGCATGTACACGTATCTCTTGTACAGTCCTGTGATTTGATTAGCTGATATTGCTAGCTAACTTACACTGTGAATGGGACGTCTGGCCGTCAGCCCGAGCACGCTCGAGTGGGGGAGCGCCGCCTGCACGGTGCTCAAGGATGGAGCTCGAGCTCCCCATAACTAATCCGTCCAATCAGCGACGCTCCTCACGGAATGAGCCGTTGTTAAACAGTGCGCGGGGATCTATGCATCATATTAAGGACGAGGATTGCATTGAGAGATGAAATGTTGACGTATTACTGTTACAGATGATAATAGCAAAACGGGCGTAGCTCTTTAAAACTAATACGGCTGATATATTGGTGCATGGCTAAACACAGTCGGTCCAACTGGGAATAATACTGGGTGAATTCTGTTGGCCATTATTGCCTCCTCTGAAACCAACTGACTGCACTGCCAGCGTTGTCCCTAAATTTAGCTATAATTACGTCTTGCCGTGCCCATAAAATTAGTTGTAGCAATTGCGTTTGTCTAATTACGCAACTCCCGTGACAGCTGTGGTGTACACGTCTGTAAGGCAGCAGTGAAAATTGAGTTCTAATTAGCATAACCAGATCAAATTAGCGGGCCGGTTCGACATGTGTCCAAGCCTCTATCGCTATTAGTTGTTACAGCAAAATACAAGAACATGCCTCTCAATCTATCCTGTGTCTCGCCTATTGAACATGCGTGAGGAAACATAAGGGCCATGCTACGTTAGGCCTGCTACTCTGCGGAATTAGGTCATAACAATGTTATTACGTACGCAAATAAGGGGTATCTTCAGTGATCGTCTGCAAATTTTATTATTGTGTTTGTTGATATTTCCCGAAATGCGCATTTCCATACAATTACATAGGAAATATACCATTAGTAAGTACATTGTATATGATGATATTATTGCAACTATTATCATTAGACTAATCATCACCATTATCATCATCATAATCATTATTATCTGGAGACAAAACCAACATACAATTTGGAGATAGAGTTTCGTGTGCCGGGGAAAGATCAGTAAATGTATCGGATGTCTTGCGTGAGCAATCATGTTGTTAAAAGTGGCTGCTGGTGTCACCTGAGACGGACAGCTCGTCCGGGACACAGGGACTCTATTGTCATCGCTGCTCCCTGCCACCAGGGCATTGTGCCTGGGAACCTCAGAAGCAGGACAGCGGAGCAGAAGATCCCCTGACACACTCTGCCTGATTCACCATCATCATCATCATCATCATCAACAACATCAACATCATCATCACATCTCACTCTTACATACACATGCACACATAAACACACACACACACACACACACACACACACACACACACACACACACTCTTCTGTGTTCTACATAGTCAGACTCCCAGTGCTGTTGCTCTGCTTCTCAGAGTGTGTTCCATGTTCCTAGGCTACCCAGTCTCATGTGAGTATGTGCTGCCTCTGTGAAGGTGAATTGCAGTCTCATGTGAGTGTATGCCATAGTTTCATATTAGTGTGTGTGGTAGCTCAGTAGCTCAGTGTGAGCGTGTGAGTGTGTGCGATAGCTTTGTGTGAGTGTGTGTTAACTGTGTTTGAGTGTGTGTGGGATCATGAGCGTGTGCGATAGCTTTGTGTAAGTGTGTGCAGTACCTTTGTGTAAGTGAGTATGGTAGCTTTTATAGTGTGTTTTCTTTGTAGTAAAATTCCTTTGCAGGGAAAAGATCATTCTTCAGGCCAAGTCTCAAGCTGATTGGTTTTATTGATCAGAGAAAACTTCAGTACAACCCGAGTTTGGGACTGGACTGAAACTGAAAACTGAATCACACCAGGTTCTATTTATATGGCAATTTTTCTATCCAAAAACTGGTTCGAACCTAACTTTATTTTGTCCAGTATGTCTTGAGAAAGGAACAGTGTCTCAACAATGTTTAAACACATCCAAGTTAACCCCAAGTTCCACAAAAGCACGTCTACAGAACAACTGGCTTAGCCTGACATAGTATTTAATTATGCAGCATGTTCTGAGATTACAACGATGTCTTCACAGTCTTAACATGGGCCACTACAGATTACCTAGATAGCATGAACATGGAAAACTGGACTAAACCTGAGTTGGTATTATTATTTAGTATGCTGAGATAGGAACAATATTCCATTAAAGTACAGTATTAGATAATCTGTTTCCCTAATGCTGTGGTGTAACATGGGTCCTTCTTTATTAACATGTTGTTCTCTGCACACAGTTATGTGAATATAACTCAAGCATATGCGAAATACTAGACAGAAAATGCATCAATATATTATTATTTTAAGAAAAACCTCTACACCTTAGTTAAGTGTGTGGTGTCTTTGTGTGAGTGTTTCTGACAGCTTCCCGTAAGTGTTTGTGTTGAGTGTGTAGAATTATACAGAATTTTTTATGAATTGTTTCAGGCTGTCAAATGAATACCACTTGTTTACTGCTACCAGTTGCCTGTTCAGCAAGTATAGTTTCTTGTTTATTCCAGAAGGGCTTGGTGAAGACTAAACTCAGCGGTTGTGCTGATTTTATTTTCAATCCAAACAGCCAAATTAATTAATCTAATTTATGTAATTAATTATCGATCCAGATCCAAGCAACAAACGTCAAGTCTTTCATTCAATCAGAAGGTATCTTAGAGAAAACACAGCGCAATTGATAGTGATTAGAAACTGCAGGTGTAAAGTCAGCCTAGAAATCACCGAAATCTAACAAGTGTGTGTGACTGCTTCATGTGAGTGTGTGTGGTAGCCTCATTTAAGTGTGTGTGTACCGTAGCCTTGTTTAAGTGTGTGCACCGTAGCCGCATGTGAGTGTGTGGGGTAGCCTCATGAGTGTGTGTGGTAGACTAGTGTGAGTGTGTCTATGGTAGCCTTGTAAGTGTGTGGGGGGTAGCCTCGGTGGTGGTAGCCTCATGACAGTGTGTGTGGTAGCCTTGTGAGAGTGTGTGTGTGGTAGCCTTATGTGAGTGTGTGTTTGGTAGCCTTGTAAGTGTGTGGGGGGTAGCCTCGGTGGTGGTAGCCTCATGACAGTGTGTGTGGTAGCCTTGTGTGAGTGTGTGTGGTAGCCTCATGTAAGTGTGTGTGTGCCGTAGCCTTGTAAGAGTGTGTGTGTGGTAGTCTTATGAGAGTGTGTGTATTGTAGCCTTGCTCTCTGGCCGTGTTATGACTGGGATACGTGTGTTTGCATGCAGGAGGGTTGGGCTTTTACTGTAAGTAAAGATCCCCACCACTGGTCCTATGGAAACCCAAACAAACGCACCTGTCTCCACACCTGGGGAGGCATTAGGCAGCCAGGCTGCCTGCATGGGAAAGCAGTGAGGACAGCTACAGTCGTGATCCTGCAGCCTCCCCCCTGCTCCTCATATCCAGCCTAGAGTTAAGCAAATATTGTATCTGATTAACGCCAAGCCGGGAACAGCTGAGGTGAGATTCACGGTTGCTCTGCCTTAGTGTGAGCATGTGACTAGTGGGGTTCCCAGGTACTTACCCCTGTCGGGGGTATATGAGCGCTTTACAAGTTCAATATGTGTGTCTGTGATGCTGCATTGTTATTCTGGATAAAGCGTGATGTGTGAAAACAACATTCTTTCTTTGTGGCGTACACACACTCTAACCGAACCCTGAGAAAATGGCTGCCTTCAAAAAACACTAACCACAATGTGCTGTTTCATTGTTTTGAGCCAACCACCATGGAAAAATCACAGCATTTGTCTTTCTGTTTTCTTTCTCATGGTTTTAAAACACCAGTTCCTTCCAAAAACAAAAAAGGGTCCTGGCGTGGTATTCGAGTGAAACTTTGAAATCTGCTAAATCTGTCTTCCCTCTGTTGGTTTATGAGGCCGCCATAGCAATGGAGCTGTAGGGCACACACTAACGCCAGTCACTGTGGCGAACCAGGGCAGGGCGGCCATCTTGTTGTTTTGAGGAAGAACACGTTCAGGCGGGCATACAAGGGTAGACCAGGGTGGAGATTTAGTGGTGGTGCCCCAGTGCTACGTGTAGCAAGGCACCGTGAGATGCGGAGGACTGGAAGGCGGGAGTTCAGAGAGTCCCTTGGTCAGAGGTGGACATCCTGGCTTCAGAAAGTAAAAATCCCGCCATGTTTTTTTTCCTTCTTCTGTCTGGGCACTTCACAAAGGCGACTTCACTAATTAGCTCACTTACCTGGCCAATTTGTTTTGCCAGTAACAATCATCTGGTTCAGTGAATGGATTGGTTGGAGCAAACATGAGGCAGGACTTTTTCTTTCTGAAGCTGGGAATGTTTTTGGTTCTGGTTAGCCGTTTGCCGAGCGGCATCTTTGCCCTGCATTAGCATTCCTTGGCGGGCCCGGGGAAGTTTGCTGTTGGGGAAAAGGTGAATTAGTCAGGGGTGACCCTGCCAGCGGCATGCTAATCAGCCTCGCCGAGGTGGGCCGCTGTGTGTGTGTGTGTGTGTGTGTGTGTGTGTGTGTGCTGTACCCCCCTCGCCCCTCCGAGGCCATAGCTCTCAGACGCCCCACAATGAATCAAGCTGTCAGGAGTCACTGAGCTGAACTCGCTCACATCTAGTTTTTGTTGCTCTCTTTATTCTGCTTGGGGGGAAGAGAGGAACCCTGTTTTCTTCCTCTTGTGTGTGTGTGTGTTTTTTTCAAAGGCTGCCTTGCCGATACCTTGAAAACACAAAAAGGTCACCAGAATGCTAAAGCTAATGTCGAGCTGTTTCTGTTCATTTCCAGGGCGTTTCATGTCTCCTGTGCAGGAAATGAGTATTGGCAATCGTGTTTGTCCCTGTCATGCTGCCCTTCCTGGTGTCTCCTGATCATTGCTGGTTGCCATGACAGCTGTGGTGGTGCGCTAGTGGAGGGCAGACTCTATTGTGCGCTCGGGTTGCAGTCCCATCTAATGCTGCCTGACAGAGCGGCCTGACGCTTATTGCAGCTGCCACCGCCGAGCTGGAGGAGCCTGCAGGCCTGCACTGTGAGACTCTGCTGCCACCTACTGGTGAGAGCTTGGTGGGACGGCACAAGTATGTCTGAGGAGCAGCACTGACTGCTTACAGTATCACTTCTCAAACTGCCGCGCACCCCCTTAGACACTGTATGTTGTACAGTGTACTACAGGCAGTCTCGTGTACCCCCTCCTACTACAGGCAGCTTGCTATAACAATTCATATTTTTGCATGATTATTGCTGCATAAACAAAATGTGAACAAATATTATGTGGTGGTACCTACTGTACAGTCTGTTGGATTGTAATGGAGGTAGTTTAAACATATGATCATTTTCCATTGATATCTGTACCTGAATGATAACCTCAAGGTGGTGTGAGGTAAGAAAGAACACCTTCACAGATTTATTTTGTAACCTCATGAATTGATTCAAGTATTCCCAGTAGTACTTGTATCCCAGTTTGACAACCACTAGCTTAGAGAATAGAATAGAATAGAATAGAATACCTTTCATTGTCACTATACACATGTAAAATGTACACTGTTCACCTGGACAATGAGATTGAAAGCCACTCACTCTTCAGTGCAGACATGTATGTGAGATATTTACAACATAGAGTAAAAATAAGTAAGTATCAGTGCAAGACAAGATAAAGATAGAAGAGGGACTGGGGTGGGGTGAAGTACACAGTTCTGAGGCAGAGATAAGGGAGGTACTTTATTCAGGTTGACATTGCACATTAATTTTACAAGTTATTGGGCCTTGATTAATATTTCACAGTGTAAGATGGTGCACACAAGGAGAGAGATGTATCTTATGTTTTCCCTGGGGTGGGGGAGGTGGGGGGGTGTGGGGGTCGGGGGACGCTTAGACTACAAAACTCTTTTCGTGTCATGTGCAAAAGAGCAATGGGAGAGGGGAATATACACTGTCATGTAAGTATAATGTCATTTAACAGTATAGATATTGTACTGTATTCCATAACATTTAAGTTAAATATTCCACAAAATTGTGGATGGAAGGAGGTATGGGGGTTGGGCGATTGGCATGTTGGGTGTATGGAAGGTGTATGTGTGTAGTCAGTGCATATGTGAGTTGAGTCAGTGCATGTGTGAGAGTGGTTATGGCTTTTGGGGAGAAACTGTTCTTACGGCGGTTGGTCCTTGTTTTGATGCATCTGTATCGCCTTCCTGAGGGCAGCAGGTCAACAGTTCAGAACCGGGGTGTGTGCTGTCCTTGATAATGTTCTTGGCTCTGTTAAGGTAGCAGGAGGTGTAGATGTCCATCAGGGAGGGGAGAGGGCAGCCAATGATCTTCTGCGCTGTTGTGACTACCCTCTGCAGCCTCTCCCTGTCTGCCGTGGTGCAGCTGCCGTACCATACTGTGATACAGGAGGTCAGCAGGCTCTCAGTGGACACACGGTAGAAGGTCAGCAGCAGGCTGCGGTCCAGGTTGTGCTTCATTAGAGGTGCTAGTAATTTACGGCAAGTAATTATTGTAAAATGGTCCTGATATCACTAGAGATTAAGGAAATGTGTTCACCTAAAATACTGATTTCACTGACTTTCACAGTGCAGCGCAGAATATTCACATTTTAAAACTTAATTTGTAGCTCACAATTTCTGTCTATGTTTTGAATTTGTGGATTGCCTCTTTACAGTATTTTGAATTTGATTGTAGCCCCAGATTTTGGCCACAATCCTACATATTGTACCTTTAACCCCCACCTGTCTCAACGCAATAAGCTCCAGCACCTGTTCATTTACATCTTACCAAAAAAAGATGAAAAAAAGGCCAGCAGGGGGTGCTGTGGCACAGTGCATAGAGCACCCATACCATGGGGACCCAGGTTCAAATCTGGCCTGGGTCATTTCCCAACCCTTTCTCCATCTCTCTCCCACTTACTTTCTGGCCCACTCTTCAGTGTCCTATCGCAATAAAGGCCCAAAAAATAAAGTACACCAGTCAACATTTTGGTTTTTTACGAGGTTGCCCCTTAAGGCTGGGATTAAATGTTTACTGTCGAAAGCTTCTATACTCTTTGCAATAAGTACTCTCACCCAGTGTGAGCAGAAGTGGTTTTTCCTCTACAGACCACTGGGGTAGCCAAGAAAACCTTCATTCGCCCTGTAATGAGCCATTTAACTATCTACCGACTTATAAAGATAATTAATTAACTCGAAATTGTTGTTTAGTGTGCCTAATCTGTATTTACAGCAGAGTTAGCCTCACAGGAAACCTTTCCGCTAGTTCGGTTTACTAGCGATGAAATGAGGTCATTAAACAGCAGTATGTATTCCTGTATTAGTGTATAAAGATGCTCAGTAGGCTATATATTAGTATAATGGCTATTGTTGCCCTGGTGGTGTTGTAGGTCCACACAAAAGACCAAAGCACGGGGCTAGGTTCATTCAGACAAGAGGTGAAGAATGAGGTGAGTAGTGTGAATGACTGAAAGAAATGAATGAGTCTACAGAGACCCTGTGTTAAAGCCTATTGTTAACCGCTGAACAGAGGAAATAAAGAGCCAGTGAGGGGGGTGGGGTGGGGAGAGAAAGACAGAGAGAGAGAGAAAGTAAAGGGGAGAGAAAGAGAGAGAGAGCATTTCAGAGGGACTGAAAAGAAAGGGACAAAGAGCAACACAGGTGGAGGAGAAACAGAGAGAGGGAGGGGAGAGAGAGAGAGAGAGGACAAAAGAAAGATCTTTATCATGCGGTTGATTTGTAATACCACTAGAGGGCAGTAGTGGTCCACGCTGCTCCCCCACGTGACTCCTGTCCTGATGAGGGGGAACTGACACACACACCTCAGTATGAACAGTGACTCCTCTGGTCAGATCTACACGCTTCGCCTGATATCCATCAACATTTTAAGCAGCCTGTTAACCTTATCTACACCGCTATCAGATCAGGAGGGGCAATTTCATGTTTACAAACAACCATAGGCTGCCCTGTGTACGTTATATTTCCAGCTAATGATTTTTATAATCAATCTATTACACTGCAGATTACAATCTGTTTAATATTTCTCGAAAAATAATGACTTCAGAGGGACTAATGAGAATGCTTGCCAAGCGCTTGTTGTTTTTGTGGTTAGCCAGGGACAACAAAACAAAAATGCATTGCTCTTTAATTCATTAATTTAAATTGAATTAAAACATAACAGTTCCCAGCAGATGAATGAGCTGGAGCCTGTGCGTTAACCTCTGTAATAACGCTGGCACACGCAGAAGCAGGGTGGCAGTAAGGAAAACATAGCCCACGACTAAACACAATTTATTAGATTGCTTCAAAAGGTTAATGGACTTTTACAGACACACACATCTACATAATCCCTACCACTCTCTCACTCTCTCTCTCCTCTCTTTCTCTCTCTCTCTCATTTCCTCTCTTTTCTTCTCTACCACTCTTTTATCTCTCTCTCCCTCCTTTCCTCTCCCTCCTCTCTCTTACTCTTTCTCTCCTTTCCTCTCTTTTTTCTCTCTACCAGTCTCTCTCCTCTATCTCTCTCCTCTATCAGTCTCTCTCTCCCCATATTTCTCTCTTTCTTCCCGTACCTCTCTCTGTCTGTTTCTCTCTGTGTCCCTAAGTCCCCGCCATCTCTCTCTCTCTCTCTCTCTCTCTCTCTCTCTGCCTTTGTTTATGGCACTGCATGGCTAATTGAAATATACATCTCTATATCCACCTCTCTGGATCCAGCCTTGTCGGGACACAAACCCATGCAGCACTGTGTGCCTCTCAAGCAGCTGGTGGCTCTGAGCAGGTGGTGCTGCTGGTGCTGGTGTGTGTGTGTGAGTGTGAGTGTGAGTGTGAGTATGACGGCTCACGCCATCAATCTGTCAAACGCTGAGTAGTCACTGTGTTTTCTGCACGTGTGTTTACATCTCGGGACCATAAACACACATCGCTGATGGACAGCAGATTTGGGAGCGTTAAACAAACACACACACACATACACACACACACACACACACACACACACTCAGACACACACATGTAGGACGGAATGGGTGTGACTGTCATGTGCTGACTCTGAGACTGCATATCTGTGAGCATGTAACACACACACACACACACACACACACACACACAGGTACATAATGAGCTTGACTGTCATGTGCTGATTCTGACAATGCATCTGTGAACCTCTGCGTAAACATCGTCAATCCTGCGCTTGGCATAGAGGCACACATCATGGACGACCCCCATCCGTCTGGCACAGCATGTTCCAGCGCACTGGCTCCTTACTGCTGCTTAGAGCTGCACTTGCCTCTGACAAGCTTGGATGCATTTTTAACCCCTTTTAGTGATCTGATCCTGTGTGCTCAAATGCACCATCTTCGACCAGAGGTACTGTAATGCTGTGTGTTTAACTCTTAACAGGCTAGGGTACATTCTTAACCTGTCTCCATCTAACAAATGCACTGGCTTTTAACTGCCATCATGGTGCGTTAAACTCTGACAGGGAGGCACACATTGTAACCAAGAAGCCATGTCTCAGGCTAAACAATGAAATCCAAACTGAACGTTCTAAAGTTGCAGTACCTCACACGGCCATTGGGGGCAGGCTACAGAAGCAAGCAACTCCCTATAGACTTCCATGTTAAAAAGTCAATTTTCACAGCAACAATAAACGTATTTACAGCCTGGTTCAAGAAACGTTTTTTTTTTGTGTGTTTGGGTAGTTTTTCAGTCTATGATTACTCTGAGTGAGGTGATTTTTTTTTTAGAATTTCTTAGTCTAATTTTTAGATAATATACATTGGTATTATTAGAATGAGTTAGCAAAAAATGGCTGGGCCCAGAACCTTCAATTTAATCCTCATCCGATCTTTAAGTTCTCTACAGTCTATGATTGTAACCCCTTTCCATCTGACCACTGCCTTATTACAGTACTAACTCCGTGTTCAACTCCGACAGGTTAAGAAGACGCTTTTTTTGAAACCTCTCCACATGTGATCGTCATGTTAAACATGCAGTAGAGCGATAGTGTGTTAAACCTTCACACATACTGAGCAACTTATTTCTCCGATTTTGAGCAGTGAACATGTGGAAGCTTCATACATGACCACCGATGCGTTTATGACTTTGTCGGCTGCAGCTTC
>CM059285.1:5919057-5935500 GCA_030347295.1 Setipinna tenuifilis
ACGTGCATCCCAACCTTTGGCTGTCAAAACAGCCATGATCAAAAATATGCCCCACATCACAACACCAAATGTACCATTTCGCAATCACTTTTTCAGCTGTATCTTATTACTTAAACACTGTAGTAGCCTATATATTTGTGGTCTAAGTTTATGCTTTCTGAGGCAGATAAATCTGAAAAATATGATTAATCAAAGGTCTCTCAATTTACATAGGCTATATTAAATAACGTATGAGAACACTGTTTAACTGCACTCAAATGCATGATCTTCTTTGTCTGAAATTGCTTAAATAGCAGTGGTTATTCAGCAAAAGATTAAAAAGTTTCTTGGGAGAAACACCCCAGAATACCTGATTCATTTCTTAATACAGCATATTGTATAAGAATACTGTTAACATACAAAAAATCTGACCTTACCTGGTCCAGTATGCCAGTCAGCTTCTGGTACAGGCTATGGTCATCCCTCACCTCGATTACTGCAACTCCCTCCTGGCTGGCCTACCTGCCTGCACAATAATCCCATTGCAAATGGTCCAGAATGCAGCAGCGTGTCTGGTACTTAATCAACCCAAAAGGTTGACCATGTCACTCCTCTGTTTGTGCTTGAATTAAGCACAAGGTTTTGACTCAGCGTGTTAGGTCAGTCAACAGGAATACCCAAATGAATACAAAAGGTCCCACTCATGTTTTTTTTATTTTTCTCAGTCTGGGCAAAGGTAGTCAAGTCAGATCAAAGTCTCAAAAAAGAGGGCAGCAAACAGTACAAATCCGAAAATATAAATCCACAGGAGGAAGAGCTCAAAAGTGGCAAAAGAAACTTAGAAGTTTCAAGCAGCAGGCAAACAGGCAGGCGAGATCCAAAAATAAGATAAACAAATCTCGATTTCCAGCACATTGATAATACCAAAAGTAACACATTAAATCAATGGGTCCATCTTCCTATTTGTAAAAGTAAATATAAGGGGGGCTCAAATATTACAATGGGATATAATACAGATTTGTTGTTATATGTGTGGCTGCAAACTATGTTTGGTTGTATTTGAAAAGGGTTCTGAGGAGATTCCAACTTCAAACACATATGCTTCCTTTGGTGGGCATGTTTTTTTCCCATTGAAATGTGTTCTAAAATTCAGTTAGTCCAGTGATTAATGTGACATGAATTCTTTGATTTCCAGTTTTGGAGGACTACTTTCTTAACAACAGCTAGAGAAATCAACAAGGGTTTTTTGAATTTAGATGGGAGGAGTGTATTGAAGAAATCGCCAAGAAGAAGACTGATGTTGGGATTCTGCAACTGAGGATGGTGGAGTGTGTGTCGGTGACCTTGGTCCAGAGGGAGTGACTGGACTGGCATAGCCAGATGGCGTGAAGATAGTTCTCTGTGCTCCCTAAAGTGCTTTGGGAACAAATCTCAGTGACAGCCGTTCCTATTTCGAACATTTCGCTTTGAGTGATGTGAGTTCTGTGGATAACTTTGTATTGTACAAACTGCAAGTTTGTGTTAGTGGCCATTGTAAGGGTTTTTTGACATATTTGTTCCCATAAATCAGATAAATCACATCTTCCCTGCGGAGCAAAGACGAAGCACACCATCAGACACAGGACAATGTGATACACACTGGAAACTTAACTTAAGTAGGAGGGACACAACAGATAATTGGGCCAGACAAACAAGGAGCAGGAGGACTTAACACAGACAATGAGGAGATTAATGAGCTGGACAGCTGTGGACTTAAGATGGGAGGAGAAGCACATGGCAGGAGTGTGTGGATGAAAACAAAAAAGCACATGGTCACAAACACACAAGACACTCAGTACACAAACAGTCCATTGGGCCACAGGCATAGATATAAACAAAGATAGTGCAGATACTGACACAAGATCTGCCCCTGTTTATCTGAAGGCTACAATAAAGGTTTATTTCCCTTCCAGGGCATTGCGATCCTCAAATACAAACTGTCTGGCCTTGCCCTCTCCTCACACAAGGCCACCTCAGTCTAAAATGTTCTCTGTTGTTGCCTCTCAGTGGTGTAACAAGCTACCAGCCTCTACGAGAGTAGGAACATTCCTTGTAAAGACACTTCTTTTCCAAGAGCACTTCCCTCCGTAACAAAAACTAACCTCACCAACTCTGTCCTGTACCCTGGCTGCACTAACTCTGTTATGCCTTTGCTCACTCTGTGTTCCTTTACATATCTATCTGTAGCTTGTTTAGGTCCTTCCTTTGTAAGTCACTTTAGATAAAAATGTCTGCTAAATGTAATGTAATGACGTGTAATATCTGGTCCGGTATCATACTATTCACTTTCTCTTTAAAACTGTGTAAAATGTTATTTTAGCCGATAGATAATTGCTAAATATGTTCCTGCATCCCCACTTTAAAACTGGTTCTGGCGCCGATGCCTCATAGCTATGTTAATATTACTATTCGGCGCTCATAGTTATGCTAATAATACCAGAAGACCCCTTTAGCTCCATCGGCTTCTCATAGCTATGCTAATATTACCAGAAGAGCCTTATCATTCAATGACAACACACACACACACACTCACACACATAATCACTCGCATACACACACTGACACTCACATAGAATAGAAGCTTCATGACATGTAGAGACATGTAACACAATAATTGTAAGATGCAAAAATACCACAGTACCACAAAACCACAATCACTGTAATGTGCAAATGTTCCCAGCAGCTTGTAGTGACACACTCTGCCATAATATATGGCCAAAGTAGAGCGGGGATGCGACTGATTTAACACCAAATCGTCTCTGTGAGAATGGCATTATGGGAAATAACAGATGCATCCAGACATGACACAGCATGACAGGTATTAGATCATGGTAACGACAGTGTCACATGAGCCGTGTCAAATTAAGTGTGTCTCTCGTGTCTTGCCACGGCGTAATTATCGTGTTTTAGACACAACGATGTCTTGAGCTGCCCCTCAAAGCAGCTATGTGTGTGTGTGTGTGTTTGTGTCTAAGTGTGTGTGTGTGTGTGGGGGGGGGGTGTATGTGTCTCTGTGTGTGTGTTTGTGCTTCTGTTTAAGTGTGTGTCTGTGTCTGTGTGTGTGTCTGTGTTTGTGTTTGTGTCTAGGTGTGTGTGTGTGTGTGTGTGTGTGTCTGTGTGTTTGCCTGGCCTTTGTGCCTGTCTCTTCATCCTGCGTCATCCCCAAACATGACTGTGTGCCACACACAGACACACACACTGTGCCATACGCACACACACACACACACACACAAACACACACACACACACACACACACTGTGGCAGGCATACACACAGCACAGCATTACTCTGACAGCTTACCGCTGGGGCTGTGTGGTAAACATGGCAACTCTGCCACAAAGACGCTTTATGCATGTTTCTAGGCTGAACCGACTCCCCCGCCCCCTCACACACCACACACATATACACACACCTCTCTCAGTCTCTACAAAAGCGCCTTCCACGGTTGAAGAAAAGAGCTATCAAGTGCTGGAGTTACACTGATAATTCACACAATTGCACACAGTGTTTTGATCAAATTGAATTTGCAGTGTGTTGCGTAAATGCCAATTAAAGCTTTTTTTCCTTTCCCTCTGCTGTGTGTGTGTTTGAAAGACAGAGAGAGAGAGAGAGAGAGAGAGAGAGAAAAGAGCAGTGTGTGTGTGTGTGTGTGTGTGTGTGTATGTGTGTGTGTGTGTGTGTGTGCTGTCGCAGAGGGCTTCCTCGTCTCCATCAGCAGTTCCATCATGGCCGACTGCCGCCATTGTTTCTCCTGCTGCCTTATCGGCGGCGTATTTTAATGTGTTTCAGGCAAACTGAATGAGCAGCTATTAATCAGCATGTCCTGGTAGAGCGGCCCAATTAAGGCCAACTCATGTTCATAAATACAGCCCAACAAAGAGCTACAAGAGACGTGTCACACCAACGGCGGGACCAGAATAATGAGTTGGTGTGTGTGTGTGTCGGTGTGTCGGTGTGTATGTGTGTGTCACTGTGTGTGTCACTGTGTGTGTGTTGGTAATAAATGGAGGTCCAAGCCACAGTGGCCTTTTAGCCACGTCAGTCAGCTTCTGGGGGTTCCACTGCCAGCCTAAGCCAAATCAATCAGTCAATTAATCAATCAAACAATTATTCAAATGATTATTTCATCAACTGTCCGTTTATTTAACCAATAGATTATTCAATCAATCAGTTGAACCATCTCTCATTATGAAGTATATTACAGAAACATCTGGATTTTTAGCACTTTGGAATAAATGTGTGTGCTACATTTTCAGTCCTAACTGAGTCTTCTCCAGTGCTGGCTACATGATTCAGTCTCTTATAAATGGTGGAAAAATGAAGTCTGCTATAAACGGCCAGAGGACTGAGGGGCATATAAATGGAAAAAAAATGACAAAAAATGACTCTTAGAAATGGCTTTATGTGTGATAACCAAAGACTCTGTCACGGTGCATGTATTGCATATCAACTGCAGTGACAAACATGTTGTTGTGTGTTGGTTTGCACAGGGTAATGCAATAACCTTGGTTAAGGGAACATCCGCCTGCTTATTCATGGAGGAGTCACGACTGCACTGTAAGGTCCTGTCGGGAAAAGCAACATCATTCCGCCTCCCCTCTCTTCTAAACGTGTGCACCAATCAGGCGCAGACACACGAGGAGTCGTTCCACAAGACACCTGCTCACCTGTTGCCTAGCGCCGTGTGGGTGTGTGTGTGTGTGTGTCTCCAGCACAGGACAACAACGAGAGTGGAGAGGAACAGCTGCCTTTGGAGAGGAAATCTATTTACAAATACAGATTCACTCGTCTGCTCACACATTAAACAAGCCAGCCTCCTGTCACAAAACGGGTTAACTCTTTAAGATTGCTCTTGCATTAAAACAGATATTGAATTGTCTGTGTGTGTGTGTGTGTGTGTGTGTGTGTGTGTGTGTGTGTGTGTGTGTGTGTGTGTGTGTGTGTATGTGTGTGTGTGTGTGTGTGTGTGTAAGTGTAAGTGAATTATGCATAGACAGCAGTGTCTTTGTTGTGATTGAATCTCTTTGCGCGGAAAGACGAGTGGCAAACTGAAATATGACCAGTGGCCTTAAGGTAGCAAGATGGTACATTTAATAGCTGTGATTTGCTACCATTTATTTCAGAGATTAAATCTTGGTTACGGTTCAAGTGTAAATTGAATTTCACTGACGAGATCTTAATAAATCAGCAGCATCACCACATGGCTGTCTCATTTTTCAATCTTACACTATCAATTCCTTACTGAGCAAATCTAGCTGCTCACAAACAAACAAAATGTGCTCTAGCTGATTGTTTTTGTTTGTTTCTGGATCCTGGGTATTTGTTAGCATAAGCAAAATAAAAATCATAAAGTAACACACACACACAGGCGCACGCACACACACAAACCCAAACCACAGAGGACAAAATAACATTATGTCGTTGATCATTTTTATACACATGTTAAATTTTAATGGGACCTGCCATCACCCCCTTGAACACTTCTACATCATTCCAAATGTCTTTTTCTCTGGCCATCTGATGGACCGAAGTAAGGGATTTAACACACACACAGGCACTGACAAACACACACACACACACACACACACACACACACACACACACACACACACACACACACACACACACAGGTGCTGAAAGAACACATCTTTAAGTGAACTCTGCAGTCTCTCCTGAATGGGTTGTGAGTAGCTCTGATGTACCTCCACTGCTGGCTATAGACTCTATGGCCATTGACAAAGAGCATATTCTACAGTGTGCAAATGAACTGGACTCTATGGCCATTGACAAAGAGCATATTCTACAGTGTGCAAATGAACTGGACTCTATGGCCATTGACAAAGAGCATATTCTACAGTGTGCAAATGAACTGGACTCTATGGCCATTGACAAAGAGCATATTCTACAGTGTGCAAATGAACTGGACTCTATGGCCATTGACAAAGAGCATATTCTACGGTGTGCAAATGAACTGGACTCTATGGCCATTGACAAAGAGCATATTCTACGGTGTGCAAATGAACTGGACTCTATGGCCATTGACCAGGAGCATAAACAGAACTTGCACACATATCTGATGTAGTGTGTAGACTGAGTAGTGTGTGTGTGTGTGTGTGTGTGTGTATGTGTGTGTGTGTGTGTGTGTGTGTGTGTGTGTGTGTGTGTGTGGGTGGGTGTGGAGGGAGCAAGCAGACCTGGAGAGTCTGGGCACAATAGGGGTGAGAAGAACTGGAGTGTGTGTGTGTGTGTGTGTGTGTGTGAGCTTGAGTTTTGACTCTCTTCTCTGCTCATCTCTGCTGCTAACTGGCAGTCATGCTCCACCGATGCTCTCCCTGTGACAGAGGTGACGTGCATCAGCACAGACACACACACACACACACGCACACACACACACACACACACACACACACACACACACACACACACACACACACACACACACACACACACACACGTTTAGCCTGACAGCACACACACATTTAGCCTGACAGCACACATTCACACACACACGCACATACACACATTTAGTCTGACAGCACACACATACACACACACACACACACACACACACATACACACACACACACATTTAGCCTGACAGTAGGAACATCTGAGAAGTGACACCATGGTGACGGGAGGAAGAGACAGGCATCCCAAACACTTTCCGGAGGGAGAGACAGGCCTCTGAAACACTCTTGGAGGGAGAGACAGGCACCTACAACACTCTCGGAGGGACAGACAGGCATTTGAAACACTTTTGGAGAGAAAGACAGATATTCCAAACACTGTCAGGAGAGAGAGAGAGAAAGATAAAGGCATCCCGCACACTCTCAGGAGAGAGAGAGAGAGAGAGAGACAGGCATCCCAAACACTCTCTCTAGGTCCTCGGATGGTGGAGGAGGGATGTTGGGGTATCATCATGTCCTCATACGCCCTCTAGGTTCTCCGGTGGTGGAAGGGGGACGTCAGGGTGCCATATTGTCCACAATAGCTCTCTAAATCTGCAGAGGATAATAGTTGAGGATAGTTGTTAGGGTGATTTAATGTCATGTTAGGGTGACTTCATATTTCATGAAGATATGTTTATATTGTTATGTTTTGTTATTATTATGTTTTATTGTCATGTTTATAAGATGTTTAATGTTTACTGTGGGCCTGTGTGTGATACACACTGCTGACACAATGCATCTGTGCTCCTGGAATATGACTCTTATGCGCTGGTAGGTGTGTGTGTGTTCTGAGTGTAGTGTGTGTTCGGTAGGCCTCTTTGGGTGCGTTCGTAAATTCAATCTGTCATTCTGAAAATGGAGTTACACGCCGTAGTTCAAAAAGCCTGAGCATTCCATCTCCGTAAATGGTCTTGTTTATATAAGTGGGCCTAACTCAAATAGCCCTGTGGGCTTTTATGTTTAATTCAGATGTTGCTCATCCCACGTTCCAGCTTGATGTCAGTAACAAATGTATTTTGCAATGACAAAAAAAATACCATTTTACTGCCGTGAGACTAATAAAATATAACTTTTAGCATCTGTCATACAGCTGGATGAACCAGCGATACAACCAGTTAGTGTGACGTCACACTTTGCTGCTCTCTCTTTTTGGTTGGGGTGTCCGTAGTATGCTTTAAACGCTCTCAGAGTGTTGTAAAGGACAAAAATTAGGGCAAAAATGAAGATAGTTTTAATTTTATGTAAAACACCTTTTTCTTGCCTTTTCTGTCCACAATAATGCATGATAATTTAATTCTAGTTAGTGTTCTAGAACACTGTTGAACTATCTCGCCATCCTCTTGTCCTAGTCATGGAAAAAAAATGATCGTTGATGAACATACTTCATATAACTATAGCTATGGGCTATGCTTTATCTGAAGCTTCCAAAAAATTGTCCAAAACTCGTTAGTTGGGACACTCGTTAGTTAAGGTACCACCATATTATGCCGCTGTGATGGAACACTCTTAGGAGTTAAACTGGAGCTGTGCTGTGTCATTGCACTGCAGACCTGCATATAGATGACAGGATGGTCTAACTCATAACCAGAGGCCATTCTACAGTCCGTTGGTGCCCCAAGCAAAAACGCACCACTTTTTATTGCAATCGGCACTGCCACGGCTATAATTTAAAGTTTGACAGCCCTATGAGGCCCTACGGTGGCCTGGGGGCTCCACGTAGTTGCCTGTTGCTGAACTATGCCTCAAAGGCCCTTGAAGCACTGAAGTTTCCACTGTCAGGACGTTACCTTTCACTTTAGAAAGACACAAGTCAGTCAAGGCTGGTCGTAGCCTGTATGTCCCACCACTGAGTCGAGGTCTCTAACCACTAAAGCAGATGGCTGCCTCTGATTTGTCATGAGGGAATAACTCTTGGGTTTTAAAGCTAGGCGACGACCTTGAGTCTTTTTTTTTTAAATAAATTCTTTTGGATAATTACTTCCTCTTCTGTTGTGTCGTCCAGGGACGTACATGTGTAGGGCTTGATGTTGATCGATGTTTCAGTCGTTCAGGTATTAGGTATCATTTCCTGGTGCCCCAGATGTGTAAAGGTGTTTATGCCGTGACATGCCATGCCATGTTGGGTGCGTGGGCACTGCCAGGGCCCCTGTGGTGATGCCGTCTCTCTGCCAAACCCAGATACGCCACTCGTCTGCCAGCAGATGGGGTTTCCCCCTCACCCCCCCCCCCCCACCACCACCACCACAGCACGCCCACCCCCTCTCACACATACACAGCACCACCACAGTGCCTATGGTTGCCAAAGGTTCCCCCCTCACCCCTCAACCCTCTTCACACCCCCCCCAGCCCCCTCACCCCCCACCAACCACAGTGCCAATGCAGAGATAGGTCTTTTTGCCAAAAGCGTGATTCTGATTAATAATTTTCCATTAAGTATGAGAGCTTAATTTGGTGAGATTGGGGTCACCTTTATCTGGGGGGCAGGGGCCCCTCCGCCTGGCTGATGAGTACGGCTGGCTGAAAGTCAGATGGAACACTTCCACTGGTTCCCACGGCGATGGGTGTGTGTGTGTGTGTGTGTGTGGGGGGGGGGGGGGCTGCCCCTCTGCTTCCAGCGCCTGTTGATTTTCAAGTTATCACCATGAAAGGCCACAGTACACTTAGGAAATCAGAGAAGCACACATATATGTATGTGCACGCGCACGCACACACACACACACACACACACACACACACACACACACACATAGACAGATACACTCACTCACACACACTCACAGAGACACAGACACACACACGTCCATGAAAAATGATATATACAGCTTACTGTGAGCTAGCTCACCATGTAATATCAATATGCAAAGCAGGCACTGACTTCCCACACAGACACATTTGAAGGTAAGTACACACACACACACACACACATACACGAAAATGTTTCGTGCCTCTGTGTGACAGAACTACACACACACATACACACACAGAGATGGTCCATGCCTCGGTGTGAGAGAGCTACACACCGGCACACACCCCCACACACACACACACACACACACAAATTCTCCGTTCCTCAGTGTGACAGAGCATGTCGTCTGAGGGGGTTTATCCATCATCTCTGGGCCAGCACACACACGACAGGGGGCGGGGGGTCGGGGGGGTCGGGGGTGTCGAGGGGGTCGCGGCGGTGTGTGGGTGATGAGTAAGTCGTCGACGATAGTCGCCACAGACACAGTCGCCACTGATTAGGCCACGCAAATATGAAGTGGACCACGTAGCTGAAATCAGCTGCAATCCATAGCCAGTTAAGAGCAGATTGATTTGTGCATTGCCACACCTGTACAGACAGACATACACACATACACACATACACACACGGAGATGCAGGGGGGAGGACATGGAAGGTTAAACAATCAAGCCCAAACTGAACATTCTAAAAGTGCAGTACCTCACACGTCCATTGGGGGCTGGCTGCAGAAGTGAGCAACTTCCCATAGACACCCATGTTACAGTAAAAAGTCAATTTTCAGAGCAAAAAAATAAATGCATTTACAGCTTGGTTCCGGTTTTGGTGTGTTTCAGTAGATTTCTGGTCCAGGGTTGGGGGTCATCTTTTTCAGAATCCATTAGTTTAATCCCCAGATAAATTACATTGATATAAATAGAATGAATGCGAAGAACCTTCAATTTAAGCCTCAGCCGGTCTGTGAGAAAGTCTGTGCGTTACATCACAGAGGGTTTGTCCAGTTCTCTTATACGGTCTGTGGTTACAACAGTGAGGAGAGGGTGAGAGATGGAAAGGAAAGATTACAGGGGCAAGGAGAGAAAAAAGAGAGGAGAAGGGGAGAGGAGAAGAAAAAGACAGGGGGAGGAGGGAAGGAGAGGGAATGTTACAGCAGAGGGGAGAGGAGTAGAGGGGAGGAGGGGGAGAGGAGGAGAGAAGGAGAGATGGGGGAAGGAGAGGAGAGGTTGAGGGTACAACAGTGAAGAGAGCACGAGAGGAGAGATTACATGGACAAGGAGAGAAGGAGGGGGGTTACAGTGTAGGGGAGAGGAGGAGAGTGGAGGTAGTAGCGGCAAGGAGAGGAAGAGAGAAGGAGAGTCAGGGGGAGAAGAGAAAGAGAAGAGAAGAGGAGAGAAAGAGGGGGGAGGTTACTGCAGAGAGGTGAGGAGGAGAGGGAGGTAACAGGGGTGGGAGAGTAGAGATTACCACAATGATGAGAGGAGGAGAGGGGAGGAGGAGAGAAGAAGAGGCAGAGGGAGGAGTGCAGAGAAAGAAAGGGTAGGTTACAGCAGAGGGGAGAGGAGGAGAGGAGGGGATAAGAAAAGAAGAGGAGAGGAGGGAAGAAAAGGAGAAAAGGAAAGGCAGGGGAGGAGTGGAGAAGACAGAAGGAGAAGGTAAGTTACAACAGAGAGGAGAGGAGGAGAGGAGGGGAGAAGAGGAGAGAAGAAGATGCTGGGGTGAGGGGAGGACAGGGGAGGGAGGAAGTTACAACAGCAAGGAAAGGAGAGATTGAAGAGGGAAGAGGGAAGGTAGGAGCAGTAGAGGGGAGAAGAGTGGAGGTTACAGAGAAGAGGAAAGGAGAGGAGAGGGGAGGTTACAGCAGTAAGAAGACAAGAGAACAGAAGGAGAGGAGAGGAGAGGAGAGCAGGAGAGGAGAGGATGGCAGATAGCATGGGCGAGGAGAGGAGGAGAGAGGAAGTTTTACCAGTGAGCAGAGGACACAAAGATACAAGGACATTTTATTGTCACCTGCATAGACATCCTGGGTAGAGTAGGACATGCAGCGAAACTGCTAATTGTCAGTCTAAACTGTGCATGAGTAGGGGAAGTAAAGTCATCATCATCATCATCATCAACTTTTATTACAGACACTAGGTCCAGATTCAAGAAGACATACAGACACACACAGGATAAAAAAGGGTTAGATAAATAACATTACAAACAAATATACACTTATAAAAGACACTTGTACCAGTGCCTCCACATCACAGACTGATATCTCACTGCACTAAGAGCAGGGTTCGTCAGCAGCATAATAATTTCATTGCATGAACCATCTAATCTACAGATAAATTTGTACATTAAGTGTCTCAGTAAGGCATGGAATGTGTGTACCCCTACACAGCAAAACAGCTCACTAGCACTGCTCCACCTGGGTTTCTTGAGCAAGATGCGCAACCCATCATTATAGGCAACCTTTAGTTTCTGTAAGCTACCCTTTTTATACTTTACCCATAAGGGGGCAGTATAGAGAGGGGTGCAATATGCCTTGAACAGGCTAATTTTGACACTATCAGTGCACCAATGGAACTTCCTCGTCAGCATATTAACTTGTGCATATAGCATGCGGCGCTGTCTATAGAGATCATCATCATCACTCATTAGGTCATTGATTATATGTCCCAAGTACTTTGCTTTGTTACTTACAGGTAAAGCTTGCCCTGCTAGATAAAAAGAAGGAAAAGTGAGATCCTTATCCCCTTTGCTCTTACATATGAGGACAACACTTTTCTTGCAGTTGTACTTAACATCAAACATTATTCCATATTTGGAACAAATGTTCAGCATTTCTTGAAACCCAGCACTGCTGGGAGAGAAGATGGCCAGGTCATCAGCATACATAAGATGGTTTACAAGCGTGTTACCAACCATGCATCCTGTCCTGCAGGATCTCAGTTGCACAGACAAATCATTCATATAAATATTAAATAGAGCAGGTGAAAGCAACCCACCCTGCCGAACCCCATTACCAACGCCAAAGGGTGTAGAGAGAACCTCCCCCCATTTGACCTGCATGGTCTGGTTGGCATACCAGTATGATAATATCCTGATTATATAGGTGGGGACACCTCTCTGTCTCAGCTTTAAAAATAATTTAAAATGATTGACCCTGTCAAATGCCTTAGAAGCATCAATAAAACAAATTAAAATGGAGGAATTATGTGTTCTGTACATCTCCACCATCTCCTTGAGTGCATAAATGCATTGATCAGTGCCATGCTTCGGCTTGAAGCCAAACTGATTATCTGTAGTGTAAATGTAGCTACTAAGTCTGTCAAGCAGGATTCTTTCCAGCACCTTGGATACCACACTAGCTAGTGCAATTGGTCTATAATTATCCAAGCTGCCCACCTTGCCTGCCTTATCCTTTATAACAGGCACCAGCGTAACAGACAACATAGAAGGTGGTAAGACACCATGAGTCAAGAGCCCTGTGAAGCATATTGCAAGAAGAGTTGCCGCCCTAGGGGAGGCAAGCTTGAGGTGCTCAGCAGTGATCAGATCCTGCCCGCTGGCTTTGTTATCAGCTAGCTGTCTGATTGCATGCTGGACCTCCCAGCATGTAACCCCTACTGTTTCACTGCTAGCAATATGGTCAGTCATATATACAACACCTTTAACACAATTAAATAGTTCAGAGTAGTGTTGTTTCCACAGCTCTGCTATGTTGCTGGCCCCAGACACCCCTTCTATAGAACAAGGTAGTGGAGTATTGACCCGGTTAAAATTTTTCACCTCCTTCCAGAATCCAGTGACATCTTTACCAAGAAGTTTCTCGGCCATAGCGTCTGCCCTTATGGCTTGCTCATGCTTACTGATAAAACGAATAGCATATTTATACCTTGCATTTGTGTACTTTTTATGGTTCAGGGCCGGCCCATCTCTAGGCTTACCTGCCAGGACCCAGGCCTTATATGCATTCTTGGCCTCTGCATGTAAGACACTGACATGTTTGTTCCACCCTGGCTTACTATTCTTTCTTTTATTGTGAGAAAAGAAGGGTGTACTGGCTTCATACAATGCTCTTATAATGGAATTATACATACTACACAGATCTTCACAATGAGAGTTATTATTACAATTTACATTAAAACACAGAGTTGCATCTCTGGGTAGAAATACATGTTTTAAAAAATTATCGGTTCTCTCAGAGTATGAGAACACGTCTTCTCCTTTGAGCTTAGCCCAGTTCAGCCTAGCATGAGAGTCAATGTTTACTTCTTCTGACAATTCCGGGAGATTATCATAGTCCAGTACCATAACAAAAGGGATATGATCAGTCAAGGTAGCCTCATAAACAATTTCCATTGATGTTATACCAGTATGTGCATCAGCAGTGCTAATGCAGTGGTCAAGCCATGAGGTTGAGTGCCAGGCCTCACTAATGTAGGAGTAGCTTCCTGCAGGGAGGAGTTTATGGCTTGATATTACAAGGTTATTGTCATCACAAAATTGTAACATATGCTTGGCAAATAAGGAGCCCTGATCTGATAAGTCAGCGTTCATGTCTCCAACTATAAAAACACTAGTGGATGAACTGGCTGAGATAAAAGAATTAATAAATGCAAGTCTATTCAGGTATTCTTCCTCATTTTGATGTGACTCATAAGGTGTGTATATGTTAAGGATGACAAAGTCTTTGTTATTCACACTAATTTGGACAGCAATGCACCACTCGGCTTCCAGTCGCAGCACCTTAATGATGTTGTCCAATTTTTTATGCCACAAGATGGCCACACCCCCTGCTATTCTACCTCTTACTATTCCCATGGATAGGTCCGTGGTAGACTCTCCCGCCCCATGGAAATTGTCATTAAAAGAGTTTAATTGTCCCAGGTCTTGTTTAGATAAAAACGTTTCTTGTAGACATAGAATGTCACAACTCAGCAGCAGATCGTCAACTACAGCACGTCGGGCTTTGTCACCTGCGCTGTTGCCCAAGCGTAGCCCACGACAGTTATATGATCCAACTCTCATGTTCATTTGTCCTGTGTAGCAGCAGCCCCACTCAGAACACCAGCGTCAGAAGGAGGCCTGGCTGAGTTTGCCCCCACTCCATCCACCTTGCGTGGCTCGTAATATCTCCTCACAACAGAGCCTTCCGGCCACAGCTCAGGATTGTACATTTCCTCAACTTCATTGCATTCTGCAGACACTTTGAAAGAGCTGTATCTGTTGCCCGCAGTAACAATGCGTTGACAGTTCACGCTCCGGCCAAGTTGACCACTCAAGTATTTAGCCAGTGTCTCTGCATTAAGGTCCGGTGCGAATTTAGTAGCAAAAACACTTACTAGTTTAGTGCGAATCACTCTGATATTCCCTTGCGCCCCAGTTCCAACAATAGGCTTGGTCGTCTTCCGTTCCGGTTTACCAGAGCCAGCAGCGATCGTTCTCCCAACATGATTTTTCCGGTGTCGGCCCCTTTTCACCACACTGCTCCAGGCTGGTGAAGTCGGGCATGCACGGGCAGTGTTCACACTCCTAGCCCCTTCCTTGTTACAAACGCCCCCATTGCCTGAGGTCAGGACGGTGCGAGGAGAACCAGGCGCGCGAGCACCGGTGGGTTTCACTGGAGATCCCACCGCCATCACCGTCACCCCTGACGAGACGTCTCCGTTGCTGCTTGCTCCCAGTCGGCGCTCCACAGCATTAACTCGATGGCCTATGGACTCAGCCATAGCCCGCAGGTTCTCACCAGCATCAGCCTGGAGTGAGACTGCATGTGTCAGCGTGGATATCTCACTGTGCAGCCGCTCCAGCTTAGCGAGTAAACTTGAAACATCCAAGCTATTAAATGTCACTGGTGGCAGCTCATCAAGGTAGTGGGAGACAAATCTTGGAATTTTATCTCCACACTCGTTTAGTAGTTTTAAGCAGCTTTTGATGTTGTTCGCGTCCTTTTGGTTGCCTTTGTGTTGCACACACCGCTGCTTGGTATCAGGGCAGAGTTCAAACAAAGTCCTTTTAGACGACTCAATCCACTCGGAGTCGAATGTGCTTGACGCTAAAAGGACAAGTTCGTCCTGAGTCATCGTTTGGAGTTTAACAGCAAGAAAATTAAGGAACTCATCCTCAACGATAACTTTCCCATCAATGGTCGTATAAATTGTGGGTTTTACTCGTGGCCGGTGCTTAAGCCCAGGAGCTACCAGGCCATGTTCACAATCGTCCGCCATCATGAATCAGTCATGTGGACACATCTACAAAGTGTGTAGATGGGAGAGAAAGAATGGGAGGAGAGGAGAGGAGATTACACAGGGGAGCAGAGGTAGAAAGGGGAGGTTACAGTAGGGAGGAGAGTGGAGGAAAGGAGAAAAGAAGGAAGATTACACCCACCAGTGAGGAGAGGAGGAGAGGGGAGTTTAAAGAAGTGAGGAGAGGAGAGGGAGGGAGGAGAGGAGAGGTTACAGTAGCAAGGAGAGAAGAGGAGAGGGGTGATTATAGCAGTGAGGAGAGGAGAAGAGAAGAGGAGGAGAGGAGAGCAGAGATTACAAAGGTGAGTAGAAGAGTAGAAGAGGGGAGGGGAGGCAGTGAGGAATGGAGAGGAGGAGAGTGGAGGACAGGAGAGGAGGAGAAGGGAGGTTACATTAGCAAGGAGAGTGGATGAGAGGAGAGAGGAGGAGAGGAGAGATTACACAGGTAAGGAGAGAAGGAGAGGAGGAGAGGGGAGGAGGACAGCTGAGGAGGAGAAGGTAAGGTTATAGTAGCAAGAAGAGTGGAGAAGAGCAGAGGAGAAGAAGAGCAGAGGAGAGAAGGAGAGGAGGAGAGTGGGGGTTAGAGTCCTCTATACGGCAGCATCCATGCATGTAAATCAGCCCCAGCGCCCAACGCCACAGCTCAGGCAAGAGCAATCTTTTCAAATCAAAGTCTGCATTGATTTCAGACGAGACGAGAGGGAACATTTCCCCACACAGCTGATTGTCTGAAGCAGCCGTGACGTGTGTGTCTCCCGCTGAACGCTCTCACAAGACCTCTTTCAGCCAGGAACCAAAGACATATATCACCACTGGGATGGAGGAAAAGCACACATATAAACCCGCTAACCCGCAATCAGCAACTATCTGATGCCTAATTATTATCATGCTCATTTCCGGAGTGACTAAGGGGGAAGGGAGAGAGTGTCTAAGTGTGGGAATGTGAATGTTTAAAAAAATTAAGAATGGGTGGGAGGTTGTTGAGACAGTTACTAAGGG
>CM059285.1:5935600-5940600 GCA_030347295.1 Setipinna tenuifilis
AGGCGGTGTGACAGACACTTCTGTTGCCATGATTCTGTGAGGAAATCAGAGTACAAACAGCCTGGCATAGCAACACTTACAACATAAACACACTCGCCGCGCACACATACGCACGCACACACACACACACACACACACACACACACACACACACACACTCACCATCACAGCCCCTTCCGTTAGTCTTCGTGTAAACTACATCCCGCTGAGCAGAAGAAGAGGAAAGATTTATAGTATTAAAAAGGACACACTCCCCGCGATGTAAAGCTGAGCCTGTTCTCCTTAATGTAAACCAGGGGGTCGGGATTTGGCTGGCTAGCTTCATCTGATTAGCACCCTCTCGTCGACATTTTCCAGAAATTGCATCATATCCCCATGCTGATTGGTGAGTGCTCCACTCTCAGCTCACGCACTAGTCTAGGTTGTCCCCACTACATCACTGTCCATTCATGAACATCCAATGCCCTTCTTTAATATAGCAGTCTGCTCTGCCTCACATCAATCACTCAGTTGGCTAAGTACAATGGTGGCAAAAAACAAGTCCCATGAAACCCCATTTTGAAACTTGAAAAATTAGTTCAATTTTGTCTGAATTCCCTAGCCTGGCATTTCCCATTAAAATGAATGGAGATGGGACTTCCTCCCTTTCTCCAGTTATTATTAATACCTCCATGATGTAAGGAGCTAATGCCCCCGGCACGACTCGGCTCCTTCTGTTTTTTAACGAGAGTCCAGCGGTGTCATCATCCCATCAGCTATCCCACAGCGTGTCCAGAGCCTCACGCTGCTTCTGCAGCAGGGCTTCTTCCCCACACACACAGTCCTCACACACTCACAACACTCCCCTACACACTCGCAACACATTTCTCATATACTCACACACACACACACTTGCACGCACTTGCAACAGACTCCTCATAAACTCACAACACACCCCTACACATTTGCAACACGTTTCTCATATACTCACAACACACACACACACAAACACACACTTGCAACAGACTCCTCATAAACTCACAACACACACATGTACACACACTTGCAACACGGCTCTTTACACTCGCAACACGTTTCTCACATATTCACCACACACACACACTTGCAACAGGCTCCTCATACACATGCAACACACTTCCTCCCCCTCATGAGTCGTGACAGTCAGTGCTGAACAGGGCACATACCCCCCCGCTCTTAGCCCTATAAATACATTTATAAGGGGTCATAATGCTTTTATAGAGCGTAATAATTGTTAACATTAACAGTCATAACTATTTATATATACTCGCATGACTGCACTTATAGACAAAAAGGAAGCTTTATAACCTATATATAAGAATGCACTGTGCCACCTGAAGTCAGAAAAGGGCTTATGACTTAGCATTGTAATGTCTTAGGAGTACAGTCATGAGTATGTATGAATACTTCACATACTTTATGAATGCATGGTAAGCCGTTATGAATGCGTTTATATAGTGTCTTATGAATACAAGCTTCAAAGAAAGTGTTACTGCCCTCAGGATGCCCCCTAATGCCCCCAGTCATCCTACCAGTGGTGCCCTTGTCATGCAGACTGGCCTAGCTCCTGTGCCCTCAGTGGAGTGGATGTCGTCCTCATTCTCCGTCATTTAGGCAAAAAAAACACCACAACATCTCTCTCCAGCAGGTCTGTCAGCCACAGATATCACTGTGGTCCTGTCCTGCAGTCATCATGGTCGTACCCAGAGTTAAATTGGCCCAGAGCCCTCTGGAGCTCAGCTCAGCAACACAGCCAGACGGAGGTGTGCTCCATCTCCTCACAGTATTTATAGTAATACAATAGAATGAGATATTGACCACTGTGCGCAAAAAAGGGCTCTCCTCCTTTCAAAAGCCAATTTAACCACTGGTTGGACCCAGCTTGTTAGTCCCCTCTCTGAGGAGCCTATTGCAGCCCATATTAGCTCATCGGGGCCATAGACTTAGTACTGTGGACGGATGGCAGCATCTCGTAGATTATAAATATAACATAACATAACATAACATAACATAAATGTGCTGCCATAGACCCAGTCTTGCGGGTCGAGTACAGCGTTTTAAAGATTAACACTTCTAGAGCCAATGCCGTGGACCACAGCATCTTGTAGATTAACTCTTAAATTTGCTGCCATAGACCCAATACTGTGGGTGGAGTACAACGTCTCGCAGAATAACACTTAAATATGCTGCCATAGATCCAATACTGTGGCTGGACTGTATCGTCTTGTAGATGAACTCTTCAGTATGCTGCCACAGACCCAATAATGCGGTTGGACTGCATCGTCTCGTAGAATAACACTTCAGTATGCTGCCATATCGGCCATTTTACGGCTTGCTGCACTGGTACACCGCATGTCTCTTCTGCCTGTCCACTCACCTTCATCCTTCACTGCTACAGCACATTAGCTGAAGTATTGACCCTCTTTCCCCCTTATCATCTGATCTTAATAAAAATGGCAGAAGAATAATCTCTTCTATTAGGGGACTTCCCTGTTGGCGTTGGTGATGCAATAAACTTGTGCGAGTTGTGTGAAATGCAGCTCCTGAAATCTGGGCATACTTAGCCAAGCTGTCACATGCAGCAGAGATGAGTGTGTGTGTGTGTGTGTGTGTGTGTGTGTGTGTGTGTGTGTGTGTGTGTGTGTGTGTGTGTGTGTGAGTGCGTGCGTGCATGCGTGCGTGCGTGCGTCATTGAGTGACAGGCATACTCCTCCTTCTCCCAGCTCCACTGGGAGTTGGTCAAGGCCAGCCGTGTGGGGTCACAGCTGAGGGCTGCAGTCTAAGTCACTCACAGAGGTTGCTCGCCTGCAGCACAGAGGTTACTCTCGTGCAGAGAATAGTTACGGCAGGGTCACGCCTCTCATCCTCAGACACCACCTTTAGTGTCGGACTCTGTGTGTGTGAGCTTCCAAGCAGCCATCAGATGTGTGTGTGTTGTATTTACATGTAATTATCTCTTGGATTACTCTCAGAGGACAAGATGGTTAACGTCTGTGAGCTAGGCATTAATAATTATTAGAGCCAGGCTTTATCAGGGCATGGTATTAATAATATCCATAAGCTCCACTTTATCAGGGCAACAGTAAGGTTAACTTTGTAAGCTTATGCTATATCAAGGTCGTACACCCTGGGTTTTAAAACATCCCTACATATTTGCAAGCACAGCTCAGAACTCGCTCTGATTTTCTGATTAAATAAAAGTCCATGGCCAGTCTCCGGCTTTCAGTAAATATTTGATTTTCCTTAATGGAATTACTGCCCAGAAAGCGTGTTAATGCTGTTTCCTGAGGCTGTTGTTGACAGTAGGCCCAAACAGTTAGCGACAGACAGAAAAACAAAACCCACGTAAGCAGAGAGAGAGAGCAAGCAGAGAAAGGAGAGCACTTACAGAAACAGAATAAGCTGCTTTTTGCCTCCCGTTTCAGGTTCACTCAGATTGAGATTCACTCAGATTAAGATGTTTTACTCTTGATGTAATATTCAGTCAGATTAAGATGTTGTGCTCCTTATTTAAGATTCACTCAGATTAAGATGCGTTGTTGTCGGCTCTGCTGTTTGATCACAGCATGCTGTCGGTACTGTCGTGATGTATAATGCATCGAGCCTGCTGTACTGAATGATGCTGTACTGCAGCTCAGTAGGGGTACAATGTTTTATTCCGTCTGTCAGTGTACCATAATGGCACTCGGATTCAGATCCAGTTCTCCAAACTCAGCAAAGATAGTTCTGTTTGATAGTTGTGTTTGATAGTTTCGTTTGATAGCTGCGTTTGATAGTGTTTCTGTGTCTGATTGACCATGAGTACTGCCTCAAGTCTCACTCTTTCACTCTCATTCATCGCCCACCTCCATACTGTGCTGGTTTAACAAGCATGCCTGCGTTCGCTCGTTCGCTTGTTCGCCTCCTCCTCCTCCGCAGCGCACACACACTTTCCTCAGGCGCCCGTCAGGGATATTTTTATGGCACACGCGCCACAGCAATTAAGGAGGGATCAGGTAAACTGCCCGTGAAGCCTGTTTCAGCAGGAGCTCGTTAGCGCAGTAATAACCTTCAGCTCCTGAAGACCCTCAGTGCTCCACGGTTCTCTGCTGCTGCATATAGACACTATGGGGGTTATAGAGACACTATGGGGCTCATAGAGACATTATGGGATGTCATAGAGACATTGTCGGGTAATAGACACTATCTGGGGCGTCATGGAGACACTTTGGGATTCATAGACACACTATAGAGTGTAAAAGAGACACCATGGGGTTTACTGAGACACTCCGGGCTTCATAGAGACATTATGGGATGTCATAGAGACACTATTGGGTCTATAGATACTGTAGGGGTTAATGGAGACATTATTGGGTTTATAGAGACACTATGGGATCATTCGCACTGTATGGTGTAATAGACACTATAGGGTTTATGGAAATACTATGGGGTGTCATAGAGACATTGCCGGGTTTATAGACACTATCTGGGGTGTCATGGAGACACTTTGGGATTCATAGACACACTATAGAGCGTAAAAGAGACACTATGGGGTTTACTGAGACACTCTGGGCTTCATAGAGACATTATGGGATGTCATAGAGACACTATTGGGTCTATAGATACTGTAGGGGTTAATAGAGACATTATTGGTTTTATAAAGACACTATGGGATCATTCGCACTGTATGGTGTAATAGACACTATAGGGTTTATGGACATACTATGGGGTGTCATAGAGACATTGCCGGGTTTATAGACACTATCTGGGGTGTCATGGAGACACTTTAAGATTTATAGACACAATATAGGGCATAAAAGAGACACTATGGGGTTTATAGAGACATTATGGGGTTTATAGAGACTCTATAGGGGTTTATAGAGACATTGTGGGTGGCATAGGGACACTATGGGGGTTTACAGAGCCAGTCAGCTGTGGGGGTGATCATGTGAAAAGGGCTAGTCGGAAGTGGGCAGTGGGTCTTCTGGAGACTGCTAGTGCCT
>CM059285.1:5948100-5953100 GCA_030347295.1 Setipinna tenuifilis
TCAGTCGTGCTATAGGTTGGAAGCGGAGTTGTCTTTCTTATGTCTCATTCGAACTACACAAGCGACACGCTTCTGCAAACTTGCATAGTGTGGTTACAACCCATGGAGGACCGCAAAGGCGGATTTAGATATGCCGTTCACACTGTTACGAGTTGATGAACCACTAAAGCGGTTTTAGAAACATTATTATAAAAGCTACTTAGTGTTACAGCATTGCTTTCTTAATGCGCCAGCATTGCTGTTGTTATGCCCTAGCAGCAATCTTACTGGCCCAGCATCAGTCACACACACAGATATACACACACACACACACACACACACAAACTCACTTCCACTTCAGAACAGCATCAGTGTTCACATACCAAGCATCTGGCAACACACACACACACACACACACACACACAAACACTTCAGAACAGCATCAGTGTTCACACACCAAGCATCTGACAACACCCACACACACACACTTCAGAAAAACTTCAGTGTCCACACACAAAGCACCTAGCTACACACACACACACACACACACACACACTCATACACACAAACAGACTCATCTCAGTTCAGAAAAAAAACATGCTGTAATATACATATATGCACAATTAAACATAAACACATTGTTGCGTAAACAGAAAACAGTAAATCTTGTAGTAGGTATGTGTATTCATGTGTGTGTGCTTGTGTGTGTGTGTGTGTGTGTGTCTCTGTGTCTCTCTCATGCGCATGCACACTCTCATTTCAGCCTAGCAACACAGGTGCAGCCGGCTGTCTGGGGGGATGGATGCTGTAATTGTTGGCCATTATGGAGGAGAATTGGCAGTGCAGTGGAGACGAGCTCTGTGATTGGTCTCTCACGCCATTGGCTCAGGCACAGTGCCCACTCACTTTCATTGGTCATCAGCAGCGCAGGGGCGGGGACAAAGTGTTCAGCAAGCACACCTTCAATTATTTATTTATTTCACTTGAGCTTCACATTATGAAAGGCATCTGTAGGGAAAGGTGCGTTAGCAAAGGCATAAGTAATAAAGAAAACCCTGTTGTGCCTAATTGTATTAGCAAAGCTTCGTCTTATCATTCTAACATTAGCATAGATATAGCATTATGATAATGCTAGCATAATTAGAGCATCAGTTTAAACTGTGCAGGAAGCTCTGACATGACACGACTCTACACTCCTAAGATTATATCTAATGAGAGATATTAGCATTAAGAGAATGAGAGACTATGTCTAATGAGAGTGATGTTAGCGTTTAGCGTACGGCAGGAGATGATATCAAATGACACATGCTAGCGTTTAGCATATGGAAGGAGATGATGCCTGATGACTGTCGTGGGGTGGGCTGGGCTGGGCTGGTGGAATGACTTCATGTGCGGCGGGTTGTGTTAGTTTTGAGATGGTTAGGCCCTTTTACTGGCATATTGTCTTAGCGTCGCGACGCTTACGGCCTTTTAGCGGGGGATTGTCTTAGCGGCGTTCACGCCCTTTAGTGGGTACTCCTCCAGTCTTTGTGGAGGGAAGAACGCTGCTGTAATCGGCGTAGATGATCAGCATTCAAAGAGGCTAAATCCCATAAGCCTCTGGAGCGGTACACAGATTGCTGTAATTAATATGAACCGTTAGCTGCACACACATACGCACACACACACATACACACTACCGCAGTCTCAGGAAGATACTCAGGGATGACTCCAGGGAACAGTGGGAGATGAAAGAGATGTACACAAGCATTCAGCAACATGCACACACAAACACACACACACACACACACACAAACACATGCATAAACACAGATTTTAGCACTCAGCAGAAAGCAGCACACCCGCACCAGAGAGAGAGATGCGGGGGTGTGATGCGTAAGGGGTACAGGCAGAGGTTAAATTGGGGCGGAGACCTTCTGCTCCTAGCTCCGCCCCCTCATTTCAGCAATACACCCAGCCATGCTACAGTATTTATAGTAATAGATATCTATCTAGAATACATAGATATTGACCACTGTGAGTAAAGAAGAGCTCCCCCTCTTTACAAAGGCCAGTTTAACCACTGGATACAATCACAAACACACACACACATTTACTCACACATTTGCATACACACACATACAATCAAACACATTTACACACTCACATAAACACATGTACACAAACACATACAGACATAAACGCATTTGCATATACAGACGTAAACTTCACCCACACACACAAACACACAGTAGCTTGGGGGAGATGCTGTTTTTCTCCTTTAATTAAAGAGTGTGTGTGTGTGCGTGTGTGTGTTAAATACTGGTGTGAAACTGGAGCCCTTCCTCTCCCTCATGCTTCTCCTCCTCATCCTTCCATTGCTGGGTACTGGTCTGAAGTGTGTGTGTTTGTGTCTGTGTCAAAAGCTGGCCTTCCTCATCCTCCTAACCATCCTCATCCTCGCTAGATGTCTGGGGAGGGTTAGGGTTAGAGTGTGTCCCCAGCACACACACACACATTTGCAGTCTAGAGTCTGAGCTGAGCTATTAGGGGGTGGCTTTGGGTGCACCCCCACACCACAACCTCAACACATCCCCTGTGAGTGTCTCTTTCTAGCCGTGTGAAAGACTGATGTTGAGTCTTAGTCAACGCAGCCTAACGTATGGCTGCAATAGGTATGGAAATGTTAGTGAATACAGCCATCCTCACACATAAACACACACACATGCTCATTGATCTGTGCAACACACACGTGCAGACATCTTACATGTTCTCCGATCTCCGTGTTGCCCGTGTGTGTGTGTTGTGCAGATGTGCCTAAGATCTTGGGCACCAAGACTCACACACACAAGATCTAATATGCTACACACACACACACACATCTGATAAGTTCTCCATGTTGTTGTGTTGTTGTGCAGACACCCCTAAGATCCTGGGCGCCGTGACTCACACACACACAAGATCTAGTATGCTACACACACACACACACACACACACATCTGGTAAGTTGTCCTTGTTGTTGTGCAGACGCCCCTAAAAGCAACACACACAGACACACATCTAATAAATTGTCCTTGTTGTTGTGTTGTTGTGCAGACGCCCCTAAGATCCTGGGCGCGGTGACGGTGTACACGTGGGAGGGGAACCCTGCCAACATCAGCTGCGAGGTGCTCGCCCACCCCAGTGAGGTCGCCCTCTACTGGCTCCGAGACGGACTGCAGCTGCCCTCCTCCAACACCACCAACATCCGGATCTTCAACACACCTTCAGCAAGCTTCCTGGAGGTACGCACACACACACACACACTCACACACACACACTTATACAGATATACACACACGCCCAACACCACCAACATCTGGATCTTCAACACACCTTCACACACACACACACACACACACAAACACAGAACACCACCAATGTCAAGATGTACAACACATCCTCAGCAAACTTCCTGGAGCTAAACAAACACACACACACTCACACAGATACACACATACGCCCAACACCACCAACATCAAGATCTATAACACATCCTCAGCAACCTTCCTGGAGGTACACACACACACACACTCACACACTTACACAGATACAAACACATCCAACACCAGGATCTCATCAGAGGTGTGTGTGTAGCATCTGAAAAGTATTCCCAGCGCTTTACTTTTTCCACATATTATGTTACAGCCTTATTCCAAATTGTATTAAATTAATCTCTTCCCTGAGAGTTCCACACACAATACCCCAACATGACAATGTAAAAAAAGTTTTTTTGTTTTGTTTTTTTTTTGTTTGTTTTTTAGATTTTTGAAGATTTATTAACAATACAAAACTAAGAAATCACATTTACGTAAGTGTTCACAGCCTTTGCCATGAAGCTTCAAATTAAGCTTCGGTGCATCCTGCTTCCACTGATCATCCTTGAGATGTTTCTACAGCTTAATTGGAGTCCAACTGTGGTCAATTTGGTTGATTGGACATGATTTGGAAAGGCGCACACACCTGTCCATATGAGGTCCCACAGTTAACAGTGCATGTCAGGGAACAAAAACACCAAGCATGAAGTCAAAGGAATTGTCTCTAGATCTCTAAGACAGGATTGTTTTGAGGCACAAATCTGGAGAAACATTTTTGCTGCTTTGAAGGTCCCAATGAGCACAGTGACCTCCATCATTCAGAAATGAAAGAAGTTTGGAACCACCAGAACTGAGCGATTGGGAGAGAAGGGCCTTAATCATGGAGGAGAACCAAGAACCCAATGGTCAATGCTCCATCGTTCCTCTGTGGAGAGAGGATAACCATTCAGCCACCATCTCTACACCAATCCACCAATCAGGCCTGTATGGTAGAGTGGCCAGATGAAAGCCACTCCTTAGTAAGAGGCACATGGCAGCTCGTCTGGAGTTTGACAAAGGACACCTGACGAACTCTTAGGCCATGAAAGACTAAATTCTCTGGTCTAATGAGACAAAGATTGAAGTCTTTTGATGTGAATTCCAGGCGTCATGTTTGGAGGAAACCAGGCACCGCTCATCACCAGGCCAATACTATCCCTACAGTGAAGCATGGCGGTGGCAGCATCATGCTATGGGGATGTTTTTCAGCATCAGGAACCGCCAGACTAGTCAGAAGAGGGAAAGATGAATGCAGCTATGTGCAGAGACATCCTGGATGAAAACCTTTTCCAGACCACCCTTGACCTCAGACTGGGCTGATGGTTCATTTTTCAACAGGACAACGACCCGAAGCACACAGCCAAGATTTCAAAGGAGTGGCTTCAGGGCCATTTTGTGAATATCCTCAAGTGGCCCAGCCAGAGCCCAGACTTGAATCCAATTGAACATCTCTGGAGAGATCTGAAAATGGCTGTCTCCCATCCAACCTGATGGAGCTTGAGAAGTACTGCAAGGAAGAATGGCCGACAACTACCTAAAGATAGGTGTGCCAAGCTTGTGGCATCATTTAAAAAGACTTGGAAAAAAGGCAATTGCTGCCACAGGTGGATCAACAAAGTATTACAGTTTTTTTCAACCTTTTACACA
>CM059285.1:5958100-5980600 GCA_030347295.1 Setipinna tenuifilis
CTTAGTGTGTGTGTGTGTGTGTGTGTGTGTGTGAGAGAGAGAGAGTGAGTGTGAGTGTGTGGGATGTCTAAGTTTGTGTGTGTGGGATGTCTAAGTGTGTTTGTGTGTGTGTGTGTGTGTTTCAGACGTGCCCTTCTCTCCCACTATTGAGCTGGTGCAGGGGTGTGTGATGTCTTAGTGTGGGTGTGTGTGTGTGTGCGTGAGTGTGTGTGATGTCTAAGTGTCTCTATGTTTGTTTGTGTTTCAGACGTGCCCTCCTCTCCCACTATTGAGCTGGTGGAGCCCTACTCCAGCACGGCGAAGGTGGAGTTTCTGGCCCCAGAGTCCTCAGGGGGCGTGGCCATCCTCAAGTACCACGCCCAGTGGAGGGTGGAGGGACACGGCAAATGGGAGGAGCGAGTCTACGACGCCAAGGACGGTGAGTGTGTGTGTGTGTGTGTGTACATGTGTGTGTGTGTAAGTGTAAATGTGTATGTGTCTGTCAGTGTGTGTTTGTGCGTGCATGTGTGTGTGTAAGATTGTGTATGCATGTGTGTGTTGTGTGTGTGTGTGTGTGTGTGTGTATTAGCACGTGTATGTGTAGGTTTGCTTCTGCTAGTGTGTGTGTGCGTGTATATGTGTGTGATGTTATGCCCCATACAGTGCGTCATAGCCAGTATGGTCTGTATGGCTCTCTTCTAAAGTGACTCATTGAGATTGTGTGTGTGTGTGTGTGTGTGTGTGTGTTTGTGTGTGGAGCTGCATCTGACGGCTGTAGTCATGTCATAGCTGCTCTTTTAATTAAATGTCATAGGAAGTTATTCAGCATCTCTCCACACACACACACACACACACACACACACACAAACATACACACTCAGCACTCCCACACACTCCACTCTCTCACACACTCACAGTGTTTTAATCAATCCAGCTGTCAGCTCAACAGACTGCACTATCTCAGCCTCATCAGTCCTGTTCCTGACATCTACACACACACACATACACACACATACACACACACCTCATACATACATCATACACACTTATCACCCACCTGCAGTTACAAAATCTGTGCGCGCACATGTGTGTGAGTGTGCGTGCATGTGCACATATGTGTGTGGGTGTGTGTATGTCTCAGTGTGTGTGTGCGCAAGTGTGTGTGAGTGCGTGTTTCTGTGTGAGCGTGTGTGTGTGCACGGACGTGAGTGTAAGTGTGTGTATGTGCGTCAGGGATGGAAACCGGCACCAGCCAGCAGCCAATTGCTGGAGAAATATGGAGGTGGATGTGGGGCCATTATGTCAGAAAAAAATGATTTTACGTTGACTGGCTGGAGAAATTTGCCATTTATTTCTCAGCGGCTCATAAAGGCTCACATTTTGTAAAGTTAATTTCCAACCCTGGTGTGCGTGTGTGTGTGTGTGTGTGTGTGTGTGTGTGTGTGTGTGTGTCTGTGTCTGTGTCTGTGTGTGTGTGTGTGTGTGTGTGTGTGTGTGTGTGTGTGTGTGTGTTTGACTGTGTTCGTCTTGTGTCTTGTGCAGCGGAGGTGAGCAGCATCACCATCCAGCGTCTGAAGCCGGCCACACACTACGAGGTCAAGATCTCCGCCGTCAACGGGAAGGGGGAGGGGGAGAGTAGCCTGCCCACTGTCTTTAAAACCGAGCCTGTCCGTAAGTACACACACACACACACACACACACACACACACACACACACACCGTGAGCTGTGTATTGATGTATTGTACTGTGAGTGTGTGACAGGGGCCCCCTCCGCTCTGCTGTGTGAGCTGCTGCTCCCTCTGGTGGCCATCTGTGAGAATGCGCATCTTTGAGCTCGCTCTGCTTCTTTAGAGATGGACTATTAACAGACACACAAACATACACACACTCACGTACACACACACACACACTTATTTTGTCTTTATTGCCATTTAAGAAATTTAATTAAACGATTCATTTATTTTTTTTCTCTCTTCATGTGTCATGTTGACATCCCCGGACCTTTTAGGTTATACTTACTCAAGTAAGTGCCTGCTAGGGTAGAATCAGTCATTAATGGATTAATTAATTAACAATTTCATCAATAATTTGTTATGCTCTTGCACAATTATCTATTTGGTCATACTAAAAGTTTTTTTTGTCGAGTGTATTTGTAGTGTAGTTTCACTCGCTATGTTCTCAGAGTAGCCCATCTAACCTGACTCATGACTGACCTGCTTGCGTTCAGAGGGAGATGTTTCAGTGTGTGTGTGTGTGTGTCCACCTGTTTCTCCCGGCTCACGCAAACAGATGGCATGTTCCATTTCTTCGACGAGGGCGCAGGTTTGTTCCATTTTCACGCCCGTTATTTCATTACACACACAATTACGGACACACACATTAGGCACACACTTACGGGCACGCACACACACATCAGCTAATGGGTTAACCAGCCCACTATGATGAAGGCGGTTGTCATGGTAACCCCCGTACAGGAGTGTGAGTTTCTTAATGAAGCATGTTGAAATAAAATTGCTGTAGGTCAAAGTGTTGTATTGTAAGCATTCATTCATATGGATACAGTAGAAATATTATTTATGACACTTACATATGTGGTTCAGGGTGTGTTTCTGAGGAAATATGTGTGTATAGGGGTTATTCCCAGTTTTTTCATCCCTGGCTGTTAAATGTGCGTGTGTGGTGTAAGGAGTAGCAAACTGAGAAAGAGGTATATGCCCAAATGTGAAATTGTGTGTGTGCTGTGTCTCTTGTGTTGTGGTGTGTGTGTGTGTGTGTTAGAGATGCCCCACTAGCCCCTGTACTGAGCGGAACCCCAATGTGTGTGTGAGTGTCTGTGTGTGTGTGTGTGTGTGTGTCAGGTCAGTGTGAGCTACTTCCAGTCTCATTAGTTTGACTAGCCCATCTAATGATGGCACAAACTGTCTGGCACACACACAAACACACACACACACACACACACAGCTGCCAGTCTTTGTCTGGACACACGGTTTCAGTGCACCATCATGTACTTGCATGTACTTATGTAATTCCCAGATATAAAAGACACACACACACACACACACACTGACACACAGACAAGCTCTAAAGTTGCCATTTTTTAGTTATGTAACTGTTTCAGTGCGCGCGCACACACAAACACATTTATTTACACATTCACACAAACACACACACACACACCCTGAGTGCCAGAACATTCTGCTTTGTTATGAAACACACACACATTCACACACTGTCAGTGTCACCGTCCCTGAGAGATCAGACGCCAGTAGTAATGTGTGCACGGCATGATGGGAAAGGGTGTCATGGCAGGGAGATGACTATCGGGGTCAAAGGTTGTGAAAGGTCAATCTAGTTGTGTTTCCTCAGGGGTAATTTGTGCAGAATGTAAAAAGCTACATACAAACATACACACATGCATGTAAACAGACAGACAGACACACACACACACACACAGTCACTCCTGTCTAGGGCTTGCACGTACACAGACACACACACCCACATATATCCACACACACATTGTCCAGGATTTGCACATGAACACACACACACACACACAGCCTCACCCACACATACCCACACATACATTGTTCAGGATTCACACCTGCACACACACACAGACACATATTCTGTCTCCTCCAAGGCCTGGCTACCTCAGAACTCTAGCCTCTGAAGTCTGTGCTGTGTTTGTCTCACGTGTGTGTTTTCCAGTTCATACTGAAATGAATGGAAAGAGTGTAAATAATGCAGGTCTGTCACCCTCCCTCCCTTTGTCTGTGTGTGTGTGTGTGTGTGTGTGTGTGTGTGTGTGTGTGTGTTGTGCTGCTCTCTCTCCTGCTGGCAGTACACTCTGGGCTCATGTCCATCTTTGTGACTCCCACTCCTGTGCTGATTCCAGACTCCAGGTTTTAGCACACGCCGTGTGAATTCTTTTTTCTGAGCCTCCTAAAAGAGTTCCCTGCGTGCATGCGCGCGTGTGTGTGTGTGTGAGAGTGTGTGTGGGCACGCTAATGTCTTTAGTGCAGGTCGAGTAGGGAGATCAGATTGTATTTATAGGAGGATGTTAGGAGCAATGACTTTAAGAGGAGCACTAACTTTTTCAATCTAAGTGCTTGTTGGCAGGGCATCTGTGTTTGTGTGTGTGTGTGTGTGTGTGTGTGTGTGTGTGTGTGTCTATGTCCGTGCGTGCGTGTACCAGGCCAGCTCAATTGTTAGTTTGTGTGTGTGCTGCAGAGTTAAGCTATTGGAGATTGGGGTATTGGCCCACAGAGAAACACTGAAGTGCTGCCATCTCCCCTCACACACACACACACACACACACACACACACTTACACACACAAACATAGACAACAAAAGCCCTTATGTAGAGCGTGGGACTGGAGATGTCCTCATTGTTTGACCCCGGACCTGGAAGAAAAAGCCCTTTGGGTTCCAAGAGGTTGATCAGAGGAACTTCTCTCGTCTCTCCCCTCCCTGTGTTTCCCCTCGTTCCCTGTTCTGTTGTTCTGTTGTGGTCTGTTGTTTTCTGTTATGTGACATAGAAGACTTTCTACATTGTAGAGACATGCAACTTAGCGAATCGCCCATAGAAATGCATGGGGAAACTTTGCGAATCAGCCATAGAAATGCATGGGGAAACTTAATGAATCGCCCATAGAAATGCATGGGGAAACTTCATAACGCAACATACTGAAGCGCCCATAGAAGTGCATGGGGAAACTTAATGAATCGGCCAAAGAAATGCATTGGGAAATGTTGCAACGCAATGTGGTAAATCACCGATAGAAATGCATGGGGAAACTTGATGAAATGCATGGGGAATTGTAGTGAAGTGCCTGACGAAATGCATGGGAAAACTTTATAACACTCGTCCCTATAACTTGTGTGAACAGCAGTGTTATTTTTAACGCGCAAGGGGTTCTTTCGAACGAAAGATTGGCTTAGCTACACTACATAAACAATAACTATAACAATAATTACACGATTATTCCCACAAAAAAAGAAACCAGGCAACATATTCAGGCGGCGCTGAATGTAAAGGAATACATGAGGCGTGAATTCCAAATGCTCTTTGCGCTCAAAGCGCGGTGTATTGAAAAAAACAAGAAAACAGCCCTTTTGTCCCCGTTCACCAGAATTAAACTAAAAGTCCATACTAAAGGCAAACATTAGTCCATGCTGGATTGAGATGCCAGTCCTAGTGTCCAACCAGGAAGACAGGTAGGCCTTCCACGTCCGAAAAAAACGCAACGAAAACTGTAATCCACCAAAAAGGACAAAAAGAAGAAAAAAACGGATACTTGCGTTGTCGTTACACCCGCAACAAAAACGAATACCAACAAAAAATACGGCTGGTCTTGCTGGATCCTAAGGATGCCGTAAGCCTTCTCCGCGAGGTAAGTGAAGTCTCTTTAGGAGCACGTCCTCTTTCAGGAGACGCGCTTTTAGTTTACAAATGTTCTCCCCAGACGATTGTATTTCAAAAAATAGTAAGTATACATTCAAAACGAACAAAGGAGACACTTTTTCTTGTTAAACAAGGCTGCAGTTTAAACACTGACGCTCGACAAAACTTTCCCACACACCCGCACTTGCTGCTTACACCTAGGAACGCCCAGCGCACCTAAAGCACCTGTATATCTAAGATAGGGTGCACGGCACTGGCAATATCGGTCGGCTGAATTAAAACATACCCCCTCCATACCACATTACGCACAGTGGATTATACACATTCTTCATACATACAGCACTGCAATTATAGTATCCAAACCATTACATGTAAACATATGTAATGTATTACCATAGCTGTACATCATTAATTTTCTGGACACTCATATTAATGTGAGGCTGTCACAACTTCATAACGCAACTTAGTCAATCACCTATAGAAATGCATGGGGTATCGTAGTGAATCGCCCATAGAAATGCATGGGGAATCGTAGTGAATCACCTATAGAAATGGATGGGGAAAATTCATAATGCAAAAATGGCGGTTATCTGCCAAAATCCCGCCTCTTCCGCTGCCAAGAGCCAATAGACCTTTCCAGTGGAACCGCTAGTCCCGCCCCCTCCGTAGCGACCGTAACTATGTCCCACAACCACAGCTGACTGTCCCACAAAACGCAGGCAGACAAATGGCAGGTGAAGGTAACTTGTCATTAATACCAGATTCAATTTATGTGGCCTCGCTACCACGACCAATATCTAAACGGGCTAGTCAGAGAGGACTAAACTTCTACACACAAGGGTACATTCACAACATAAAAATTACAAAGTTACACAATGGGGATGTAATTGTCGAGGCTTTATTTAGGAGATCGATGAGAAAGACAGAAAAGCCTCATTGTCTGTTTATGATATTAAGCCTAGAACTACAGGACAAAATAGTGGAGTCAACTTGCTCATGTAAAGTAGGGTGAGTAGGCCTAGTAAATACAATAACTGAATACATACACTCAAAATATGAATAGTCTGTTGTAGCATTTTTGTTTCGTGTGTTGCAGGTTGAATGGGCATTGCTCCCACGTAGTCGGACTCATTAAGTCTCATGACACTAAGTACAATGTACCTTTACTAGCCTAGCACAGAAAACAGCGCTAACAACATCTGAAACTATTCCCGGTTGTAAGCTAGCATTCTACACAGTTCTTAATTAAAATAAATAGATGTCTTCAATTTCCTTATCTTTGAACAAACGACCTTGTGCTTGTTGATGTTGTTGACGTTGAGCTGCGAGTGTGGCCTTCCGCAACACTTAATCCATCTTAAACACTTTTCGTAATTAGTTTTAGGTTTGGGAAATAAAATAAAGCGACTTCCCTGAAGCCTTTCAAGATACCGCTCATCCGCCCGACATGTCCCCCAAGCACATCGCAACATCATTTTCACGTTTGTTTAATTTACAATCTAGCTGCTACTGTTACCTTCTGCTACGTTAATCAGCTGTTGGTGCTATGGAAACCTGGTTTGTTTGTGGGACAAGGAATTCACCATGTGGGCTTCCACAACTGCTGCAATCTGATTGGCTGCCCTTTTACATTTGATTGACAGTTCGGAAAGGTCTATTATCTGCTGAACTGTACAAACGGTGTAACAGTCTTCTTGCAGTCGTGCTTCACTGTATGACACTTGCCGTGTAGTCAAGCATACAAAAACCCACGAAAAGAAGGGGCTTTACTTTTTTATTTTGATACAAAAACACCAAACTTTTCAGACCATTTCAGTCAGGATTTCAAAGTGACTCTTGTCATGTATTTTTTATATCCAGTAGTCCTCAGAAAGTGCAAATATTCTTCTCCCCCCATTCATTTTGATAGGAGCCTGATCTTGTTATTCCAAAAAACTGCCTGAAGGTGTTGCCAACATGGCCGCTGAGTGGTGGATCTCTATGTAGAAAATCTTTGGTAACCTTCCCCCTCGTTTCTCAGAAGCCTCCGTTCAGTTTTGTTGTGTTTTGTTGTGTGATGTTCTGTGTGGTTTTGGTCCAGATAGCAAATGTTCCGCATCCAAACGGAACAGTGTTGCTATCAGGGGCCCGTTGACGTTTGCGTGGAACGTTGTCTGCTTTGATTCCTTTGTTTGTTCTTGTCGTCCGTTTTTTTACGTTTTCGTCTGAAGTCTGTTGTGTTGTTTTTCTTTTTGTCTTTTTCATGTCACCTCCTCTGTTTTCCCTTTCCACCAATCACGTGCGTGCATGTCCTGTGACTTTGTCATGTGACTTGCATGATTGCCGATGGTGTCTTCGTCATCTGCAGCGGAAGGTAAAACACACATCGCCATCACACACACTCATACACATCTCCATCTCACACACACACACGCACACAGACACACACACAGCTCTTCTCATCACCCACCCATCTCCATTTCATCTGATGGTGCGCACGCGCATACATACACACACAAACATTTCATCTCATCTGATGACTGCACACAAAATACAAACACACACACGCGCACACAGACACACACATACACACACACACACACACACACAAACACACACACACACACACACACACAGCAAATCTGATTTCCCACATGGCTCCTGTGATTTTAGTTCATTTGTCTTCACCACTCATGCACACACATGCGCAAACACACACACACACACACACACACACACCTGAAACTTGTTTACAGTTGATTTCCTTGTTGTGAAAGGCTATTCCATGAGTTCCTTCTCCAGCCTCCATGATCTGGCAGCCCCTATTTTGCCAGATGCCAGCTCAGTGGTAGATTCAAGGTTACTGTTTAGAGTCACGCCTCTCCCAGAAAACACCCCCATGTGCAGTGTGTGTGTCTGTGTTTCTGTGTCTCTGTGTCTCTCTGCGTGTTTGGTGGGTCTCAGCTGCAACCTGCATCATTATCATCAAAAGTCCCTCTTGTCACACTACATCATCAGGCTCTCTCCACTCATCCTTTTCTCTCCACTCCTCTCCTCCTCTGCTCCACTCCTCTTTCATCCTTTTCTTTTCTCCTCTCCTCAAGCCCCATCCTCCCCTCTCCTCTCCTCTCCTCTCCTTCTCTTTTCTCCTCTCCTTTCCTCTCCTTTTCACCTACCCTCCTCTTCTGTTCTCTCCTCTCCTCTTCACCTCTCTTTTCTTCTTCTCTCCCCTTCTGTCCTCTCCCTCTCTCCTTTCCCCTCTCCTCTCCCCATGTATCCCCCCCATTCTACTCTCCTCTCTTCCTCTCCTCTTTTCTCTCCATCTCTCGTCTCCTGTTCTGGGACTGTCCTCCCACCTGGTTGCTGCCTTCAGAGGCACCAATCACTTTCATGTCTCCCACACACTCCACATGACCACACACACACACTAGCAAACACACACACGCATACACACACAAACACAACCACTCACTTTCATGTCCCCCTACATGCTCTGACAAGCTTCCCATCACCACACACACACCAGCAAACACACATGCACACACACACACACACACACACACACACACACACACACACACACACAACCACTCACTTTCATGTCCCCCTACACACTCTGACAAGCTCCACATCACCACACACACTCCAGCAAACACACAAATACAAACACATAAACTCACACAACCACTCACTTTCATATCCTCTACACACTGACAAGCTCCACAACAGCAAACACGATACAAACACACACACACACACGGAGCCACTCGCTTTCATGTTGCTCACAAACACCCTGACAAGTTCCGTCATGGATATACCACGCACACACACACACACACACACACACACACACACACAGACATGCACGCATGCACACACACATACACACACACACTGTCTTTCATTTGTTGTTTCATGTGTTGAATGTGATTCTGCTGAGGATATTTATAACCAGCTCAGGGAGATGAGCCACCAGAGACTGCTTTGAGCCTCCCCAACTCACCACAGTGAGACAGGAAGTGATGTCGTTCTCCACCCTTGATCTAAACAGGAAGTGATGTCATGCTCCACCCTTTAGTGTGAGAGGAAGTGATGTCATGCTCTATCCTTGTGAAAGGGATGTCATCCTCCACCTTGGAGTGAGAAGAAGTGATGTCATGTTTCGTCCTCTGGTGTGAGAAGAAACCATGTTGAAACCAAGATGCTGTTCCCAGAGGCCTCGAGATACATGCCCGTGTTTCAAATGATCTGTTTGTGCGTGTGTGTGTGCAGGAGAGCCCAGTGCCCCTAAGCTGAAGGGATCCCTGCAGCCCCAGGGTAACTCCTTCAAGGTCACCTGGATCAAACAGGATGACGGCGGCTCCCCCATCACACACTACCTGGTCAGATACAAAGCGGTGAGTCTCGCGCATGCGCACGTACACGCACACCCACACACACACACACACCTGTCAGACACTACTTGGGCAGGTACAAAGCCGTGAGTTTTTTATTTTAATACCAGCGCCGGTACAGACCACACTGGGAATGGGAATGTTGTTACTAAAGGCAAGCAGTGGTTAAAGCTGTGGTTAGCCTATCAGTTGTGACACCTGCTTTGAATGGGATGTTAAAGCTGTAGTTTGCATAGTAATTGACGCTGGCTTTGAATGGGAATACTAAAGCTGTGGTTAGCCTACCATTGTTGACGTTGTTTCTTAAACACACACACGCACACACACAGAGGGTACAAAGCAGTTATTCTAAGGCGCACACACACTGTCACAGTAATTCATCCAACCTCAGTGAAGTACACATATAAACTTGAGTCACACTGAAACCCTGATTCAAGTGGTCCAAATGTAGCGGAATTCCTTAGATAGTGGCCTTTATTTACTTATGCTGCAGTAAGCCGAGGCCTTTGTTTTTCAGGCTTGTATCAGAGGCTGGCCTTTATTTTTATTTTTCTCCAGCAACATCTGACATTGCAGTGGCACTGCACTCTTTAATTAGACATTTATTTCTCACGGCAATTCCATATGGCTTTAATACTGACTGTTTAAAATTCGGATCGATCAGTAACAGAATTAATATAACCACTGTATCAGTCTGAACGAAGTTTATTTATTCAGGTGTTGTCTTACCAGTGCTGTTACAACTCTGTCGAAAAAATCAAAGCAGGACTGCAGCACACATTTAAAACATTCATTTACGCAGTTACTGTTTTTCATGATTTATTCTGGGGTGGCTTGCTCTCAGTAATAATGTTTCACAACTAAATCATAGAATGCAGATACATAAACATGCAGATAGTTCCCTTTACAGCACTTTATCAAAATATAGAGGAAAAAGTCAAATTGGCGGTACTTTTAAAGACATTTAAACAGAAATTTAATCGACAGTGCAGTTGTGTATGTTACCATACAATGACATTTTTTTTTCATCAGCCAAATACCTGCCAGATCAGCTATATTGTGTAAATTGTTCTTGTTTACTGATGGGAATGGTTGCTAAGGGAATAAAAAACCACAGTCTGCTTTGAACCAATGTAAAAGCTGAAATCGCACACTGAGGGTTGTGTTATTCCTATGATTTTATGCAGTGTTAAAATGTTTTGCCCAGATTTTATTTTGGGGCCAGCCTTTATTTGTTTGTATCGAGCACGCCCCCTGCGATTATACTAGTCCCCGCTATTCATTTAGTGTAGCCATTTTTGTTTCAGGAAATTTGTGCTTGTGTGTTAATCTGTGTGTGTGTGTGTGTGTGTGTGTGTGTGTGTGTGTGTGTGTGTGTGTGTGGAGCAGAAGTCAGCCCAGGAGTGGCACCAGGAGATGCGTCAGCCGGGCGCCAGCGAGTATGTGGTGCTGAGCGGACTGAGCTGGGACACGGAGTACCAGCTCCTGGTGCTGGCCGAGAACATCCAGGGCAAATCACCAGCCGCCAAACTCACCTTCAAGACCGCCGCCCAGCCCGCCGCCACCTCAGGTACACACACATCATACACGCACATGCACACACACACACATATAATATATGCACACATACACACATCATACATCAGACATACTTACATATCATACACACAGGCACACACAGAGAACATCCAAATCACTTCAGGACACTCACCTTCAATACCACCGCATAGCCCACCACTACATCAGGTACACACACACACACACATCATATGCACATTTCACATACAGAAAAACATGCAGCACATTTAGTGCAAATCCTCCACTGCACACGTCACGATCAAGAACACTGGAGAGGACATCTCTATGCCAGTTACACACACGCGCACACACATACACCTCATACAGCGTGCACACACACATACACATCACACAGACAAAGACACACACACACCCACACACACACACACATTCTACAGGCAATGGTGAAGTTACAGGGCATATCAACTGCACACTCACCCAGTTATGCTCAGTTGACGTTCCACACATGGGGCACCTACACACACACACACACACATACACACACACACACACACGCACTAACACACATGGGAGCTTGCACTTCACCTGAACTGTGAGGAGGGAACAGTGTGTGTGTCTAGATACCTGCAGTATCCAGCTACCCTCCCTAACTCACTGACACATAAGCAGGCAGACTGTGGGTGTGTGGATGCCAACTGTGTGACACCCACTCACTGACGCATTAGCAGGGAAACCGCTTGTGTGTGGACTCCTGTTGTGTGACACCCACTGATTCTAAGTCTGTGACGCAAAAGGAGGGAGACCGTGTGTGCATGCGTGTGTGTGTGTGCGTGCGTGTGTGTGTGTGCGCGACAGGTGGGGACACCCATTGTGTGATGCCCCCTGTTTAACTCACTGACGCATGTGACACATCCACTAGACTCCTGACATCCATCTGTAGCTGCTGGTTTGCCACGCTAACAGCTCTGCGCCGCAATGCTAACTTTAGCACTAGCAATAAGCACCACACAAAGCACTGTTGTCCACTTACAGTTGGGAATGCTAATACTAGCGTCAGTACAGTACCCACTGGGAATGGGAATGTTGGTACCACAGGCAAGCAGTCTTGACACTGGCTTTTTATGGGAATGCTAAAGCTGGGGTTAGCCTATCAGTTGTGACACTTGCTTTGAATGGGAATGTTACAGTAAAGCTGTAGTTAGCATAGTCATTGACACTGGCTTTGAATGGGAATGTAGAGCTGTGGGTAGCCTATGCTAGCAGTGTTGACATTGGCTTTGAATGTGAATGCTAAAGCTGTGGTTAGCCTACAGTGTGGACACTAGCTGTCAATGGGAATGTGAAGCCATGCTTAATATAGTGTGTTGACCTAGCTTTAACTGGGAATGCTGAGGCTGTGGTTAGTCTAGCAGTGTTGACACTGGCATTGAATAGGACTGCTAAAGCCATGGTTAGCGTAATGTGTTGACATTGAGTCGTGGTTCAGCTCAAGGTTTCTTCCTCCTCAAAAACCATCCATAGGGAGTTTGTCCTTGCCCCAGTACTCCTGGGGGGGGGCAGAATTTCAATTTAAATTCGTCATTAAATTCCAATTTAAATTCTCTGTTTTAATTCTCCATTTTTTGACTGTTCTTTTCACAAACTGTCAGAGAGATACGTCCTCTGTATGAAGTGCTGTTACTATAACAACCATCAGGTAGGCTCCTGTCTAGTGTCTAGGGCCCTGGCTTTGGGTGTGCTGCTTCATCTCAGTAGGATCTGTGCGGCTGTATTCGTATCATCATCCAGACCAATGATGGCGCCTACGGCAAAGACTTATTATAGACATATTGTCCATTGTCATCTTTTGTAAATCATATTTCCTGATTAAATCTCATTAACCTTCATTGTTCTCTCTGGGTCTTTGTGGTGGAAAGAGTTGAAAAAAAAATGTCTTTGATTTCTCCATTCAGATTAATGGCGGTCTGGGGGGAGAGGAGAGGATGGAGGAGGAGAGGAAGGGGAGGGAGGGGAGATAGAATTAGAGAGGAAGATGGAGGAGAGGGGTGGAGATAGAGAGGACAGAGGGGGGATGGAGAGAGGGATGAGGGGTGGAGGAGATTATGAGGGGGGATGAAGGAGATGAGTGAGAGAGAGAGAGGGAGGAGTTTTAGATGAGATGAGAGTAATAGAAGAGAAGAGATATCCCTTCTGCTTTCACACACACACACACACACTGACAAACACACACACACTGTTCTGCTCTCCCAGAACACTGGGGGGTTTCTGCAAACAGGATCTTAGCGAATGGCCTTTCCACCTCACTGATGCCAGCTCAACCCTCAACACACACCACAGGGTGTGTGAGACAGAGAGTGTGTGGGAGCCGAAGACACTGTTTGTGTGTGTGTGTGTGAAAGAGAGAGAGAGAGAGAAAGTTTGTGCAGATTAGGCCCAGTCCAGTAGTCTTAAATTAGGAGCCTTGGCGCAAGTCAAAGTTGTGTGTGTGTGTGTGGGAAATGGGACAGAATGCAGAGCTGCATGACTGTGTGTGTGTGTGTGTGTGTGTGTGTGTGTGTGTGTGTGTGTGTGTGTGTGTGTGTGTGTGGCTAAGTTTCAGCTTTGGGAAATCAGACAGAGTCCAAAGCTGCATAACCGTGTGTGTGTGTGTGTGTGAATTTACAGAGCCCATAGCCGTTTATGATAGGTGGTCACATACACAAAGCTAAAGCCTCACACATACACACACATGATACACACAGACGCACACACCCACACACACAGCTGAAGCTTTACACATGGCTACAGACACACACAACTAAAGCCTCACATGTGGCTATAGACGCGCGCGCACACACACACACACACACACACACACAGATGAGTCTCCAACACGCATAGACACACTGACAAGACACACACACAGCTACAGTGCTCAGAGTCCCTCATCCTTAAAAGCCTTGGTATAACGTGTGTGAAGTAACTTCAGTGAAACATTATTCTGCTGAGTGTGTGTAACAGACTAGCATGAGCCAAGATGAGCCTGGGTGTGTAATCTTGGTTTCATGGTCCTGCTTCTGAATTCTAATTTAGAATGCTCCCCCATTCTTAGTTCTGAGCCCATTACTGTAACAGACACCCCTCCAGGGGGTTGCGTGGTTGGGAGGGGGGAGGGTGTCATTACCCAGCCTAGCACCGCCGTAGTACCTCCACTCAATATCGTATTTTACTTCAGTGACTCCGTCAGCCAGCTCTCCCTAAGGCTCCGACTTGCCTCAACCCAATTATTTTTGGTTTCCAATCAGCGAATATTGGGAGGGCTGTGTCGCTCTCTGTTTTAAAAAAAATTTACCGAGTTCACAGGACAGACAAGTATCTGCCCACCAGGACGTAAACGTGTGCCTGCGGAGAGTAGCCAGACTTTGTTGCACAAAGTAAAAGAGTCTGGTCCACTGTGGTGCAGAGACAGCAGTGCAGTTTCCCTCCAGACAGACAGAGGGCGCTCATGCGTGTGGTGTCTCCTCAGTGCGTCCGCTATGCAGCACTGGCTGTGCTGTGCTGTGCTGGGTGCGTTAGTGACAGATGGAGGGACGCGTTGGTCTGCTGGCCAGAGACACAGTGGGAGGCAGCAAGGATCCAGCGGGTGACTGTCATAACAGCAACAGAATGATAAACGTTAGTCAGAATGATAAACACATTAATCAAAGAACTGTAGCCTTTCCACCAAATGCTGCTGTACATTTACACACATGCACTTGCACAAACACACACACACACACAGATACACACACATGTATGGACACACACACCCATGTGGACACAAACACACACACACACACACACACACACACACATTACAGAGACAGCAGTGTCTCCACTCACACAGAGAGATGACTCACACGCACACAGTACAGGAAAAGCAGTGTTGCAACACACACAGAGATACACACACACACACACACACACACACAGGGCAAAGACAGCATTGACACGAGATACACCGAAAGACCTCTTAGACTTGTATGAACAAAAATACACACACACACAGAGCAATAAAACAGGATGACCACTCATGTGAGGAAAAGCTTTGAACACAATCACTCCTTTACACACATCACACACACACTCAGGAGCATAGCGGTGGGATTTTCCAACGTGTTTGTGTCGCTGGTGTATTGGCTCCAAGTGACACCAGGCCTGTGTGTGTTCATGCACCTTGTATAGCAAGCAGTGTGAGTAGTGTGAAGAGGCAGACAGAACCATTTTCCTTTCCATGCACATACCATGACAAGACCATGACTCTTCAAGATTTGCTCAGTCAGTCGTGAGTGCGATTATTTCCAATGTTTTTTTTTTTTATATAGGGTCCTTACATATAACAGAACAAATTATTTCCACTAAGATGATCTCAGTTATTATGAATCACATTTTTAGCGATTTCTAATATGCTTTATTAACCATCAAAGCCCCAACACGGATCAATCCTTATACTGACAGAAAAGGAGAGAATGAGATGAGTGGAGAGGTTTTTAAAAGTCCTGCAGCTGAATGGGCAATGGTGTGTGAAGCAGCGTGTGTGTGTGTGTGTCTGTGATGTGTGGCAGGTGCACAATCCCAGCATGCTTCTGTGCTCATACGCTGCTGCAGCCTCACTCACCTCTGCCTCCTATGCGTGTGTGTGTGTGTGTGTTGTGTGTGTGTGTGTGTGTGTCACGTGTGCTGCTCAGGGGATGTCACGGGTTCTTTTTTTGTCGTTTGTGTTTTTGTTTGTTAGTTTATTTACAGTTTGTTTGAGATATTTGACATCTGTCTTTTTTTCTCTCCTCTCCCCCCTTATTGTTTCTTTCTCTTCTGTCTTTCCCTGTCATTCTTTCTCTCTTTTTCCTCTCTCTCCTTCCATTTCCTGTCTCTCCTTCCATCTCTCACTTGTTTTTGTCCACCCATATGCCTTCCTCTTTTACTTTTGTCCTCTCCCATGCCTCTCTCTCTCATTTTTTATCGCTTTCATTATTTTTCGCTTTTTCACATCACCCTGTCTCATCTTTTTTTACCCTTTCTTCTTCTCTCTTTCTTTCTTTCTTTCTTTCTCTCCCTTTCCTGCTCCATACTCCTCCATGGTTTTCCCTCCTTCTTTTCTCTGTCCTTCGCCCCCTCTCTCTCCCTCTTTTCTTCTTTCTCCTCCTCTCCTGACCGTGGACTGGACTGTGGTGGATCACCTCATGGACGCATTCTTTCTCCCTCTCTTCGCCACCATGTTTGTATGCTCTTTTTCTGTGTGTGTGTCCGTGTGTGTGTGTGTGTCTGTGTGTGTGCACACTGTGAAATTTGCTGTTATGTCTTTAGTCACCCAAGATGGATCCTGTGTCACCTGTGCTTCAGTCACTCTTGTGGTGTCTGTGTTAGCGACTGTCTTTCTGCTGTGACTGTGCTAGCCTCTGGCTCACCTGCTCCCTCTATGCTGTGACTCAGCTAGCCTACGGCTAACCTCTCCCACTCTCTCTACGCTGTGACTCTGCTATTCTACGGCTAACCTCTACCACTCTCTCTACGCTGTGACTTAGTTAGCCTCTGGCTATACTTGCTCTCTCTCTCTCTCTCTCTCTCTCTCTCTCTCTCTCCGTCTCTATGCTGTGACTCTGTTAGTGTCTATCCTATTTTTTTTTATTTTCCTATGACTCGACAGGCATCTGTTGTTTTTCACCTGTCTCTTTATGCTCTGATAGCTTTAGTTGTACCTGGCCCAGTGTCTATGACAGTACTTTACTAGCAACTGGTCTGTCTCATGTTGTATGCTAGGATCTGACTAGCCTACCTGTTCACTTTATGCTCTGACTCAGCTAGCATGTGTTCTACCTGCCTCCCTCTCTCCTGCTGAGACCGTGTGTCTGGCCCACCTGTTTTATTCTCTGTAAGTGACTGGGCTAGCTTTGGTCTTCTCCTCCCCCTCTCTCTATCTCTATCTCTTTCTCCTTCCCCATCTTTCTGCTCACTTCTGTTCTTTCCGCACTCATTTTCTGTCTTTCTTCCATCCTGACTAGCACCTGTTTCTGCTCCGTCTCTGGTAGCATCTGTCTTAGCGTCTGCCGTAGCGCGCTAATCATTAGTGTGTGTGTTAGCGCCCCTCCGCTCCTCCTTTCTTCCTCTTCTTCTCCTGCTCCACTAGCGTCTAGAGTCTCTGCTTTCTTTTCTTCCTGTCTATGGTACACTTGCTCCATTTCTCTCTCGCTCTCTCTCTCTCTCTTTCTCGCTATCTCTCTCTCTCTTTGCCTCACCAATAGTCTCTCATCTTTAGTGGGTGGAAGCTTTTTTTTTTTGGTGCGTGCGTGTGTGTGTGTGTGTGTCTTCCAGTCAGTGTTCACAGACATCTGTGCAGCAGGCAGAGGGGTATTTCCTCGCCCACACACTCTTTGTAACAGTGCTGAGCCACAGAGAGCTCAGCAGCATTCATTTGTAGAGAGGGACACCTGGCGCCTCTCCAGAGGGGGCTGCTGCTGTCCTGATAAAGACTTTTTCAGTGTTAAAATGGCCGCCAGGGACTCCTCCAGGTGCTGTCCGAGTACCTGTCCAGCCCTCCCAGTGTGACACACATCCTCTACACACACACACATACACATTCCTGGCTGCGCTCCATAAAGGGCTATTGCTGTGCTGAGGAAAAGGCCAAGTGCAGCGGTTCTGATTCTAGGGAGGTCCAGTGTTCTCTCACCTGTGGGTATATCATGCCTGCTGTCTGTGGACTCTGGCTGTGAGGTCACTTCCTGTTTGTAAGTCATGCCTGCTGTCTGTGGATTCCAGCTATGATGTCACTTCCTGTGTGTATGTCATGCCTGCTGTCTGTGGATTCTCGCTGCGACGCACTAAATATTTGACATGATGGGATTCCCTAAGAAACCACAAGATGTTTTTTGTACATAAAGTAATTATTTTTAACTAATTATTTTTTCATGGAAACGGTGAAATGGTGGTAAAAACGTAAACTTTTTAACAAAAACGGATTTGTAATGTATTTTGCGTTACAATTCAAAGCAAACCTCTCAGTTCCTCCTCCCTCCTCAGTCAGTGTAATCACAGATTGTTGATGATGATTGGTTGATATCCTCTTTGCCTGTAAGCAGACTGGATCATTAAATTTTTTTTTGACATAAACGTGTCCTGGTTGTCATGAGTCCTCCACAGCATCTCAGTTTGTCTCAGCATGTCTGAGCACTCCTCCGTACCCGCTGCTCAAGGGGCGGTCGTGTCAGTGTGGGAGTGGGGGGGGTGTTATTGGTATTATTGGTGACAGAGATAATAAGAGCCCCACACACACACACACACACACACACACACACACACACCACAGCGTTATCTAAGGAGCACACATGTGGGGATAGGGATATCTGAACTGAGCTCCCCACCTCACACACACACACACACATGCCACAGGTATAGCTGAACAGACTAGCTTAGAAACAGCTGTGCTGTGCTTTGTGTGTGTGTGTGTGTGTGTGTTGATCCATTGTGAGCACTACACAGTTCTCCCTGAACTCAGTCTCCTCTGTAGTCTAGCATTCACCAGAGGTAAGTGTGTGCCGGGTCATCTGTCTGTTTTGCTGCTTCATTTACAATCTGTGTCCTTGTTGAGACTCTCAATGAAGAGCTCTGTGTCTGTTCAGCACCACTCAAGTTCTCTTTCTCTCTCACACACACACAGAAACAGACACACACATACACGGGCAACTTCACACATTGTTGTGCATAGCCATTATGCACAACAACACACACAGGTGACTCCAGGCAACACAGGTGGCACCATACAGCCAAACAAATACACACGGCCATTACGTACTACAACACACACAGACACACACTCACACACACACAGGCAACTCCAGACATCATTGTGCATGGCCATTGTGCGCAGCAACACACATGAGCAACTTCAGGCAACACTTTGTGCAGTCATTATGCACCACCAGGTCTCACACACCCACGCACACATACACACACAAATGCATGCCCATTTTGACCTCAAACACACACACACACACACACACACACACTCAGAAGGGCAGCTCCAGACGTGATTGTGCATGGCCATTATGTGTGAATTGTAGGCAGTGTAAATAATTGAGAGTGGAGACAGTGTGTGTGTGTGTGTGTGTGTGTGTGTGTGTGTGTGTGTGTGTGTGTGTGTGTGTGTGTATTGTTAGTGCCGATTCACTCTGGAGAAAAGAGCAGTCGGCCATCGGCAAGGAGAGGAAAGAAAAAAAACAACAAGTCATAAAATGGCCCTTCAGTAATAATAGTGATTTAAAAATGCCAAGTCATGAAATGACCATCAGCTATGAAAACACGATGAGTCATGAAAAGGCCTTCAGTTATGGCAGTAATTGAAAAGACGATTCATTAAACTGCTATCAGTGCTAAAAGGAGTGAAAGAAGATGTTATGAAAGGTAATATCAGTTATTAAAAGGCTATCAGTAAGGGCAGTAATTGAAAAAGACAATGAGTCATGAAATGGTCTTGTGGGTCACCAACCAGGGAGAGAGTGGTATGCACACACACCCACGCACACACACACACACACACACAATGACACATACACACTGTCTCTCACACACACACATATGCACACACACACACAAACAATGACACATATGCACACACACTGTCTCTCACACACACATATGCACACACACACAACTACACAGCATCTTGGGTAGCACAGCTGCTGGGACAGGTGGGCGGAAGCAGTAGTTGCTACGGAAACACTGCTGACTCACGGCCAGCTTCACCTCCCCTGGGCACCCACCCCCACAGGGCTGCCTGAACTCTCCCATGCTTGGGGGCTGCATGGAAGTTTCCAGAATCCCTTCTAGAGTCGTCTAACCACAGCGAAGTGGGAAATCAATGTGTTGAGGATGTGAGGATGTGTGTCAGTCAGTGTGTGAGGATGTGTGTTGCTCTGGTAACCCCACGGGGGGGCTCTGCGTCATCATCAGGGCAGACCTTAGGCCCTGGGGCCACACCAAGAGTGCAACGCTGCGTCCAAATCAGAGGTAGCGTACATAAGTCTATCATCCTCCGGGTGGTGAGAGACATTTCAATGCGAAATCAGTTTTAATAATAAACATTAAAAGTTGACCTACTCAAAACCAAAAGTTAATGGGAGCTGGATTGGTCTATTTTCGCTGTGATAACTTCTTTTCCAGCAGGTGAGCCATTGTTTTAAGTGGAACAGCAAAGATGATAATAGGCGACATGCTGATAATGGGATCGCTTCCACTAAATGATTTGTGTCTGTTGTCTCCCCCCTGTAGACTCCAAGGGCGAGGCCCCTCACCTGTGACACACACACACACACACACACACACACACACACACACACACACACACACACACACACACTGCAGTGGAGAATGTCTTATTAAAGTCAGACCTTATCATGGTGTTGAGCCTGTCATCTCTCTCTCCCTCTCACTCACAGACAGACAGGCAGACACACATAAACACAAATACACAGGAATGCAAAGTGTCTTATTAAAGTCAGACCTTATCATGATGTTGAACCTGTCATCTCTTTCCCACTCTCTCTCTCTCCCACACACACACACACACACACACACTGTAAAGTCTCTCCCCCTGCAAGGTTCTCCCCTGATGACAGGTGTGATCATGGGCATCCTGGTCACTTTATTTCTCAGCTTGGGATCAATAAAGTACATCTATCCATCATGGTATTAAAGCCTGTCCTCACACATACACACACACACACACAAACACACACTCACACACACACACACACACACACACACTGTGTGCTCTCTCTCCATGGGTAAGGGCTCTCCCCTGGTGACGGGTGTGATCATGGGCATCCTGGTCACTTTAATTTCCCAGCTTGGGATCAATAAAGTACATCTGTCTATCATGGTATTAAAGCCTGTCCTCTCTATCTCTCTCTCTCACACACACACACACACACACACACACACTGTGTTCTCTCTCTCTCCTCCGTAGACTCCATGGGTGAGGGCTCCCCCCTGACGACGGGTGTGATCGTGGGCATCCTGGTGGTAGTGTTCGTGCTGCTGCTGGTTGCCGTGGACGCCACCTGCTACTTCCTGAACCGCTGTGGCCTGCTCATGTGCATCGCCGTCAACGTCTGCGGCAAGGGCGGCCCGGGCAGCAAGGGCAAGGACATCGAGCAGGGCAAGGCCGCCTTCATGTGAGTAACACACACTCTTGAGCGTGCATCTGTGTGTGTGTTTGTTTGTTTGTTTGTTTGTTAATGTGAGCTTGTGTGTTTGTAAATTTGAGTGTGTGTGGGTGTGTGTGTAAATGTGAGCATGTGTGTGAATGTGAGTGTGTGTGTAAAATGTGAGCATGTGTGTATGAATGTGAGCGTGTGTGTGTGTTTATGTGAGCCTTTGACGGAATACTGACATGAATGTCGACCAATCACATAACTCTGTGAGAAGTGTATAGTACAAAATCTAAAAAGACTTTATTGTTGTTTATTGTAACAAAGCAATACATCTATCTATAAATGCAAGGAACGTCTGTCTGTGTGTCACTGTCTGTTCTACGCACAACTCTCAAACCATTCGTTCCACTAAGCTCAAAATGGTAGGTGTGTTGCTAATGGCATGAGTGAGTGCAGTGCCAAGTTTCATGTGGTTAGGTCAAAAAATGGCCAATATATCAGTAAAACAAGCTTCATTAGCCTTCTGTCTGTGTGTCACTCTGGGCACCGTAGCCACTCCCCCTCTCACCCAACATGGCTGCATCAGCGGGCTCTGCACTAGTGAGAGTTGATTTGCAACTCGTCTGCCAGCCAACAGCTCAGCCAGCGTTTAGGCTGGCAATCACGTCTGCTCTCCCCTCACTCTAAGCTGATTACCGTCTGGGCTGCCGTATGCACGGCCTCAGTGTACCCCTTCCTCCCTGATTGCTCTGCCCGTGCCTTATGTTGATTGGCCAGTGCCTGTGTGTCCTGGGGGTATGATTGGTCACTTTACTGTTGAGTCGCTGATGAACAACCGTTGCTTTCCCTCCCCCTCCCCACTTCCAGCAAAGACGAGTCTAATCAGCCAATCGTAGAGATGCGGACCGAGGAGGAGCCCACGGCCAATCACGATGCGGGGGGGCACACGGAGCCCAACGAGACCACACCCCTGACGGAGCCAGAGTACGTAGACACACACATGCACGTGCACACACTCATCACAAAGACTCTGACAA
>CM059285.1:5985600-5998100 GCA_030347295.1 Setipinna tenuifilis
GGACACAAAATACACAGTGATGGCTCAGTAGATACAGTGTACAACACACACACACACACATACATAATGCTCCAGTGCAGATTCCATAGCCTTTACAACACACACAGTAGTGTTGCAGTGTACACAGCATCCAACATCTGGACACACTCAAGTTAATGCACACACACACACACACTTGTGGTAAAGCCTATGGCAAGTATGTTCTGGGCTTGTAGTTACACTGCCACTGGGGTGGGGCCGGGGGATCAGGCAGCTTCAGGTGGGCCTTGGATGCTGTGGGGGGGTGGGGTGGCTTGGGTTTATGGGTAATGTTTCCCATAATCCTTAGCGCCAGGTGTGGGAGGTTGTTGGTCTGTCAGGTGATGATTTCTCTTCTTGTACTTGAGTGTGTACTGTCTGCATTGGGGTCCCATGAGAGAAGTCAAAATAAAATGGTGGGGAATGTAATTGTGTTCGTGCTCACTGTCAGTATGCAAGGCTATCAAACATACCATTCTACACTCAACCTGCTGTCACACACACACACACACACACAAAGCTCTGGTGGAGGCAGGCAGCTGTGAGATGAGAAAAGAAGAAGGTGAATATTGACACGTCTGACGGCAACCTTATTTTTCTCTTTCTTTTTTTTTTTTTTTTTCCTTTTGCGTCGCTTTTGACTGCTCAGAATCAGGCTGGGGGAAGGTTGTCATACCTCATGTTGTCTTGATGTACACGGGGAGACTGCACAGAAAGCCTAGAAATAGGCGACACGGGAGAGATGATGATGAAGAGGTTATTTTTACAATTCAGGCATCTACTTTTTGTTCCTATGTTTGTCTGACTGATGCTGCGAGTTCACAGCTCTGCTCTTCCTCACCAGAGCACCCACAGACTGGGATTTCGGGGTGTCGTTAGCCCAGCGCACACACCCCTGTGATGGTTACTTGTCTATATCAGTTCTGGTGTCAGCCATGAAAGTGTTACCACTGAATACTAACCCTGATGATAAATACAATATTAAAGTTATCTCTTTTTTTCAAACGTGTCTCGCAGATCTGTTGAAGTCTCCTGGTGTATGTTTTTGGTCCTTCAGGGATTGGGATGATTATTTACAGGGTTTCATTCTGGGGTCTGTGGTGAAATGTCCAATTAATTGCAGATTTTATGTAGTGTCAAAATAATAGGCTATTTTTACCAGTTAAAGAACAAAATCTGTATGCCAATTCAAAAGTACAAGAAAAAAATCATAATAATGTGAAAATTATTAAAGTTATAATTTTGAGGGTAATTGTAAGATTTTATATTTCGAAATTTTAAGATTAAAATGTCATAAGATTTAATAATGACATGATGGAGGAATGAGGACACACTACAAAAGAGCACACTAGCCTGGCCTATTTTTAGGAGATTTTGGTTTCTGTTGCGACGGGGCATCCTGTGTTCCGACGTTCACTTAGAGTTATGTTTGACTGACTGACCACGGAGCTTTCCCGTTCGTTTACCACCGGGGCGTCCTCTGTCTGCAGTTAACCCCGAACAGGGCCATTGGTTTCCTGAAGAGGGACGACGGTTCACGATCAAGAGTGCATTTGTCCACAAGGTGGCGCACACAGCTTTTGGCAGATGTCAGACGAGTCTATCACATTACGATGAGCTGCACGGATGAATTATCATGATGAAATCACCTGAAATGACCATAACAATATTAGAATGTTACAAACTGCGCGTGTAGGCCTGTCTGGGGTGAATAAATAAAATTAACGTTTCACAGTGGTTTGCCAATTACAGCCTATTCAGGTTGAAAATATAGGTTAGCTTTAAAAGTCATTGCCTCTGATTTTATCATGAAATGGACAAAATGTAAAAAGGTCCAAACGAATTTGGACAGTGATGATTTTAAAAGCAGATAGGCTATATCGAAATGTGACAATGTTCTGTTTTTTTCCTCTGGACAGTTGGACAGCATAGGCTACTACATTAATATTTTACAATATCACTTCAACTCCTGGGTTGTTCTAGGTTACCCATCCTGGAAACAGGGTCGAATGATGTCATTAAATACTCATCACGAATTATTTCAGATTTTAGCCAGCCAGAATTAAAACAGTGATGTATGGTCTGCCTTTTACGTCGCTTACTGAAAAAAATGCACTATATTATGCTACTGTATAGTCTACCATTGTGGGCTGCTACAACACAAACTAGCTTGACAGAACCTCAAGAGGGCGCTATATCTACTGTTTGATCATGACAGTTTTAAAATGAAAACTTGACCTGAAACATGTTTTGTGCGGATGCTCAGAAAATGTACATTTAACCACTTCATTGCAAAGGAGTGATGAATGATCCTTCTTAGGGTGTCAGACCTAATTCTGAGATTGAAAGGAGTCTCACCAGTGAATCAAAACCTTTTTTTATCATTGGTTTCCTTTTTGTGAGGTTGTTTGTTTGTGCAACTTAATGACCTAAACCTACGATGTTTGTCATGTAAATCAACAGAACGGCTGCGGAAGAATGCTAGCAGAGGTCAGTTAATTAGCTGCGTAAAAGTAAAAGTAAACATCATTAGGTCCAAGGCAATTAAGCATTAAAACATAACTTGGTGCCTGAGACAGCCTATAGAGCAGAAGAGTAAGTAAATAAACAGACAGAAAACAACATTTCCCAGTCTTACTACACCATAATAATTCATCATCTTTACAGTAATCCACGCTTCAATATTACGAAACAGGCTATATATCTTCCCAGCGGTGGGTTTGGAGCGCATATTGGCGAGCTGAAGCCAAGCATATTGGCTCATCTCCTGTACACATTCCGCCTGGGTGTGATCTATAGCGTCTAGTGTTGTATCACCCACAAACTAAATGTGTATGGTATCCATAGCCTCTGGTGTTGTAATATTACCCACACACAGGGGGCAAAATTATATTTATCTACAGCATCGTGTGTTGTAGAATGACCCTCAGACCCAGCCCAAACTAGGTATGTATTCATCCACAGCATCTATCTAGTGTGTTAGTATGAGCCTCAAACGCCAGCCAAATTAGATATCTATGTATCCACAGCCTCTAGTATTTTAGTATTACCCTCACACACAGGCCTCAATTTTTGTTTTATGTGTTTTATTTATATTAATGAAATAATTGAGTAAAATAGTTGTACATTGATAATTTGCCAGAGTTGTACGTCCCTTTGGAGAAAAGCATTTGCCAAATACTCCGACTGTAACTGTAATTGTAAATGAGATATGCATGTTCCTGTGTATCCATAGCATGAAGTGTTTCAGTATCACTCTCACACACAACCCAGTGAGGTGTGTATGTATGTATCCCCCTGTGTGCCAGGGGCACCTGGTTACAGCCTCAGCCCGAGGTGGCACCACTGCTGTGCCACACTGTATTCATGGAGCCTAATTAGAGACGCAGCCTCCACAGAGGCTCCTCATACACACACACACACACACACACACACACACACACACACACACAGTTTTAATCCACTGTCTTGGCACAGAGGCTCAGCCCCCCTCTCTGAAAGGATCCCGCACCCCTCTGAGGCTACAGGATTCACCACCCTCAGGCCACTACAAGGAACATGGGATGAAAAGCGCACACACACACACACACACACACACACACACACACACACACACAGTGCCTTGTGTGGGATTAGTGAAGATTCCCTGTGGATAGTGGCCACTTCTTTCCCAGGAACACTGTAATATGATTACTCCGTTGTTTGTGACCGCTCCACTGGTTAAACAGTGCAGGGGCTGAAGGGGTCCTGCCCCCCTCCCACCTCACTCCACCCCCCAACTTCACCCCACCTCCACACACACACACACACACACACACACACACAAACACACAAAGGTGAACAATGGCCGGAAAGAATTTGGAATTGTGCTAGTGCGGGAGCAGCTGGACGCGCGCAGGAGAGAGAGAGAGAGAGAGAGTGAGAGGAAGGGAGAAAGGAGAGAGAGACAGTGGGAAAGAAAGGGGGAGAGAGAGAGGGAGAAGGACAGAGAGGGAGAGGAAGGGGAAGAGAGAGGAAGGGAGAAGGAGGGAGACAGTGGGAAAGAGAGTGGGAGAGAGTGAGGGGGAGAGAGAGAGGGAGAGAGAGACAGAGAGAGGGGTGAAAGAGAGGGGGAGAGAGAGGGACAGGGGTAAAAGAAAGAAAGGAGTGGGCTCCTCCACTCTACTCCTCCTGTGGAGGGTTACCCCGAATGAGGGGGCACTGAGCTGAGCTCACAGGAGCCACACACACACACACACACACACACACACACACACACACACACACACACACACAGGAGCCCGGCCCATTGATCTGAGTCTGCACACTGAGGAATGCCATTCCACTGTCTTCAAAGACACACGGAAACGGAGGGAAAAAAGCTGGCTCTGTACTTTTGTCCTCTGGTGCCTACTGTTGGGCCCTCTGTGTGTGTGTGTGTGTGTGTGTGTGTGTGTGTGTGTGTGTGTGTGTGGGAAGTGCCTGTGTATATCTGTGTGTGTGTGTGTGTGTGTGTGTACAAACTTACCAAGTAAAAATAACACTTACTGCATGATGTTAATTGATATTGATTTCTTTTTCAAACACTAATATGGCTGAAATAATGTCTGATGAAAGCGAACCGTGGCATACCTTTGAAGAGAGCGTAAAATCAATGCAGAGTCAAGGAGGCCCGCGCCACGCCAGGCACGCTTCTGCAACAAGCCGAAATATTTTCGTCTTTTCATTTTTATTTCTTTTTTTATTTATCCATCTCGTATATTTTACACGATTTTACTCCTGGGTTGCACAAGAACTTCAAAGCGTCCAGCGTCTGGTGTTTAGCGGTGCTGAATGGCCCGGCTATGTGTGTGTGTGTGTGTGTGTATGTCTGTGTGTGCTTGTGTGTGTGTGTGTGTGTGTGTGTGTGTATTTAGTAGAGTACAATCGGCACGTCAAGCAGAGACAAGAAAGAAAAAAAAGTTGATCCGAATCTCCCCTTTGGTCCCCGATGCTGACCTGCCTGTGTGTGTGTGTGTGTGTGTGTGTGTGTGTGTGTGTGTGTGTGTGCGTGTGTGTGTGAGAGAATCTCCCTTTGGTCCCTGGTGCTGACCTACTCCAGCAGGGGTCTTCTTTAGGGGCCGTGGGCATTCAGCAGCCCCTCGGCGCGCCACAGATAAGCCTTTTTAAGGGTAGTCAACCTTTCAAAGCCCTCCAACACAATGGCCCCAGAAATGTTTGGGGGTAGTTCGCTTTTACAGAGCCAGGACAGTAGCATGCGTCGGAGAATATCTGGGGGAGTTGACTGAAGAGCAGAACAGCCCACAACTGCTCCACAGGTTTGTGTGTGTGTGTGTGTGTGTGTGTGTGTGTGTGTGTGTGTGTGAGAGAGAGAGAGAGAGAGAGAGAGAGAGCAAATTACATTTATTATGGGCGGCTACTGACCGACAGGGTTGCTGCTAAAATGTTATTCCAAAACTGATACAGACTCAAATTAAATATTGTAAACCCATTAAATGTGGTAAACATGTGCTCCTGTCTCAATGAATGAATGAATGATGCAAATTTTGACTATAATCAAAGTTCACTGATATGGTCACTATATTGTGTGTATCTTCCAGTACAATAAAGCAATAAGGCATCCCTACAGAAAATCTAGGGCAACTTATGCTTTAATATGGTCTCTTTTGACTAACATTAATAAAGAAATGTTTTTTGTTGCTCTGCTGTGGAGACCAGACTGAGTACACCACTCAGACGGACCTCACAAGAGCCCGGCCAGACTTTGGAGCTGCTGCGCTATTTAAGTTGTCTGCTGTGGTCGAGAGATCATAAACTTAAGAGGTCTTATCTGCTAAGCACACCTGAAAATGCAAGCGAAAACAAACAGCGTGGAGTGACCACGGCTGGTCGACAGTTTGAAATGTTCCATTTATCACACGTTGGCCTTGTGGTTAGTCACACTGCACATGGCGAAAATACACGGCGTAAAACGCCTACAGAAACACACACTTGTTTGGCAAGTTGTGTATCGCGGGAAACACAACTTTAACGCCCAAACCTGACATCCGGTCATAAAAGAATATGGCCGCCCTGGCCAGAGAACGATAGACAGGCGGTGCACAGTGCCACGTGAGGTCACCAGTATACACGCAGTGTTGTAGAGAAGACTGGAGTTTTACTTTACTTCACTTTAAGACCGATTAAATTAAAAATCATCACCCTAGTGCGCTACTTTAATTAAAAACATTAATGTTCTCGTTAAGGATCTGGCCACGTTAAGCTCACATGTGTATGATATAAACTGTATTTATGTGCAGCAATCTAGGTTGCTTTTATAGACAACACGTTGTTTCGTTTTGACAACTGTACAGTAATGTTGCAAAAAGGTTATCCACATAACGTCAAATGGACACAGCGCTGAAGATTTTTTATTATTATTATTTTGATACACTACTCCCTTTATTTTGACAACTTACAGAACTGAACAATTTTCAAAAGTTTAGTTAACCTCCTTGCTTGTCCTCTAAGCATTTTGTAAGATTGCAGACAATGACCTGCACGTTTGAGGGCTTCCCTTGCTGTCGTCTATTAATTAACCTGCTCGTTTCCAAAACAATTAATCTGCTGGAAGCACAGAATCACCCCATAGATGTCTCCCTTTCGCTCTCAATGAGCCCGAGCGAAGAGTGTGAGTCAATGGCCTGACGTCACCGCGGTAATGATTTGCTAACCCGCACGGAGTCCTGGCTTAGAGCGTTAGGAGCGGGCATTGTAAACTACAGTACACAGCCATGCGAAGGCCGTCATAAGAGCACTGCATGAAATAAGGGTCAAGCCCAGGTAAGTTCAAAATAACTCGGCATTGTTCGGCTGGATGTGCGCAAATGTCACTGTTACATGTTAGGCGAATTGTGTTCGCATTTACAGTGAGAGACAACCAGACAATGTGTTGCTTTGAAATACAGCGAATTCTTCTGATCGCTTGCTACAAACTGTCTGTCTACTGTCTAGTTACCTTCTGATGTTGACTGCGTATTAGAACAGGACAATGGATGTTTATTCATACAACGCAGTGTACTCGGCTGTCAGAGTATGAGTAGTGTAAATTTATAAGAAGCCCTCGCTCGCAGGCAAAAGTAAATTAACTTGGTCAACCGTGAAGTAGTGACAATCCTGTCTGCTCGTTTGGACGCTGGAGAATCGTGCGGCGTGCCGAGCCGTGCAGGCTGTTGCGTCTCGTGAAGTATTTTGAGGTGTCGGCGAATCCATTTCCTCTCTAAAACCGAATGTAGGCTCCTACAGGTCTTCCTTAAAGTCGCGAGGATGTCTGGACTCGTAGGGAATTTGACGTTGTAAACCGGAGCACGTATTGGGTGATGTATAAGTGGCGGCGATCCACAGTGGCGGTGTTCGGTCCTTAGCACCAACCCACCCTATTCGACGTGCGTCTGACCTTGTCAACCTCTAATGAAATATATATATCGTGACATTATAGTCGCCAATGAAACATCCTGCCCGCATAGACGGATTAAAGCAGGACTGTAAGGCCAAGCGAAAGGCATCAATGTCTCACCCAAAACCCCACACGGTTTCCTGAGAACTTTTGTGACGGAGCGACCTCAGTTACAATAAATGACTTCTGCACGAGCTCAATGTGTAATTTAATAATATGATCATCGTCGGAGCACTTGGCGAGCGCGAGAGGCAGCGCTGGGTAATTTGGCCATGGGCGCTCATGAGACCGTGATGTAGGCGTCGGGGCGCGCGGCTTCTCCCAGACTGGCTACAGACGAGGGGAGTGACGGAGTAACCTCGCTGTACATAAGGGCTCTGTCCATCATAATTTGTGTGATATTTTCCCATGCTATAGTTGTAAATGGGGCTTGATGTCTAGACGAAGTCGCGCAGTGTTTCTGTCCCTCAGCTCGAGACGCGAGCTCAGTACAGCGCTAGAAATGTCCTCACACGTGGACAGTTCAAAAGACTGCGTCTAACGATCTAATTAAAAAATATCAGCGTAAATATTGTAAATAGCCCAATATTTGTTTTTGTCCAGCGTCTGTGTTTGTGGCCATTATTCTTTTTCCGAATGTGCTCTGAGAAATTTCTCAGTGGAGATATTTTCAGTAGAGCACACATTCTCCGTATTTTTTGTTATAATTCAACTATTTTATAACGGCTGTGTTGCATTGCTTTTTATTTTAATACATGTGCACAAAAGTCATTTAATTTACTAATTATGCTTTATTATAAAATTAAGAGATGCATATTTATTCTGAAGCCCTTTGTTAATGATTTTTGGGTTTTGGACTGACTTTAAGATTGTATAGTGATCGCATGGCACTGCTGTTAAACGAGCAATGATTAATAAAAAGATTTCTTAACAGTAGTTTAATCAGCACACTTTGATTTGATTTGAGACTTGATTTCAGAAAAGTTGATTTTTTTTCTCTCTATGTTGTTGTGGTTTTAAAAAAATATTTGAACTTCTGTTATTCTGCCTACATCCCTGAAAAGATATAACATGATGGAGACTGTCTGTTGTATCATTGGGGGTGTGTGTCTTTACATGCACTTGTGTAGCATGCTTTTTTTCTTGTGCTTTAGTATGATGGTGTGAATGTATGTATTATTAAATATATCTTTAGGATTAATAGGTGGAATTTATATTAGGTGTGTGTAAAAGGTGTGTGTAAATGCTGTGTAATTCACAAGTAGTGAAATCCCTTTAAGTCTTTGCATAATAAAAAAAATATACTAAATATTTAGTAAAATAAGCAGCTGATAAGATCAGAACAGCTAGGTTCTCCTAGTTATCCAGTAGGTCCTGTTTTTCGAGACCAGTCACACACACACGCATGCACATCCCAAAGTCTCTTTTAATTTTGACGAGGGACGTTTTGGGAATAGCAGAGGCTGGATTTAGTGGCACATGTCCCTGCATTTTTGGGGCGTCCGTGATGTGATGCGAGATGCATGCAGCGCTGCGTTTTGGGGCGTCTGCGGTAAGACATGCGTGCAGGGCTGCGCGGAGCGTGTGGAGGCGGCAGCGGCAGCAGGCGCCTTTGCGAGATCGTGAGCAGACCACATGCTCGGCACCTGGGACTCCTCCGTTAGTGGGGTGCTCAGATTGGTATCCAGCTCAGGCGAAGGTGCCCATCCCCTCACAGCCTAGCCGTGCTCCAGATGCCCCTCTCCCCATGCCCACCTTTGCCTCTCTGCCCTGGCCTCCTCTGCCCCTCTCCCTGCCCACCTTTGCCCCCTGCCCTGCCCTCCTCTGCCCCTTTGCCCCTGCTCTCCTTTGCCTCCTCCCCAGTAGAATGGCTCTCCTGTCTCCAAGTGTCTAAGTTGGCGTAGTGTGTGGAGCCCCACTGGAGTCAGTGCAATGGAGGATGATTAATCGGCATTAGGGCCTAAGTGGCAGGGCAAGGTGTGACTTAGCAGACAGAAATTAGATCGAGACGTAAAAGCTGATTATGTGGCCTTAAGTTTAGCCGTCTGGCATCAGACAGGTGTGGGACTGATGCTGGTGTGTGTGTGTGTGTGCTTACTCTGTTCTCCTCTGCATAACTGCAGCTTGATTGCATCCTTTATTGTAAGTCACTTTGGATAAAAGCATCAGCTAAGTGTAACGCAATGTGTGTGTGTGTGTGTGTGCCCCTGTGTGTCCCTTCCCGTCCCTCCAGACTGGACGTTGTCTTGTTTACACGAAGCGCCACGAGCCCTGACGGAGAGGAGAGTGCGGGATCCTGATGAGCGGGTGTGGAGCGCACGGCCGCTATGGATTTGAGTAAGATGGGCACCATCCACCTGCAGAACCCGGGCCACCCGGCGGCCCTGCTGCACAAGGCCAACCAGATGCGCCTGTCGGGCACGCTGTGCGACGTGGTCATCATGGTGGACAGCCAGGAGTTCCACGCGCACCGCACCGTCCTGGCCTGCACCAGCAAGATGTTCGAGATCCTGTTCCACCGCAGTAGCCAGCACTACACGCTGGACTTCCTGTCCCCAAAGACCTTCCAGCAGATCCTGGACTACGCCTACACTGCCACACTACAAGCCAAGCTGGAGGACCTGGACGACCTGCTGTACGCCGCCGAGATCCTGGAGATCGAGTACATCGAGGAGCAGTGCCTGAAGATCCTGGAGACCATCCAGGCGTCGGAGGAGCACGACTCGGACATGAACCTGACGGACAACGGGACCGCGGCGGTGGCCGTGGCGGTCGAGGAGGAGGAGGAGCGGGCCCGCGCCGCACGCCACCTCAAGAGCACACTTCTCTCCAAGAAACATTCCACGGGGGCCCTGGAGGGGCCCTTCGGCCCTGGGGCCCGCCACCACCGCCTGGCCCTCAGCGCGGCCGCCGCTGCTGCTGCCGCCGCCGCTGCCGTGGGGGACCTCCACAACCCCCACCACCCCCACGCACGCCCCTCGCCCCCCGGCCAGCACACCCTCAGCCCCACCAAGGCGGCCGTGGACAGCCTGATGAGCCTGGGCCAGGCCCTGGCCCCCCCCGCCGGCCTGATGGAGCGCATCAAGACCGAGATGATGCAGGTGGATGAGGTGGGGGGCGTGGTGTACGGCCACGATGGGGGGTCCTCCAGCAACGGCGACGGGATTGGAGGAGGAGGAGGGGGCGGTTCCGGAGGAGAGTCCAACCGGCAGCAGGACGGACCGGGCACCCCGACCCGCAGCAGCGTGATCACCAGCGCCCGCGAGCTGCACGTGTCCCGCGACGACGGGGGGCCGGACGCCCAGATGGAGGTGGGGGGCGGGGGCCCCCCTGGAGGCGGCATGGGGGGGCTGGCCGGGGCGGCTGCTGTCGCCGGATTGGCCGAGCGTCACCTGGCCTCGCTCTACTCGGCGCTGCCGTCCAATCACAAGAGCGAGCCGCTGCTGCCCATGCCCGCCTCGGTGGCCTCCGCCCTGCCCATGTCGCCCTCGCTGGCCGCCATGTCGGTGGACCTGGGCGCCTACGGCAGCCTGCTGCAGCAGAGCTTCATGCAGCGCGAGTTCTTCAGCAAGCTGGGCGACTACACCAGCGCGGTCAAGCAGGAGGGCCAGCCCACCGGAGACCGCTGCCACATCTGCGGGGTGGAGCTACCGGACAGCGACGCCGTCGAACAGCATAGGTGGGTCTCCTGCACATGTGCACACACACACACACGCATACAACCACACACACACACACACACACATGCACACATACATACATATACACACAGCAACACCGTCAAACACCATGGGTAGGTTTCATGCACATGTGCACACACACACACACACACACACACACACACACACACGTGCGTGCAGACAGACATACATACATACACACAGCGATGCCGTCCAACAGCATAGGTAGGTCTCATGCACACTGCCACACACACACACATATGCACGCACAAACATACACATACACACAGCAAATACACACCATCAAACAGCATAGGTAGGTCTTATGCACATGTGGACACGCACATGCACTCACACACATACACACAGCAGCAACAGTCTAACAGTATAGGTAGGTCTGATATACATATGCATGCACACACACACACACACACACACACACACACACACACATGCACACACATGTACCAGGGGTGCAAATCAACTTTACAAAATGGGCACCTTTACAGCCATTGACGAATACATGGTAAAATTCACCACCAATTTCCCTCCCTGGACATACACACGGCAACACCGCCGAGCAGCATAGGTGGGTGTGATACACACACACACACACACATACACACACACATTGCTGGGCTGTGTATGCTGTGGTGTGGTGTGCTGCGGGCCAGTTGATGCTGGCCAGATGTAGAATGGCTGGTTGTCCCCTCGGGGCAGACTAATTGGATTCAGCTTAAGTCCAGCGGTGGAGGTGGTGAGTCCAGGGTCCAGTCCAGTCCAGTCCAGTCGGGCAGGATAGGCTAGGGCAGGGCAGGGTAGGGCCACCTCCTCCTCTCCCTCCACCACCACCTCCTCCCCCACCTCCTCCTTTTCCCCCCTCCCTCCTCCTTCACCTCCTGCGGGCCCTTGCCCCCATGTGTGTGTATGTGTGTGTGTGTCTGTCTGTGTGTGTGTGTGAGAGAGAGGACAAGAGGGGCCTTATGTGTGTGGCTAGAGAGAGAGGGAGAGAGAGGGAGAGTGGGCCCATGGCGGGCTCCAGGCCTCCCCAGGCAGGAAGTGGGGGCCGGCGGGCGGGCGAGGGCAGATGACCTCTGCGCCGTGACCTCTGGGCCTGCACGGGGACCCCTGTCAGAATGATCTGCAGGAGCCCAGCCCGGCCGGGGCAGCTGGCGGGGGTCTGTGTGTGTGTGTGTGTGTGTGTGTGTGTCTGTGCGTCTGTGTGTGTGTGTGTCTGTGTGTGTGATTGGTATGGGGGGGGGGCTGTTTTCTTTAGAGTTAACACAGGCCTTGAACCCCCCCAGCCCCCCCTCTGTGCGCTCACCTTTGTACCTTCCTCAGGTGAGGGCCTCTGTGGTGGAGTGTGTGTGTGTGTGTGTGTGTGTGTG
>CM059285.1:6000600-6003100 GCA_030347295.1 Setipinna tenuifilis
AACGGGAGGCTGCTCCTTATCTCTGCATATCAGAGAGAACTGATAACCCCACAGGCTCAGTGTATGTGTGTGTGTGTGTGTGTGTGTGTGTTTGTGTGTGTGTGGTGCAGATTGGCGGATAATGGCCCCTACACTCCTGTCAGAGACCGATAAAGTCTGAAAAACGTTACGTGAACCATAGCACACCTGATCCCAACCCCCCCACCCCCACCCCCACACACACAGACACACACACACACACACACACTTTGTGCCTGCGTGCGATTTGAAGCGAATAACTACAACCTGCATGTCCTGTCTGAGGACCTTGTGTGTGTTATCTGATTGTGCCAGCTTAAAATAACACCACACACACACACACACAAACAAACACTGCCTCTTGTGTTTCCTCTCTCACACTCTTTCTTTTTATAGTCTTTCACTCTCTGGAAAACACACACTCATGCACGCGCGCACACACACACCCTTTTTCCCTTCCTTGATACTTCTTCCAACTTCTTGTGTCTTTGTATTGTTTGTGCTCTATTGGGTATGTTATGTACACACACGAAACGTGTGTGTGTGTGTTTGTGTGTGTGTGTGTGTGTGTGTGTGTGTGTGTGTGTGTAATTTCATGACTGGGCATTGGATGGTGGGCAGAGTGGGAGAAGGTGGAAATGGGATATTGCTATATTGACTTGTTGCTACAGAAAGGCCAACCAACCAGAAAGCAGTGCTTCTCTTTTCAGCACAGTTTAAAATCTGTGTGCGCGAGTGTGTGTGTGTAAATTGTGTGTGTGTGTGTGTTTGTGTGTGTGTGTGTGAAGGGGTTGTCGTCCCTGCAAACCCTGATTTTGAGGCATGAAAGGGTTCTAATCCCTGAAGTAGAACTCTTATTTCAGAAGTAATTGTGTGTGTGTGTGTGTGTGTGTGTTTGTATTTGGGGTTCGGGGGTGGTTCTTCATTCTTCAGACCTCAATGTGTGAGAGTATTGGGGGGTGGGTGGGGGGGGGGGGGTTCTGAGACCCTCGCTAGTCTGTGTGAGTGGTTGTTGGCGTGCCCCAGCTAGAGCGGCTCGTTAGCGGTTAGCATGCCCCAGGTAGAGGGCTTTTCCGGTCAGCCACGCGGGTCAGCAGGAGTGGGGGGGGGGGCTTGGCGGGAGTCAGTTGCCCCCCCACCCCCCCTTGATAGAGAGCACTCGGGTTATTGACTGCAGGATGGAGTGGAGGGTGTGTGTGTGTGTGTGTGTGTGTGTGTGTGTGTGTGTGTGGCGGTGGCTCAGAGGGAGAATGTGTGAGCACTGTAATTATTAACATAATGATTATTGGCTGGCTCCTCTGCTCCACACGTCTCCGCTCTCTCACTCTCTCTTTCACTCACACACACACACACACACACACACACACACATTCCTAGAGAGCAGTAAATCCCTGTTGTTGTTTTTGTTGTTGTTGTCATGTTGGTCTTGTTTGTGATGGAAAATGATGTTTTGTAAGGGAAAAAGACAGCGAGATGGAGAGAAAGAAGGAGAAAGAGAGGGAGGAGTGCAGGTGTGTGCAAGTCTGAGGTCATCTGTGCTAGCATGTGCTAGCCTGAGCTAGCTTGAACTGCATGTGAAGGCTGTTGGCCAGTCCTCTAGTTATTGTGTTTGTGTGTGTGTGTTTGTGTGTGTTTGTACATGTGTGTTTTTGTGTGTGTGTGTTTCTGTTTCTGCGAGTGCGCAGCAGCTGTGGCCGGAAGTCTGAGCTGTTATGCAAACCGCTTCAATGGGGCCAGAGGCATTGAGCAAGCCCAGTCTGCAACTTCTCTTTTCCTTTAGTGTCTCCTCACACCACACACGCATGCACACACACGCACACACACAGTTACACACACACACAGTTACACACACACACACACACACACACACACACACACACAAACACATTTACGCACACATAATCACATTCATGCACACTCATATAGACATAGACACACACACACACATACATACATACATACACGCACAAACTTACACACACACACACACACACACATTCACACACACTCATATAGACATACACACGCACAAACACATACACACGTATGCACATGCACATGTGGACACACACACACACACACACACACACAGCCCTTCCCCTCTGCCTGTACACCTCCTTGCACCCTAACATCCCCTGACATGTGGTGCTAAGGTGGCTGTGCCATACTGTTGCAGTGTGTGTGTGTGTGTGTGTGTGTGTGTAGGTTGGGTTGGGTTGGGTTTGGTTGCGAGACCTAAACCCAGTTATGAAACCTCCTACTAGTCCTGACTGCACATCTGTGGTTGGTGTGTGTGTGTGTATGTGTGTGTGGGTTGGGTAGGGGGGTTTAGGGGCAACAGCATATCTACAGGATGTGAGAGAGATCAGCCTGTGACATAGGTCACCTCTGACCACATATACCATTCACACACACACACACACACACACACACGTAGACACACACACACACACACACACACACACACACTTATCCAGGACCA
>CM059285.1:6008100-6010600 GCA_030347295.1 Setipinna tenuifilis
CTAGCGCCGGCGGTGTTGACAGACGAGCGGAGCTGATAAACGCGCTGGAGAGAATAAGTAACGCGTGGAAGATCGAGTGCTTGTTTAATTAGGTTACTCATTTTCATAAGACACGCCGTGTGAAACTGAGATGCTTTCAAACACAGACACCAAGCAAATTAAACAGTGTGTCTTGCGTGTGTGCTAAGTGACTTTTTTGTGTGTTCTAAGTAACGTTTTTATGTCGAAATTCAGCTGGAGTGCACATTTAACAAATAACAGAAAATAATGCCGTAGTGGCTCTCGGTGACAGACTATGGGGTTTTGTTTCTTTTGTTTTATTTCGCCGTAAAGCCATTGATTTGAGGATTTATCCAGCTCGCCAAGTGTCAGGGACTCACATGTCAGTCAACAGCACAATAAGGAACCGGGCTGTCCTGACGGCGCGTGAGATAAGACAGCCCAGAAGAAATGAGTCTCCTGAGGATCTCCGTCCTCTCTGGGAGGAGATAGGCTACTCCTTTAGGAAGTTAGGCTGTGGAGGGAAATAAAAAATAAAACTAAGAGATTAAGAGGGGGGCACGTACTATTTTAACAACGAACACCCTCAATCATCTGAACCTCCTAACGATATGACCTACGTGTCTGGTCTTTTTTTTTAAGTGACTGATAGAATTAGGGCAGTTAAGGACAGGACCTTGTCTGTGATCCTTAACTGCGCCGCATAGAGCGTGGAGCTGGGGCACGCGGCAGGATAACGTTAACTGGCTAGAAGACCCTGCATGTGTGGGCGGCGTCCGGCCCAGGTGCGGCCCTGAGGCAGTGCAGGGAGCTTCAGACATCCGGTAGATGCTGGGAAAGTTGACGTGTCAGAGCTAACCTGGAGAGAAACCTCAAACTAGCCGTTATCAGCCCGCGTGCATCACACATCTGCACACACACTTCTATTATCTATCAGGACGGCTCGTTAACGACTAAAGCGTTGTTTGTTTTTATTTCCTCCTCAGTTTCTAGGCATTGTGTTTATGCAGTAACTTCCTGCTGTGATTACATTTATTAGAATATTTTAAGAACGTTTTCCATGCTTGTGTTTTCTAATAAAAATGTTTAATCACAAAAAAACGATATTCTTCTCACACTTTTGTGGAAATGGCTTTTGCAGTGTGTTAGCTCTATCAGTTTGCTAACAATAACAGGTGGAAGGCTGATGTTGAAGCCTGACGCAATAAACTCAGCTTTGGCTTCGGTGGTCAACTCTTTACGGGGCAAACCTGTGGCTGTGTCCCCAACATAACATGAGTCTCCAGACACATACCCACAGAGGATATTTTGGCACTCCTGTGGTGGAGGGGAGGCAGGGCAGAGAGTGTGTCTTTGAAAGATGCTGTCTGACACCAGCTTTTCTAAGAGTGACAGGGATGACAGGGGACAGATGAGGCTAGCTAGACTAAAGGCCTCTGGAGGAGGAGAAAAGCTGTGTGTGTGTGTGTGTGTGTGTGTGTGTGTGTGTACCTGTGCTTGTGTGTGCGGAGGACGGATGAGGTAGCTAGACTTGACTGGTATGGGAAGCCTTTCTCACAATGAAATTGGTCCATTTTAAACCTTGTGTGTGTGTGTGTGTGTGTGTGTGTGTGTGTGTGTGTGTGTGTGTGTGTCAGAGGGAGGGGTGTTTGGCCACCCACTCATGGCTGAAAGATGAAGGAGGTCCTAATGTGAATAAGACCCCCTCTCCTGTGTGTGTGTACATCTGTGCATATGAGTGTGTGTGTGTGTGTGTGCATGTGTATCTGTGTACATCTGTGCATATGAGTGTGTGTGTGTGTGCATGTGTATCTGTGTGCGTGTGTGTGTGTGTGCGTGTGAGAGCAGTGTAGGGCTCCCGGTGGTGGGCATTGGTATTCCACTCAGGCGGTGTGTTGGATCAGAGACTCAGTGAGGAGATTTCAGACGTGTCCCCAAATTCACTGTAGCTGTGGCTCAACTCCCCCCGGCAGGATCTGTGTGTGTGTGTGTCTATGTGTCTATGTGTGTCTGTGTGTGTACTCAATGTTCCCGAGCAAAGAACTGTGTGTGTGTGTGTGTGTGTGTGTGTCTGTCTGTGTGTGTCATGTCCCTCAGCAAAGGCCTGTGTATGTGTATGTACGTATGTGTGTGTGTGTGTTTGTGTATATGCATGTTTAAAGGTGTAATTTAGACTGCATGCTTGTAGTAGCATCTCTCGTACGGCAGTTTCTAAGTCTGTCTTGAGCACTGTGGTGTGATTGGTAAGCTGCCACTCTGTGTGTGAGTGTGTGTGTGTGTGTGTGTGTGTCTCCTGAGCACTGTGGTGTGAGTGTTAAGCTGTTCCTATCTGTGTGTGTGTGGACCCCAGAGTCCTGGTGTTTGCTTGGCAACCCAGTCACCGTGCTCATTGGTAGTGTGTGTGGCAGGCAGTGTGTGTGCTGTCTCCTGCAGTGTGGCGCGGTAGGGTGTGTTATGTATTGCAGTGTGGTGTGGAAAGGTGTGTTTGGTATGCATTGCA
>CM059285.1:6023100-6025600 GCA_030347295.1 Setipinna tenuifilis
TGCGGAGCCGGCTGCAGGCTGTTTTGGAAAAGCTTTTCTTTTTTTTTTCTCTCTCTCTCTCTCTCTCTCTCTTTTTTTTGGTTGTTTTCCTTTTTTTTTTGTTTTTTTTTCTCCCTTCCCCTGCTCTGACGGGTTCAGTACAGTACACTCTGTGCCTTCTAAAACAGAACAGAGCGGAACGCCAAGCTATTGAATTTTGGATTTGCTTCATCATTTTTCTCTCTCCTCTCTGAGCTGTTTCTGTCTAAAAGGGAACAGACATGGGGAAGCGAGGTGGGGGGGTGGTGTGTGTGGGCTGTGAGTGTGTGTGTGTGTGTGTGTGTGTGTTTGGTGGGGGGGTGGCACAGACGAATGCGCTGTGCTCTAGACAACGGCGGTGTGTCAAAACACCGTTTATCAAACACAAGTCACGGCAGCACGGTGTGGTGTGTCTCGGCGAGGTACGGCACGGCGACGCTTCTCCCCAGGTGTGTGAGTGTGTGTGTGTGTGTGTGTGTGTGTGTGTGTGTGTGTGTGTGTGTGTGTGTGTGAGAGTGTGTGTTTCCGCGACATCAAGGAGCAGCCAGGCCTGCTGAGCGCCAGACGACACGCCGCACAGAGCGCGCTCACAAACGTGCTCCCACTCACTGATCAGGCGCCAGGCTCGGCTGCCGGCTCACATGCGGCTGTGCTCTGGCTGAGTGTCGGCCACCGCCCTAGGAAGAACCCTGAATCCGCCACCCCCCACCCCTACACACACACACACACCTTGCCTCGCTGGTGTTCCGCAAAAGGTGTGACGGCGGGAAAAAATAGCTGTGGAATCATTAGCGTCAGTTGGCAGGTTATTTTAGCGTAATGCCTGAGCAAGTGTTGCAGGTCGGGGCGAAATCGGTGAGTGTGTGCTGAGCTGGAGGAGGCGCATGCCCACGGACACACACGTGCGCCCCACTAACGTCTGCTCCTTCGCCCAGCGCCAGCCTGGGCGGGTAGAGATGGCGGCGCTATTGAAGTGTGTGTGGTGTGTGGTGTGTGTGTGTGTGGGATTTATGTGTATCGGTGTGTGTGCCAGGGTACGGGTCTACAGATGTTGGGGCCATAGGTGTGTGTGTGTGTGTGTGATCGGGCTTGCCAACATGCGGGTTTTGGCGTGCAAGCATCGACAGAAGTGGGGGGGGGGAGGTTTGGAGGAAAAGTACCAGACAGAAACCACTTCCTTGGGTGTGTTAACGCCTGAAATTATGCAGGGCGAAAAATAACCTGCAGAAGTTACACCAAATTTGTAGTATTGCATCAAAAATTACCTGAAGAAGTTACACCAAATTTGTAGTATTGCATCAGAAATTTCATTAAGAGCAAAAGTTAAGTATTTCAAATGACAGAAAAAAACATTAAGCACAATGGCCTTTAACACATTACCTTATTATCCCACCCTAACTATATTTACTAGTATTATTATTGTCCTGCGCTAACATTGCCATATTTATTAGCATTATCATTCTGATATAATAACACTGCCATAGTTATAAGAATTACGATTATCATATGCTAATGCTGCTAAATTTACTACCATTATTTGTTTACGCCAATGCTGCTATATTTACTAGCATTTTTATTATCCTACCCTAATACTGCTATATTTATTAGCATTATTATTATCATATGCTAATGCTGCTATATGTACTAGCATTGTTATTATCCTACACTAATGCTGCTATATTAAGTAACATTATTATTGTTATACACTAATGCTGCTATATTTATTAGCATTATTGTTATCTTAAGCTTATACTGATATATTTACTACTCTTATTATTATCATATGCTAACCGGCTATATTTACTAGCATTATTATTATCATATGCTAACCTGCTATATTTACTAGCATTATTATTATCGTATGCTTATGCTGCTATATTTATTAGCATCGTCATTATTATCATACAGTAACATAGCTATATTTAGCATCATTATTAGCATCCACTAACACTGCTATATTATATCATCATCATATTTTAACTTTCATAAAATGTCATTAATACCCTCTAAAACTGAGTTTATTAATATTATTATATATCATACATAAACACTTCTAAATTGCAACATACACACTCATTTTCAATAACACTATTATTATTTTACATTAACATTGCTGTAATCATGTTGTTATAGAATTACAATCATCCTATCTTGTGCTTTAATCATCCAGCAGTGGTTGATGGGAACAGACTTGATGTGTCCCAGAATGAAGTGTGTGCGTGTGTGTCTAGTGTGTGTGTGTGTGTGTGTGTGTGTGTGTGTGTGTGTGCTGTTCTCTGGAGTGCCGGAGCATTGTGATGGCCAGAAGTCTCCTTTAAGTGGGTCAGAGACTTCTGAGGGACATTAGAGAATCAAACAGCTCTCTTTCTCTCTCTCTCTCTCTGTCCCTTTCTTTCTGTCTCGCTCTCCCGCTCTCTCTCTTCCCCTCCCTCTCTCTCTTTCTCTTTCTAGCCCTCTCTGTCTGTCTGTCTCTCTCTCTCTC
>CM059285.1:6030600-6038100 GCA_030347295.1 Setipinna tenuifilis
ACTTTTCTCCTTTCCTCCTCTTTTCCTCTCCTCTTCTTCTCCCCCCCCCCCCTTTTCTTCTCTCCTCCTCTGCCACTTTCCTCCTCTTTTCCTCTCCTGCTCTCCTTTACTCCTCTCTCTGCTTCTGAAATCTACTTTCCTCGTTGAGCGGGCAGATTATTAAACGGCGGGATGGACTTTGAAACTGATACTCCCTCAAACTTGTTGGCAGCAGAGCTGGCCTGAACTGGTGCATTCTGGGATTAATGGGGATGCAGTGTGTGTGTGTGTGTGTGTTTGCATGTGTGTGTATTTACATCTGCAGCTCTGTCACCAGGTGAGAGCATGCGCCATGCAGTGTGTGTTGTGTGTGTTTGTATGCATGCTCTCACCCGCTGCATTTTGGTATTGACAGATGCAGTGTTTTGAGATGAACATGTAGTGTGTTCGTGTGAGAGACACGAGAGTGTGTGTGACTGAGGCGCAGTGTGTGTGACGGCGAGGCTCTGTGTGTGTGATGGCGATGCAGTTTGTGTGACGGAGATGCAGTGTGTGTGTGTGTGTGTGTGTGTGTGTGTGTGTGTGTGTGTGTGTGTGTGTGTGTGTGTCTTACCTGCACTCTGACTGCATCACTGAAACATTCCCAGTAGAGCTGCCTGTGCAGACGGCACACTGATGGTCTGGCACCAACGCAAAGACAACAGGCCCCCGAGCACTGCTCTGTGTGTGTGTGTGCCTGTGTGTGTGTCTGTGTGTGTGTGTGTGTGTGTGTACGCAGAGTGTACATCATGTCGTTGCCAGTCTGCCTGGGCAGTGTGTTCCCTCCGTGGGGACATTCTGTGATTCACCGTCCAACCTGCCCTCACACACACACTTTATCCACACACACACACACACACACACACACACACACTTCACCCACCCTTATATTTCTCACCATGTGCAAAATCACTAGTCACAGCAGTAGCACTGGGCTCTCAGACTAAAGATGATGGGTTAGTATAGCGCCTCGTTTTGCCTTTACAAGGAGCGTGCACACACACACACACACACACACACACACACACGCGCACACACGCGCACACATGCACGACGTTTCTTCAGCACTTATAGTAGAGAGATTTTGGGAAAAATAAAACATTCAAAAACAGGCCACTGCTGGGCCTGATTCAGCCTGACACCTGGAGAGCCACGTAGTGTGTGTGTGTGTGTGTGTGTGTGTGTGTGTGTGTGTTGCAGATAGCAGATATGCCAGTGATTATGTAACATTGTGAGACCTGGCTGAGACCCTGACCCCTCCTCTCCTCTCATCTTCTTTCTCTCTCTCCTCTCTTCCTTTCTGCTGTCTTCTCATTTCCCTCCCTCCACCTCTCCTCTCCTTCCTCCTCTCTCCATCTCTCCTTTTCCCCACTCTGCTCTCTCCTCTCCTTACTTCTCTCTCCATCTCACCTTTTTCCCTCGGCTCTCCCCCTCCCCCCCCCCCCCCCCCCCCCCCACACACACACACACTCTCCTTGCTTCTCTGGCTGTGGATTGTGTTAGCATGTTCTGTGCTAGCTGTTTTGTCTCAAGCTGCGTTCTTGTCCAGCATGTTCTGTGTTCCTCTGTTGCACTCTGCTCTGGCATGTTCTGGGCTTGTTGTTCTGGGCTTGGGGTTCTGGGCTTGGTGCTCTAATCTGCAGTGTTCTGTGTCTGTCTGTCTGTCTGTCTGTCTGTCTGCGGTTCTGTGTTCCAGGCTTGTTGCTCTAATCTAGTGTTCCCATCAAGAACGTTCTGTTTGTTTGTTGTGGGGCTGAATTGTAACCTGGAACGTGTTGTGTGTGTGTGTGTGTGTGTGTGTGTGTGTCTGTCTACTTGTTGTTCTAATCTAGTGTTCCAATCGAGAACGTTCTGTGGGAACGTGTGTTGTTGTAGGGCTGGGTTGTAATCTGCAACTTGTTGTGTGTGTGTGTGTGTGTGTGTGTGTGTGTGTGCTTACTGCCCTCTAATCTAGAACACACCATGTGTATCTTCTGCTCTGTGTTCTGTGCTTGTTATTCTAGAACGTTCCATGTGTGTGTGTGTGTGTGTGTGTGTGCTCCTCTGGTCTGGTCTGGGCTCCGTCCAGCGGGCCAGAGTTCACACAGCGCGTCCAGCCGTTCTGGAATTCCAGCGAGTGTTTTACGACGTGCCCGCGAGTGTGAGAGCGGCTATTGGATGGGGGGGGGAGTTGTGAGGGGGGGGCAATTCCCCTTGAAAGAGTGCCGCGCCGTAAAAAAAAAAAAAAAAAAGCCCCAACCACCACACGGCACAGAATGGCCTCCGCTCCGGTGCAGCAGGGGTGTGATGTCATTGAGCAACAAAAGCGCCGGCCCTCGTCAAAGACGAGCCCTTTGTGCTGGACGCACAGTTTTTACGGTCAGGACGCCCCGCTCTGGCCAAACCCAACTGGCCCCAGAGCAAGCCTGCAAGCCTCCTTGCTGTTGTTTGTTGTTTTGTTGTTGTTGTCCTGTTGTTGTTGTGTTGTTGTTGTTGTGTTGTTGTTGTTGTTGTTGATGTGTACTGTAAAGGGCCCGGAGGCACATTGTGAGTTGCTATATCTGTCGCCTGTGTCCCCGTGTGGCGAAAGACGAGAGGCTCTGAAAAAAAAAAAAAAGCGTTGGCATGTAACTGTAACTCTGTGTGGCACAGGGTGCATGAATAGTTAATGCATGTCGACATAGAGGTGGTGTTAACCATGCCCAGAATTTTCTCCCTCCTCTGCCTAAGCTGTAAACATCCACGTCTCATTTTCACACTCGGCAGCTCTGCCAAGCAAAAGGGGGGGGGGGGGGGGAGGTGGGGGGGTGTGGTGGTGGGGGGGGGGGGGGGGGGGGGGGCACAAAGCCTCAGACATGCTGCCCACCTCATGCCCAAACTTTCACCAACTATTTCACATTTGCCACAATAAGAGCCGTCCACACACACACACACACACACACACAGTAAGAATCGTCCACACAAGTACACAAACACACACATACACACACACACACACACACACACACACACACACACACACACACACATACATACAGTAAGAGTCATACACACACACACACACAAACACACAGACACGGTAGAAGTCACTCATACACACACACACACACACACACACAATAAGAGCGGTGCGTGACGGGTTATGTTGGAGGGTTATATAACTGGCTCGGCGCTCCTGTTTACATAGCAGGAATGCTTTGGCCGCAGTCACCCATCGTCATATTAAATCTTCCCGCTCTCACAGGGGCGTCCGGACAGAGAGAGAGAGACAGGGAGAGAGAGAGAGAGACAGAGAGAGAGAGAGGGACAGAGAGAGAGAGAGAGAGAGAGAGAGAGAGAGAGAGAGGGGGGGGGGGACAGAGAGAGAGAGGGACAGAGAGAGAGACAGACAGACAGGGAGAGAGAGAGAGACAGATGGAAAGAGAGAGAGACTGAGAGAGAGAAGGAGAGAGACAGGGAGGGAGAGAGAGAGAATAATGATGAGGAGAGAAAGACAGAAGTTGGGAGAGAGATAGACAGAAAGACAGACAGAAAAAGAGAGAAGGAGAGAGAGAGAGAGAGAGAGAGTGTGCTCTCACACTTGTGCATTCACACACACACTCACTCTCTCTCTTCTCTCTCTCTCTCTCTCTCTCTCTCTCTCTCACACACACACACCCTTACACACACATGCTCCTAGAACGTTCTGGCCCTAGGTTGTTATTGCCAAGAGTTATGACAGGGAGCCAAGTGTGCAGAGCCAGGGCAGATTTCCATTTATCAACACGTACTGTAGGAAGCACAGAGCAGCGCAGCTCTGCCCCCATCCGACACTGCTGGGTGGGTGTGTGTGTGTGTACATGTGTGTGTATGTGTACGTGTACATGTACGTGTGTGTGTGTGTATGTGTGTGTGTGTGCGTGTGCGTGTTGATGTCTTCGTGTGTTTGTGTGTTGAGACCAACCCAGCTCTGCCCTCATCTGACACTGCTGTGTGTGTGTGTGTGTGTGTGTGTGTGTGTGTGTGTGTGTGTGTGTGTTTGTGTGTTTGTCTGTGAGAGGAGAGACCAGTACATTTCTGCCCCTTCCGCCTCTGCAGCCCCAATGTAGGGGGGGGGGGGGGGGGGGTGGTGCAGATGTGTCCAGCAGGGCTCTGCTCTGCCAGGGTGGGGGGGGTGGACATTTAAAGTCAGGGTTAGGGAACAGGGGGTGGGCAGGAGATGGAGATGGGGTGGGGAGGAGGGCATCTGTATCTAGGGGACTGTGGTGTAGGGGGTATACATTGAGGACGAGTGTGTGTGTGTGGGGGGGGGGGGCATCGGGCAGGGGGGGGGTTAGGCTGAAGGCATGTGGTCAGAGAGATGAAGGCAGGGGGAGAGATGGCAGGGGGGGCAGGAGATGATTGTGGGGTGGTATAGATTAGGGAGGGGGGGGGGGGGGCATGAAACGGGGGTATAGGCTGGTGGCAAGTGGTCGGTGTGTTGGGGGGGGGGGCATCGGGCTGGGGTGGGGGTGGTGGAGGGGGGGCAGTGAGGGGGTGAGTCTGGTGGCATGTGGTGCCAGCGTCGGGAGAAAAACAACATCATGCGCTGCTGTTTACTGAGCCTCAGTGCTGTCACAGGCTCCGCGCTGACCTAGTTTAGGGCGCCCAAAATAAAGCGCCCGCCTGCCCGCCCCACACACACTCACACACTCACACTCACACACACACTCTCACTCACACACACACACACCACCGCTGCCTAGCCGCCAAGAGGGTAGGGTAGGGGTAGGGTAGGGTACGCTAGGCTAGGCTAGCTCTTAGCGCGGTGTCTGCGGTGCCTGGCATGACAGAGAGAGAGGACACAGACAGACGAGAAGGGAGAGATGAAGTGGCTGAGGACTGCTGTACTCACACACACACACACACACACACACACATCTGTGTGTGTGTGTTGCTTCACATTGCTCCATTCTGCCGTCATCCCCAGTAAATATATGAAGCAGAAGAGTATGTGTGTGTGTATGTGTGTCTGTGTGTCTGTGTGTGTGTGTGTGTGTGTGTGAAGGAGAGCCCAGTAAATATATGTAGCACAGAGTGTGTTGCTAGCCAGGAGAAATGAGATTAGCGGGCCACATGTAAATGAGGGGGCCACAAAGGCTGCCTCAGAGCCCCGAGGCCAGAGGAGGTGTGTGTGTGTGTGTGTGTGTGTGTGTGTGTGTGTGTGTGTGTGTGTGTGTGTGTGTGTGTGTGTGTGTGTGTGAGCCAGAGACCCCGGGGCTACAGCTTCCTAATGCCTTTTGTGTGGACAGTCAGTCAGCTTCCTCGGAAAGCCCTCTGCCCCCTCCCCTCTCTCCAAACACACACACACACACACACACAGAGTCTTAGAGATAAACACATACTAACACAAGCATAGTCACTCACTCACACACACTTAGGCAGACACACACATACAGTCACACACAGTCTTGGAGATAAACACAAACGTACACAAGCATAGTCGCTCACACACACTTAAGCAGACACATACACACACACAAACAGTGACACACACACACACACACAGTCTTGGAGACAAACAAACATACCCCAGCATAGTCACGCACACATATAGTCTCACATAATCTTGGAGACAAACTCGCATTCACATAAGCACACTTGCACATACACAGTCACACACAGTCTTCCACGCAAACATACACACACTCAGACACACAGTCAACCGCGTACACACAAACACGTACGCACACAGTCTCCCACAGATGTCTCAGACACACACAATTTCTCTGTCTTTCACACACACAAATACATAATAATTAGGGACACTATATTAGACACACACACAGAGGCAAGCAGACACACATATGCACTAACACATTCACTCAGACATGCATACACACAAACAGACCTGCAGTGACAGACACACACACACAGACACAAAGTTGCACTAACAGCCACACACAGACACACACAGACACACATACGCAGTCACACACACAGACGCCCACACAAACTCACACAGACACAAACACACACAGACACACACACACACACACACACATGCAGTCACACACAGAGACACAGACACACAGACACACACAGACATGCAATCACACACAGAGACACATATTGCCCTCAGCTGAATTCCTGGAGCTCCTCTTGTGCCTTTTTTATTTTTAGTCGCAAGCGGACGGGAAAATATGCTAAGCATTTTTTGGGAGCCAGAAGGGAAGACGTGAACACACACACACACACACACACACACACACACACACACACGCAACGGGGAGCGGTGGTCAGGCCAGGCCGGGCGAACAAGCGAGCCACAGAGGCGAACTGGGCCACCGAATAAACAGTGGTTAAACACGAGCAACATATCTCTTGTTGCGTTAATTATTAAAGGGGCCGCTCGCTCTTCACTTCGCCAGATTACACCAGCGCTCCTCTCTCTCCACGCCGCTCTCTCTCTCCCTCTCTTTCTCTCTTTCTTTTTCTCTCTCTCGCTCTCTCGCTCTCTCTCTTTCTCTCTACCTCTTTTTCTCTCTCTTGCTATCTCTTACTCTCTTTCTCTCTCCCTCTTTCTCTCTATCTCTCTTTCTCTCTCTCTCTCTACCTCTATCTTTATTTCTCTCTATCCCTCTCTCTCTTTCTACCACTTTTTTTCTCTCTTTCTATCTCTCTCTCTCTCTCTTTCTTTCTTTCTTTCTTTCTTTCTATCTCTCTTTCTGTCTCTCTCTCTTTCTCTTTCTAACTCTCTCTTTTTCTCTATATAACTCTCTCTGTCTTGCTCTTTCTCTCCCTCTTTCTCTTTCTTTTTCTCTCTCTCACTTCAGCTGCTCTCACAGGGTCACCCGGGGCCTGTGTCACACACACACACACACACACACACACACACACACACACACTTAGATATGTACACACACACACACACACACACACACAAACACTTAGATATGTACACACACACACTTACATACACACACTTATGTATATACACACATACACACTTACGTATGTACACATATATACACACACAACATACACAAACACTTTCACACAGGCAGTCAAGCACACATACATGCACACAGACACACACACATTGTTATACACTCCCACACACACCCACACAGGCTTACTCATAGAGATACGCACACACACACAGGGATCGCAGCCCCGGGTCACATGAGGTCCTGTGCACACATGCGTGTGTGTTACATGTGTGTGTGTGCGCAGAACTCCATGACCCTTGTGTGTGAGCCTGGGTGGAGAGGTAGGAACCACGGGGAGGTGTTAGAAACAACGCATTCTGAACCCACACACACACACACACACACACACACACACACACACACACACACACACACAATGCCCATCAATGCATTCTTAGTACAGCACTCCGGAGGAGCAACTTGAAAGTTGGAATGTGGCTAAAGAAGATCGGGTGGCGCACACACACACACACACACACGCACACGCATACACACACACGCACACACACACACACACACACATGCACACAAGCACCCGGACACCTATGACCAT
>CM059285.1:6048100-6050600 GCA_030347295.1 Setipinna tenuifilis
GTGAACGTTCACCCAGCCCTCTGCGGGAGACGCTGCTCATAGCTCTGTCTGACTGTTTGTTTGTTTTCTCACACATGTTTTAACACACATAATGGACTTAGCCCCGACCAGGCAGCAGGCTACATGGGACCAGACGGGTCTCTGTGTGTGTGTGTGTGTGTGTGTGTGTGTGTGTGTGTGTGTGTGTGTGTGTGTGTGTGTGTGTGTGTGTGTGTGTGTGTGTGTGTGTGTGTGTGTGTGTGTGTGTGTGTGTGTGTGTGTGTGTGTGTGTGGGCCTGTTGGATAGTTGATGTTTTACTGTTATTATAGCCATATTCTCTGGCTCAGTGTGTGTGTGTGTGTGTGTGTGTGTGCCTGTTATTATAGCTGTATACCCTGGCTGAGTGCGTGTGTGTGTGTCTATGTGTGTGCCTGTTATTATAAACCATATTCCCTGGCTAAGGGTGTGTATTGGTGTGTGTGTGTGTGTGTGTGTTAACACCATGAAGTGGACCTTGAGGTGGACAGCGCTGTAAGGGTGTCACCACGGTGATGATGGGGCGATGACGTGAATGAGAGAGAGAGAGGGAGAGAGAGAATAGAGGAATGAATAGATAGACGGATGGGGGGATGATAAAGGAATGTGGCAGTTAATGAATGAATTAAAGGGAATGAATGAACGAATGAATGAATGAAGAAATGAATGCACGCATGACTAACTGGGCGAAGAAGTACTCTATGTCTCTGTCTCTCTCCCACACACACACACACACACACACACACACACACACACAGGGCGAGTGTTTGATGGCCTCTTGTCAGGCGTGGCTGAGGCTCAGGTTGCGGGGGGGTCCGGAGAGGGCAGTGGGGGAGGGGCCACTCTGCAGGGGTCCTACGGCCAGTGGGCGGTCAACTTGCCACTAGGTGCTCTCTCTTTTTTTTTCTATCTCTCTCTCTCTCTCTCTCTCTCTCTCTCTCTCTCTGTCTCTCTCCCCCCCTCTCTGTCTGTCTTTCACACAGTCTCTCTTACCCACTTTTTCTTTCTCTTTCACTCTTTCTCTCTTGCACTCTTTTTTTGTTTTTTTGTTTTTTCTGTCTTTCTTTCGCCTTTTCCCTGTCTTAACCTTTCTCTCTCTCTCTCTGTCTTTTTCTTTTTCTCTGTCTCTTTCTCTCACTTTTTTCTTCCCTCTGTATTTCTCTCGTTCTCTCATTCTCTCTCTCTCTCTCTCTCTCTCTGCTCTGTCCACTTGGCCAGGTTTTGTCCTCATTGTCCTTTGTCTCCATGGGTACCGCACAGATCAACCCCCCCCCCCCCCCCCCCCTCCAACACACACACTCACACACACACACACACACACACACACACCCCACCCCACACCACCACCACCACCCTCTCTGGCCCCGGAGTTTTCACATCTGCCCCTCTGCCCCCACGACCTTTGACCCCTCTCCTAACAAAGCACACACTCTGCTCTCTCTCTCTCTCTCTCTCTCCTGAGCTACTCGCCCCAACCCCCTCACACACTCACCATACACAGTTCCCACAAACACACACTCCCACACACACACACACACACACACATATACGCACACTACACACACACACACTATACACTAGAATTCATACAGACAGAACAGAATAAAACAGAATTCATACAAATATATACTTACACAGCATTCCCCTACACACACACACACACACAAATATTGCACACATTCCCTTACATACACAAGCACACACACACACACACACACAACACAAACATCCAGCCAGGGCTCTGCTCTCAGGCTTCTCTCCAGAGCTATTCTCCCATCCCCCTTACACACACACACACCAACACACACATGCACACACACATACACACACATACACACTGCACAAACAAGCAGTCATTTTGCCCCCAATCATCTGCATAGCTGATTTTCCCACCACAACCCCCCACCACCTGACACACACACACACACACACACACTCACACACACACACACACACACACACACACGCTTATACATGCTCACACACTATACACATATGCATATGCAAACACACACATATCCACACTATAGACGAGCTGCATATATCAAAAACTTTACATATACACCAGCATTAGCAACACACACACACACACACACAATCTACACACACACACCCTGTAAACAAACACAAGCAAACACATTCCCAGACGAAACATACACATAAACATATCTATATATACACACATTCAAACATACACACTCTAGCAACACAAGCAACCACTCACACAAATTACACACAGTTTACATACACACACATTTACACACCGAATACACATATGCACACAACCACACACACAACAAGCAAACATTCTACTTCTCCATGCAGACACACACACACACACACAAGCAGCCATGTCTTTTATGGGCATTACAGCAGTGCTGTCCTTTCCTCAGGGTAACACTACTGGACAGTCGTGTGTGTGTGTGTGTGTGTGTGTGTGTGTGTGTGTGTGTGTGTGTGCACGTGTGTGTGTGAGAGAGAGAG
>CM059285.1:6058100-6080600 GCA_030347295.1 Setipinna tenuifilis
CGCAGGAGGAGAGGGAGGGAGGGATGGAGTGGAGGGAGAGAGAGAGAGAGGGATGGAGGGAGGGGGAGGAGAGAGAAATGGAGGGAGGGAGGGACAGAGAGAGATGGAGGGAAGCAGGAAGAGAGATAGAGAGAAAGGGATTGAGACACAGAGAGAGAAAGAGAAAGGGATAGAGAGAGACAGAGGGAGACAAGGAGAGATAAATGGATGGAGGGAGAGATAGAAATGGAGAGAAGCAGGAAGAGAAATGGAGAGAAAGGGACTGAGACAGAGAGACACAGAGAGAGAGAGAGACGGAGACAGAGAATGAGAGACAGATGGAAAGAGACAAAGGAGAGAGAAATGGATGAAGGCTTAGAGAGAGAAGTGTAAAGGGAGATAAAGAGAGATAGATTAGGGAGGTAAAGAGAGGGAGGGAGAGACAGAAGAGGGAAAAACAGGAGTAGAGGGAGATGGGGGTTGGGAGAAAAAGATGGAAAGAGACAGGAGGAGAGAGAAATGGAGGGAGGCAGGGTAAGAGAGGAGTGAAAGGACAGAAAAAGAGACGGAGATGAGGAAAGAGGTAGGGAGAGAGAGGGAGAGAGATGGAGAAACAAAAAGTGTGAGATGAAGAGAAAGAGATGGACATAGAGGGAGATGGAGAGAGACAAATAGAGGGAGATGGAGATAGAGATGGAGAGATGAAGAGAGGGAGAGAGAGAGAGAGATGAAGAGAGGGAGAGATGGAGGGAGACGAAGGGAAAGATGACAGATTTGCGTTGTTTATGGCAGAGCAAGCTTCGCACGGCACAACAAAGGCAGCAGTCACGGCCATCTCTCCATCTCTCTCTCTCTCTCTCTTTCTCTCCTGCTCCCTCCCTCCCTCTCTCTTTTCCTGTCTCTCTCCCTCTCCCTCTATCTTGCTTCCTCCCTCTTTGTCTCTCTCTCTTCCTCTCTAGCTCTCTGTCTCCTATTCTCTCTCTCTGTTCCCTCTCTGCCCCTCTGCTCTCTCTCTCTCTCTCTCTCTCTCTCTCTCTGTCTGTCCCCCCGTCTCTCCCACTGTCTCCCTCCCTCTCTCTCTCTCTCTGGCCACCGTCTCTCTCTCTCCCTCTCTCTGTCTCTCTTTCTCTCTCTCTCTCTTCCTCTCTGTCTCTCTCCTTCCCCCCTCTCTCTCTCTCTCTCTCTCTCTCTCTCTCTCTCTGTGTCTCTCGACGCTCTCAGAGGCAGTGATGGAGGATGAGGACGTGGCCGTGGTTTTTAACTCGGCCCTCCGCCCCTCCCTGTGTGTGTGTCCCTCTGTGTGTGTGTGTGCATGCGTGTGTGTGTGTGTGTGTGCATGGCTGCCATTAGACACCGGCTGCCTGCCCGTGCTGTAATGGGCTCAGATGAGGAGCCTGATGGTGTGTGTGAGTGTGTGTGTGTGTGTGTGTGTGTGTGAGTGAGTGTGAGTGTGAGTGTGAGTGTGAGTGTGAGTGTGAGTGTGAGTGTGAGTGTGAGTGTGAGTGTGAGTGTGAGTGTGAGTGTGAGTGTGAGTGTGTGTGTGTGTGTGTGTGCGCGTGTGGTGGGGGATCCTCAATGGAGACACTTCCCAAACAATTAGTCTCTACCTGCTTATTTATGCGCCGGCTTTGAGCAGATTTATTAAAGAAAGCCAGTCGCCCCGCCAGACAGCCAGCACGGCTTGACTCTTTCACCTCACCTCTCACACACTCCTTACAAATGCAGTGTGTGTGTGTGTGTGTGTGTGTGTGTGTGTGTGTGTGTGTGTGTGTGCGAGAGAGAGAGCGAGGGAGAGGGAGAGAAAGGCTGTGTGTTTGTTTATTTGAAAATCTCGACTCGACGGCTGTACGTGATTTATGCGTATTTGGTTCTTCATGCGAGTGTGTGTGTGCGTGTGTGTGTGTCTGCCCGCTTGTCTCAGCTCCGTGCACATGCACACACACCCACACACACACACAGACGGGCATTGGCATGCACGTGTGCATGTGTGTGTATGTGTGTGTGTGTGCTTGCACTGCATGTGTGTGTGTGTTTGTGTGTGTGTGTTCATGTGCGAGCACAGGGGCATTGGCATGCATCCGTGTCTGTGTGCTTGCGCGCGTGTGTGTGTGTGTGCATGTGCATGTGCGTGCCTGCGTGTGTGTGTGTGTGTGCGTGTGTGTGCGAGGCGAGAGGGGCATTGGCATGCACGCGGCGTGCGAGGAGTCTGGCGCTGTTTCGCTCCGCTATCATCCATTAGCCAGACAGAGTGCCACTGCTGCCCGCGCTTAGCCCCCTCGCCATGACAACTTGATACACACGTTTTAGAAAAAGGGACGCCTCTCCTTCTCTCTTCCCTCCTTCCTTCCTATTCTTCCATTACTCTTTCTCTTACTCTCCTTCTGTCCTTCTCTTTCTCTCTCTCTTTCTCTTTCTGCTGCTCTCCCCCCCTTTTTTTGTTTTTCATTTTGTTTTGTGTGTTTGTCTTGCCCACCCCCACCCCTCTCTCTCTCTCTCTCTCTCTCTGTCTTCCTTCCTCTCTTTCCCTTCATCGATGGGTGTGTGTGTGTATGTGTGAGTGTGTGTGTGGGGGGGGTGTTGATCCGTGAGCAAGTGGGGCTGAAAAAGCCCCTATCCAGTCTCATCAGGCTGGCTGAGTGAGAGCTGAATTTAAATGGGACCCATCACACATCTGAGCGCCGCCACAAATGTGCTCAGGGAATTGGGCATTGTCTCCAAAGGAGTTTGAGTGTGTGTGTGTGTGTGTTTGTGTCTGTGTGTGATGTATGAGATACGTGTGTTTGTCTCAGTCATCAAGTGTGTGTGTGTGTGTGTGTGTCTGTGTGTTTATGTGTAATGTATGAGCTACGTGTGTTTGTCTCAAAGTGTGTGTCATAAAGTGTTCGTGTGTGTGTGTGTGTGTGTGTGTGTGTGTGTGTGTGTTGGGGGATCTTGAAGTGTTTGTGATGTATGGGGTACGTTTGCGTGTCTCAGTTGGAGGGAAGGTATATGTGTCTGTCTGGGTGTGTGTGATGTATATGTGTGTGATGGATTGAGTGTGTGTGTTGTGTGTGTGTGTGTGTGTGTGCATAAAGGGTGGGGGTGAGGCAGTGTGTGGCAGAGGAAGGTAGCTACTTTATTCTCCGCACAGCTCTGGCTGAAACAGGCGGATAATGACATGTGGTGACCGCCATCACTGCACACTGCAGCACAGGGGGGATGTGCCATGTAAACATGGGGACAATCACACACACACACACACACACACACACACACACACACACACACACACACACTCGCAATCCAATACACATATATATCACACATACACACACATACACTCACAATCCATCACACACACATACATCAGACACAGACAAACACACACACACACAAACACACACAAACACACGTATCTCATACATTACACACACACATACACATGCACACATACACACACACACGTTTTCCCACATTACATTACCCACATAATGTGACTGTTATGTCTGTTGTTTTTCTTCTTATGTGTTCACTCTGAAGAGGCCAAAGTTCATTTTGTTTTTTCTCACTCTTGCCAGAAAGGGTTTAGACCCAACTTTACACACTTGAAGTTTGAATATATGTTACTTATTTGACTGTGTGTGTGTGTGTGTGTGTGTGTGTGTGTGTGTGTGTTTCTCCTCCCCCAGGTGACCACCCGTTTGAGTGTGAGTTCTGCGGGAGCTGCTTCCGCGATGAGAACACGCTGAAGGGCCACAAGCGCATCCACACCGGGGAGAAGCCCTACGAGTGCAACGGCTGCGGCAAGAAGTTCAGCCTCAAACACCAGCTGGAGACGCACTATAGAGTACACACAGGTACACACTCTTACTTATACACACACACACACACACACACACATACACAGAACCTCAAACACCAGCTGGAGACGCACTATAGAGTACACACAGGTACACACTCTTACTTATACACACACACACACAGGTACACACACTTACTTATACATGCACACACACACACACAGGTACACACACTTACTTACACATGTGCCACACACACACAGAACCTCAAACACCAGCTGGAGACGCACTATAGAGTACACACAGGTACACACTCTTACTTATATACACACATACACACACACACACACACACACACACACAGAATCTTAAACACCAGCTGGAGATGCACTATAGAGTACACACAGGTATACACACACATACACACACACACACACACACTGTACATATGTGCCACACACACACACTTATTTCTTTCATTTGCATTGGAGGAGGACAAAAGAAATATCAGAAGAAGAACGTCAAAGCAGATAAATACCACACAGAACTCAAAAACTAGCCTGGATAAAAAAAAACATTGGCATCCTCAGCTTAAAACACCTGTAGCAAAAACTGAAATCAATGTCCTCTTGTAACCATGAATGAATTTCTTCCACCTCTGCTGGAATATTACACTCCTCCAGACAGCTCAGAGTCTTTGGGACTGAGAGGCCTCTTTTCTCTACCGCTGTTTTGAGATCTTTCCTTAAATCAAGCGCAGAAAGAGCATGTCAAACCAGACCAGCTAAATCAAACTCAGATAGAGCATCTCAAGCTAGACCAGCTCAGTGAAGCACAGATGGAGCATATGAGACTAGGCCACATCAGTCAAGCGCAGATAGAGCATCTCAAACCAAACAAACAGTGTGTGTCCTGGGGGGTCAGCTATCGATTGATGTGTGTTGCAGCCCCAAGGCACACTCTCTTCTGCCTCCTCGACTCTTCTTTCTCTCCCTCGTTATCACTCCCTTTATCTCTATCTCTTTCTCTTCATCTCTCTCTCTCCTTCTCTGCTCTCTCTCAATCCCTCTATCTTTTCTCTTCTCCCCTTTCTCTGTCTTTCTTTATGCTCTACTCTTCTTTCAAACTCCTCTTTCTCTCTATTCCAAGCTCTCTCTCTCGCATCTATCTCCTCTCTTTTTTCTTTTCCTCTTTTCCCTTTTCGATTACACCTTATTTTATCGCATTACAGTGTATCCACATCATTAAGTACATTGTAACAACATGTAAGTTATATATTTATAATGTACCTTGAGGTTAGAGTTAGTGTTAGATAAGTACAAAATGCATATGCACATTTACTGTAGATACACTGTAAAGGGAACCGAAAATAAAGTGTTAACCTCTTTTCTGCCCTCTCTCTTTCTTTCTTATCTCTACCCTGTCTCTTTTGCTTTTCATCTTTCCTGCTCTGCCCTCTCTCCTCTTCCTAATTCTTTTTTTCTTTTCTTCTCTCCCCTTCTCTCTTTGTCTCTCTCTCATTCTCTTTCTCTCTCGGCCAGTGTCTCCCTCTCTCTTCCTCTCTGTGTCTCTCCCTCTCTCTTTTTGCCTCCCTCCCTCCCTCTCTCTCTCTCTCTCTCTCTCTCTCTCTCCCCCCCTCCCTCCCTCCCTTCCTTTCTTTCTCTCTCTCCCTCTCTCTCTCCTTGGCCAGTGTGCAGTGGGTGCTGTACGGCGGTGGAGTGTGTAGTGTAGTAGCCAGGGTGGTATTACGGCGTGCTAACCACTCCCCGTGTGCCCTCAATAGGGCCAGCTGTTAAGCCGTGCTATCAGCTAGCCTGTCAAATAATTGGCCTGGTTTTGTCCGCGCGGCGCAGCCTGCTCTGGGCTGAGCAGCAGATAACAAGCGCAGTGACAAGCCCGCAGTCAAAAGGCCCAGTGCCCCCCACCGCCGCCCCCAGAGATGAATCATTGGCTTTGGCAGACGCCTGTCGATGCCTGATCAATATTTGCTCTGCAATTCACAGCTCGCCAACCCTGCTTTACAGCGGCGAGGGTGGTGGTGGCGGTGGCGGTGGCAGTGGTGGTGGTGGTGGGGACGGTGGCGGTGGTGGTGTGGTGGTGGCGTCTTCGACACACTAATCTGTGTGCCAGCGTGATGCCTCTTTGTTTTCTCTCTCCTCTCCGCTGCCTCTGCCTTTACAACCTCTGGTCCTCGCTACTGCCTCTGTTTGTGTGTGGATGCATGTGTGAGTGTGTGTGTCTTTGTGTGTGTGTGTGTGTGTGTTTGTGGAGTGGACAAGAGGCTCCTCTTCCAGGCATGCACACACAGACACTCAGACACACACACACACACACACTCAATCACCATGGCGTAAATATAATACACATACAGTATGCAAACACAGATACAAATACAGATACACACACGCAGTGCACCACTAATAATATGTGTTAAGGATACACACTTGCAATATGTATGTGTGTATAATGTGTGTGAGGATACATACCGTGCATTGTTGGTAAAATGTGTGAGAATACACACTTGTAATGCAGTACTCGTGACGCAAGAACACACATTCACAATCCAGCATTTACAATGTGTGTCAGAATACACACTCTTCGTACACTGTTGTAATGTGTGCAAGCACACACACTGGCAGTGCAGCATTGATCTGCAGTGTGCGTCCATATCAGTGCTGACACACACACCCACACCTACACACACACAAACACACACACACACACACGGAGAACAGACGGCCGTTAGCATTAAACATGACAGGTGAGCCGAGTGTTAAACAGGGTGCTTGTCCACACTTAAACACCCTGTACTCACACACACACACACACACACGCTCAAGCATATAAGGTTTAAAACCCAGTATACATACAGTTGTTGGTAATACTTAATTTTATGGTTAATTTTTTAGTGTATCTACATGTATTATTATGTACTTACACTGTGCATACCTAACCCTAATGTACAGGGTAAGTACAAAATGTTAGATATTGTTACTGTACCCAATTGATGTAACAATGACAGTAAAATAAATTATAACTCAAATGTTTAATCAGCAAAGGGTTTGTATATCACAATGGCCTACAATCAATAGTCACATAATAAGTCATTTCACACTTTTCACAGAAATTATGATCAGCACAATAATAACATGGAAACAACAAACTGCTCACAGGAAGTTAGCCAGTTTCATGCTGTTTTCATAAGCAGCCAAAAACGATCCCAAGTGATTTGCATTTCACTCTCACTGTTTGGTCTTGTCAACATACTCTCATAATAATCTAGTCACCGCACTGACCAGTCTTAAAGCGTTTAAAGTTTAATACCTACCACACACACACACACACACACACACACACACACACACACACACACACACACACACACACACACACACACAGAGTCACTCAAATGTTCCTCTTCCTTTGCTATGGTATTGATATCAGTATGGATTGTATACATTTATTGCGATGTGCATGTGTGTATCTTCATATTTGCAAATATTGTGTACTTTATGCGAATTCCATAAACCTTTATCTGAAGAGAAAGGATGTTGGTGCAGAGCAGAATGCTAAAATGGTGCTTATCTCTCTCTCCCTCCTCGCCCCCCCCCTACACACACACACACACACCTCCACCCCCCAGGAGAGAAGCCGTTTGAGTGTAAGCTGTGCCACCAGCGCTCCCGCGACTACTCGGCCATGATCAAGCACCTGCGCACCCACAACGGCGCCTCGCCCTACCAGTGCACCATCTGCCAGGAGTACTGCCCCAGCCTCTCCTCCATGCAGAAGCACATGAAGAACCACAAGCCCGAGGACGTGCCCGCCGACTGGCGCATCGAGAAGACCTACCTTTACCTGTGCTACGTGTGAGCCGGACGGCCAACACACACACCCTCCCTCCCTCTCGACGTGGAGGGTGGGGGTAGGGGAAGGGGAGGGGAGGGGAGGGGGAGGGTGGAGTATGCCTGCCTGTGTGTGTGTGAGTATGTGTGTGTGTGTGTGTGAGAGAGAGAGAGAGAGAGAGAGAGAGTCGTGGTCAATCCAATCCAGCTACAGGGTTTAAGGGCTGGCTATCGAGAAGGCTGGAGAGACTGATGGGGGTTTTGTACTCGTGTCTGGTTTTGTGTACCATCGGTGTGTGTACAGTACTTCTCTAGTTCTTCCACCCATGACGCTCATGTTCAGCTCACAGTGTGTGTGTGTGTGTGTGTGTGCGCGCTTGTGTGTGTGAATGTACAGCTCACAGTGTGTGTGTGTGTGTGTGCGTGCGTGCGTGCGTGCGTGCGTGCGTGCGTGCGTGCGTGCGTGCGTGCCTGCGCGCGTGTGTGTGGATGTGCGCATCAGGCTAACATTCACAGCCCCGGTCTTAACCACACAGGTGGGAGGCAACAACCCGCAGGAGGTTTGGGTTGAGGGGGAAAATAAAAATAAACAATAATAAATAAGTAAAGAAATAAATAAATAAACAGTATCAGTGTGCGGTAAGAAAGTGTGGAAAGCAAACCCATGCCAAGCAAGTTAAAGTCAGTGGGCTTGTATGAGCAGTCACCTGGCGTGGGTGAGGGGTGACCGTACCTGCGTTGTAGTGGCTGGCTTTGGCACTTACTGGTGGACAGACTCTCCTTGACCCGCCGGTATCACCAAATCAAGTTGCGAAGAAGATTAAAGCGGCAAAGATTGTTCAGGGATACGACTCGTGACAGAAATGAAATGGACGTGTACTTCACAGTAGCAGCACTTTGTGTTGGACTGGAAGACTTATCTATAAATATATCTCTCTCTCTACGTGTGGATGGATCCCACATCTCACACACATCTCACCACAACACACACACACACACACACATACACACACCTTTTCTCATATATTCAGTGTATTGTAATCACCAGGACAACGACGACGCTCTTACGCTCTGTCTGCCCTTGGCTGAGCTCCTCACCTATCCAGCGCATATCTCAATAATCCGCACCTGGACTCTCCGGTTCCTCTGTCTCACCGTATAAACCTGCAGCCGTGGGTCCGCTGAGGCTCGCACCCCAACACTTCAACATGAACCCTGGCCTGTGTGTGTGTGCACGTGTATTTGTGTGTGTCTGTGTGTGTGTGTGTGTGTCTCTCTTGTCTGCATCAGTGAGTGATGCGTGAAGATGCTTGAACTGTGGTTTCTCGGATGTTAATAGAGCTGTGGTGATGTTAACATCATGTGTGTCCACTTGTGATTTAAAAAAAAAAAAAAGTGAATCAAATGTGATTGTGAAGATAGACATGTGTCATTTCACTGTGCGTCCGAACAGGGAACAAAGTGGGCATGTTGGAGATCGTCTGGCATCCCGCCTACCGTGCGCTTTTGGCATTGTCTTCACTTTTGTTTGTTTGTTTGTTTGTTTGTGTTTTTGTTGTTTATTGTTTTGTTTTTTTTGTTTTGTCTTTTGTTGTTTTTTTATCACATTTTTACTTGAAATACCTCATTTCTGTGACCTCATGTGCTTGGTGTGATTTTGTATATGTTGATGACATTCTATTCTACTGAGTGCGAAGCAGGAAGTGAGGTAGAGACTCGGGGATTTTGTTACGGCTGCTGGGCGTATGCATCAGCAGTCTCAAGATGGCAGGTCGTTTTCTTTTTTTGTTTGTTTTTCTCTTTTTTTTGTTTGTTTTTATATTTGTGTTGTGCATTTCTTACCAAAATAGGTCTTTTGTTTTTTTTTTGTTTTTTTAATCCTACTGTATGTATCATTGTGTTGATGCTGAGGTTTTACTTTGTCTTTCCAAGTCATCTTATTTTGCGCTACCTCCTCCCTCTCTTCTGTTTGCACACGCCTCTGTCGTCTCTTTGATTTGCATTTTAATCCAACTTCATCTCATGCTTGGCCTAAGACGTCTCCATTTTTGCGAGTGTTTATTTTGCAAGAATGATCAGTGTGTGAGTGGCGGACGTACGGGATTGTTTAACCCCCTCCAACAGCAAAAACACTCCGGTCTGTAGCCCAGCGTAAGAGAACACTTTAACCGTGAGAGAGAGAGAGAGTAAAGATGATGTTGAAAGAGAACACGTTTAGCTGTGAGAGAGTGTGATGATGTGTTGTGTCGTGTCACGTTGCGTTGCGTTGCGTTTAGTGTTGATGTTCTTACTGACCGGTGTCCGGAGCTTGGGTTAGTGGCGTAAGAGATTGAAAGGGATACACTTGAAGATCATGTTCAATGAGTTGCTGTTTTTTATGTGAAAAAAAAGTGGTTTTGTAAAGTTGAATCACGCAGGACATATGCAGTGATGAGAGGAGTGTATTATACAGCTGTAGTGTGCTGAAAGTTTTTTTGTTTTTGAGAAAAAGAAAACAGGAGCAGGAGAGAAGCCGCCTCCCTGTTGGGAGCATGTGGCGTTAGCGCTCTCCGCCGCTCCACAAGAGCCAAAAGAGGCACTTTGACATTGAAAAAAAAAAAGTATTTTTGTATTGCATTAAGGTGTGATACCTTGTAGTCTTTCGAGATTTGAAAAAGATGTTTTACAGAAATCTCTCCATTGTGCTCGTCAAGTAAAACTGTATTTTCTGTGCCTCTTTTGCAGATGTTTGTGATGTGAAAAATCTCCTGGGTGTTGTTTCTTTGTTGGTGAAGGTACTAGACTATTGTTGTTGATCCAAAAATGCATAGCAAGACAAGGAAGTCCAACTGCACTCAATGCGCCAATAACTCTTTGCTGTTCTGTGCCCCCCTCTGATGCTTGCTGTGTCTGGCAGAACCGATGAGGACGGATGAATCCAAAGCTGGGGAAGAGCGTCTCGTATCTTTGTCTATTTTTGTTAACACTGTGACTTTGATGATCACATGCACACATATGTTTTTCACAGTAGTTGAAGCATCCATAGGTTGATGCCGCGTTTTATACATTTGTGTGTGTGTGTGTGTGTGTGTGTGTGTGTGTGTGTGTGTGTGTGTGTGTGTGTGTGTGTATGTGTAATGTGAATCCGCTCTTTGCTGTGTGGTCACCCTTCATTGTGGAAATGCACTATAATGAAACAGAAGAGCGCAGTATTTTGAAGACATTGTGTAAAGTAAAAGCCCCAGTCATCGACGCTCACCTTCGCACAGCGGAAAAATACAGAATCTTCAGTTGACTATTTTAGGTCACAATTGGCAGGGTACATTTTGGCCTCAGAATTGACTAAACAATCGAGGTGGCTTCCATCAAAATATGGCTGATTTTGTTCCTCGGCACCCGAGGGCTTGTACTGAGAACAACATCAGTACAGAAAATTAGATTAAAAAACCATTAAAAAAAATCAACAAGTAACGATATCCAAGTCATTCTGCCTTGTCTCATTTGTCATGTAGAATTGACAAAAGTATTTTTCTTCTTGCCGGGGAAGTCAAGACTTTTTTTTCCATGTGCTGTTTCATTTTCCTTACGAATCAAAGCTAGTGGGTGTGTTTTATTTTCTTTGGTAACCATATATATGTAAAGGCCCTATAAACAAGACTGGTGGTGTTTGTTGGTATCAGTGTGTGTGTGTGTGTGTGTGTGTGTGTCGTGTGTTTGTGTGTATCTGTGTGTGTGTGTGTAGGCTATAGCAACCACTGCCTCTAGTACCACAGTTACTGACCGTTTGCATTCTTCTTCTTCTTCTCTGACAATAACACCGTGGGGTTCATCAGCAATAATCCTGTCGTCTGGGAGGGAGGGTTAGGAGGGTGGGAAAAAAGTCCTGGCTTCCCTGGTGTCGGGCTCTGGGCTGCTTAGGCCTCGCTGGGCTGGGCTGGGCTGGACTGGCCTGGGCTGGGTTAGGGCTCTGAGGCTAGTTTGGGCTCTGGGCCCTGGGCTGGTTTTGGGGTTGGAGCTGCTTCTGGCCTCTCTGAGCTGGTTTGGGCTCTGGGCTGGGCCGGTCTGTGCCCTTGGCTGGCCTGTGCTCTGGGCCCCTGGGCCGGTGTTGCTATCAGAAGCCTTTGTTCCTCTGGCTGAGTGCTGGGTGCCATTCGTACATACGCGTGTCTGACCCCTCCAGAGCCTCAGTTCTCTGGGGAACTCTATTGGACCAAGAGAATATGAAACGTTCTCCTAAAAAAAAACTTTTTACTTCTGTATTTAGTCTTTATTCTGCCCTGTGTTTAAACTGAATTAACGTTTGATTTTTTTTTTCTTTTTTTATGATTGATTTTATGAAGATGTCTACCTCAGCACCTGTCCTTAGTATAATCGTTAAGGTGCCCATTTAAAGAAATAGTTTATTTGTTTATTTGTATTGTTTTTGTTTTGTTTTTTTGTTTGTTTGTTTTTTTTTTCTTTCACTTGTGCACATATCATATCAGCTTTTCACTCTGTAGCTTACTGTCGGCCAGGGGGGGTGTTCTCTGCAGCTGAACACACTTGATGGCTGGCTAGGGTGTGAGTTCAGTGTGTGCTTGTGAGAGAGAGCGAGCGAGAGTGTGTGTGTGTGTGTGTGTGTGTGTGTGTGTGTGTGTGTGCAGTGATATCTGTGCTGCTGCTGATGGACCTGTTTATATCTACCACCCGTTTTTCTTTTTCTCTTTTATGTGAGCTCAGACACATCGGTGTAACCTTCAGTGTTCTCTGGAATGTGGAAAAAAATAAAGGTATAAAAGCAACCTTATGCTGCAGGTTTCCTTTGCCATGGTTTTGTCTGTAAGTGAAGTTTGTGCCTTTAATGTTGAAAAGAGTATTTTTACACCCTACTAACGGTAGATTGTTTTGTAGTGATGATTTTTTTTTGTTTTTGTTTTGTATTTTGGTTCACAAGTCCTTTAGAAGATGATGATGTTCTGTTGTCCATGTCAAGCCTGCAGTTAGAAATAAAATAATAAATCTGTACTTCACGTCCAAGTGGTTTTCAATGGCTGTTTCTCCTCCTCCTTGAGTCGCCTGCATTGTAGTCTTTCAGCTCGGCTTTGCTCGCTCTTACTCTGCATGCTAGCGGAGTCCCGTGCACTGTGAGGATACGTGCTCTGGCTGAATGATCTCTGGCTCGCATGCTCCCCCTACAGGCCACTCACGGTAATGCAAGTCCGTCTGCCCAACTTCACTAAAAACGGTCAATCGAGACCTATTGAACCTGAGGTCAGGAACATGTTGCCACGGCAGTCTGCTTCCCATGGAAGGTGAAAAGGCCCAGGATGCACCTCTGCGTGGCATGAGCGAGATGAAGAATGTTAGTCATGTGCCTGAGGATTAGAGGTTGCTTTAGCCGGGCAGGAATGTGACCAGATACTCCTGCACTCTCACCTGTTCCTCCAGTTTACTAATGCCCTATCGGGTATACACACACACACACATACACACACACACACATGCACACACACACTTATGCCGTCTAATCTCACACACATGAAACGACCTTTTCACTATAATTACTTCAGGCCTTTTTAAGATGTGAGTGTAAGAACATTAGTAGGCGAGGCATGATCACAAATAATGTGCGTGTTTTTATGAGTGTGATCAAAGCAACAACTTCAATCATCAATAAAAACATAGAACTTCGAGTGAATGGTGTTGGTTTCACACTCTGGAAGCGCATAGCAAAGCCTGCTGCATTTTGCATTCAGTGTCATTCCTGATGAGAGATACTGATAGAAATTCATAAAATGTCTATCACTTTGAGAGCACTGAGCGCGCGCACACACACACACAAACATTGCTGCTGATTCACATAGAGGATGTTTTTCCTTGATGGAGACTTGTATGTAAGGTACTCTATGATGCATGCTTATTTACTACCACAAATGTATATGAAGTACTGCATCACGCATGGTACTTCACCACCAAACATGTATATAAGATACTGTATAATGTGTGCTTATTCACCAGCACAGATGTATATGAGGTACTGTATAATGCATGTGATTCAGCATTACGCATGTACATATGAGGTACTGTACAATGCATGCTAATTTAGCATCACGCATGTATATGAGGTACCAAATAATGCATATAGATTCAGCACCATACACGTATATGAGGTACTGTATGATACATACATGCTTATTCACCACCAAACAGCATATTGAAGGAGTTCCGGGAACAGCAAGAGCACAAGGCTGTGTTTCAGGTTTGGTGACATGGTTCCCGCATCAGATGAATGAGGGGGGAAAATAAAACCGCTGTTTGCTTCTGACACAAGGTGGAGCAGGGCCCCTACGCACCTGTCTCTGCGCACCTGTCCAGCACAAAGACACACAGACCAGCACACATACACACACACACCACACACACACACACACACACAAGCACAAAGCCACCGCTGTTCCTGGACCTACTGAGCTCGTCCCACCTTTTCATCTGGGCTGACCCCACACCCACACACACCCACACACCCACACACACACACACACACACACACACACAAGAATGGTCAGAGGAGACAGGCTTTTCATCTGTGTTGACCCTGCTTGACATGACGTGCACAGACACACACACACACACACACACATCTGCACTGACCCTGCTTGACTTGACACAGGGCTTTTCAACAATCCCTAATTATGACCTTTCCCGGCCGGCCGCCCAGCCCTGGCCCCGAGGGGGGAGGACAGTGTTGCGCTGGCACAGGTGAGCGTGTTACTAGGCAACCCGCACGCTATCAGTGCTTAGTTGGTGGGGGGGTGGGGGGAGATCTGTAGAGATGGGCAGCCCCCACAAAGAACCGCTTCAGCCCTGGCAGCCGAGGCCCCTGCATCCAACACACACACACCCCCACCCACGCACACACACACACACCGTCCTGCGCAAACAACGGCGCCATTCTTTAGGCCGCTGCTGCTGACCTCATTGTCTCTTTGTGAGGTGAAAATCCCGTGTTGCATTCTGCCTAAATGGCAGTGAAGTGAGCTCGCCGGACAGCTAGGAGAGGAGAGGAGAGGAGCGGAGAGGAGAGGAGAGGAGCGCAGAAGAGAGGAGCGGAGCACCCAGGAGCGTTTAGGGGGAGCAGCCCCTGAGAGTTTAGGGAGCGGAGAGGAGCACCCAGCACGAGCATTTAGGGAGCACATGGAGCCCCGTGGCTGAGCGCTGAGAGGGCGACGGCGGGCGGATCTTCCTCCACGGCAGCCTGGGCAAACATGGTGAGAGGCCCGCTCTTCTCCTCCACCCGTCTCCCTGCCCAGGACTACCTGAGTGGAGGGGGGATGGGGCCGGCAGGTCAGGAGGGAGAGTGTGTTGGGCCATGGTGTGGGGTGGTGTGGTGTGGTGTGTGTGGTATGGTGTCATGTGTGTAGTGTGGTGTGTGTGATGTGGTGTAGTATGGTGTGTGTGGTGTGGTGTGTGGTATGGTGCGACATGTGTGGCATAGTGCAGTGTGGCATGGTGTGGTGTGTGTGATATGGTGTGGTGTGATGTGTGCTGTATAGTGTGGTGTGGTGTGTGTGGTGTGTGTGATATAGTGTAAGGTATAGGTCAGGTCATCAGGTGCGGTGGCATTGTTTACAGTGTTTACATTAGTGAAGTGTTATTTTACAGTGTGCTGTGTAGAGTAGCCCAGTGTTAGTTTACAGTCTACATTAGCACAGTGTTAGTTTACAGTAAGTATTGTACAGTGGTGCACTGTTAGTTTAAAACATGTAGTCTACTGGTGGAGTGTTAGTTTACAGGGTACATTAGTCCAGTGTTAACTTACAGTGTGCAGTATACAGTTGGTACAGCTTTGGGCTGGATCACAAACACCTGGCGTTTTATATCAAAATGCTCCCTGAAACTCTGTTTTTTTAGTAGAGGCTAAAAAAGAGGATTTGCTTGAGATTTTAAATCCTGGAATGACAGGACAGGGTGTGTGTGTGTGTGTGTGTGTGTGTGTGTGTGTGTGTGTGGTGGCCAGATGGGATTAGAAGAGGTTGTTGCCCTGTGTGTTACAGAGTCTGGGTGCTGATTCACTGTCTGTCATTGAGAACACGGCGGCCATCGGGCCTGTGCCATATGCAGGATCGCTGGAGGTACCAGGGGGGGTGGGGGCAGCGCAGGGTCCCCCCACCTGGGTCAAGGCAACCGGAACACAACAACAAGGCAAGCCCTCATGACACTGTTTACAGTGTATTCAAATGAGATTATTTAACAGCATAATCATCACATTAAGGTAGCCTATATTTGTTAGCTTATTATGTCCTCCTTTCATTCATCCCTTTGGATAAAAGCACCTGCTAAATGTAATGTAATGTAATATATTTTAATCAGAAATAAAATAATGGTACTGCAAAGTTTTAGCATAGATATTACCAGTATGTAATGTACAGTAAATTAAGTATATGTCTTCAGTATGTGGCTACTCAGGTGCCAACCTCTATTCTCCTGGTGTGACATTGTCCTGATACCTCAGTCTCGTTGGCACCTTGCTTCATGTGGTGAGCTGTGGGGACACCTCTGTCACCCCTGCGTATCAGGTGGCTGAGACAACCCTGGCTCTGATGCTGACATCAGATGCTGACAACAGGGTTGCCTGATATTGATCAGAACACTGATATGGCTTAGAATGGAGCTGCCTGAGTTTGGGCTTTGTCTGCGTGAGTCACAGGGGTTACAGTAGGAAGGTATTCAGCAGAGAAACAGCAAGACGGGTTGATTTTCCTCAAAGGGTAATTTTCCGATACACATCAGTGCCCTTTATGTCATTACTCAGGAGCAACAAAAGCATGCTGGCTACTTACTTAGCAGCTAACAAAAGCATGACAGTTAGTCAATCGCTAGGAAAAAAGCATGCTAGTTAGTCAGCAGCTAAGAAACACACAAAAGTTTAGTCAGCAGCTAACAAATGTGCTGTGGTTAATCAGTAGCTATGTGTTGTAGCCAGTCAGCAGCTAACAGCCAATCCCTCCTTCATGGTGACTAGAATGCATTTATACAGTGCTTTCCCATTCAGCAGAGCCCCCAGAGTGCTTTACAGTGGCATGGCTAATTACATTCAGACATTAAGTAAGGAGGTAAAATTTGTTTATAAAGCGCATTTCACAGACAAGAAAGTCACAAAGTGCTTGTCCCAAAATGCAAAGTGCAGTAATTTACACATTTGCTCATACACCAATGGTGGAACAGCAGAGCACCCAAAAAAAAAAAAAAACGCTTTACAGTGCAATACCTTACATTTAGTGGTTAAATCGCCTTTGTAAGGAAAGGGAGCCCTTCTTTACTCATATTGGTCAATATCTCGCTCTATTGTATTACTACAAATACTGTAGCAGAAGGAGCTCAGCTCTGGCTGGCTGTGTTGCCGAGGTGAGGAGGCAGAGCTGAGCTCCAGAGGACTCTGGACCAACTCTGCTTACATTCACCCACTCACGCAATAACTCACATCAATGGAACGTAACTGTGTGTGTGTGTGTTCCCCAGTGCTCCACCCGTCGGCAGGGAAGGTGGTGGTTAAGAAGGTGGTGAGGCTGCTGGTGGCGCTGTGTGTGCTCGGGATGCTGGGGGGAGTGGCAGTGGGAGTGTGGCACGTTGGTAAGTCACCCCATCACCCAGAGTGTGAACTACCACCCCATTGTAGCTGAGGGGTATCAGAGTGTAAATTACCCCTCCATAATTGGGGGTACTATGTTTTATGTTTTACATTAGTTACATTAACATATCAGTACCCTCCAACCCTAATATTTTTGTCTCGTTGGGAGGTACCAGGTGTTGATTGGGGGGTACTGTCCCTTCCAGTATCCCCTGTAATTCGAACTATGAGAGGTACTACCTTTTACATTTTGCACTAATTTCATTATTATGTTGGTACCCCCCAACCCTGCTATTTTTGTCTTGTTGGGGGGTACTGGGTCTTGACTGTACCGCCTGTAATACAAACTATCCCATCATTGCTGCTACCGCTACCACCACCGCCGCTACTGCTAGCCCATCATTCAGCTAAATCAATGTGACCTTTTCTCAAATATACAACAATCAAGATTCACTGTGTGTACCGGTGATGAAGGCGAGTTTGCATCACCCACATGTCTACGAAAGGTGTGGGAGGGCATATCTTAGAGACCCTGTGTGTGTGTGTGTTTGTGTGTGCTTGTGTGTGTATGTTGGGGCGGACTCTGATAGAGGTGTGGTGGTGGGAGGGTTCTTGCTCAGCTGCAGGGCCTACAGAGCCTCTGTGTGGATGTCACCAGAGACCCGGTGTGTGTGTGTGTGTGTGTGTGTGGTGATGGTTTTCCTTTGTGTGTGTGTGTGTGTGTGGTGAGGGTGTTCCTATGTGTGAATGTGTCTGTGTGTGTCTGTTTGTTTGTGTGCGTGTTTGTTTGTGTGTGGTGTGTGTGTGGTGAGGGTGTTCCTCTGTGTAAATGTGTGTGTGTGTGTGTGTGGTGAGAGTGTTCCTCTGTGTGTGTAAATGGAAATGTGTGTGTGTGTGTGGTGAGGGTGTTCCTCAGTGTGAATGGCGCAGGTGCCTGGCACAGGAGGCTGGCATGGGACAGGCAGACAAATGGGTGAGGGGAAAGTGTGGCATTTGGGCACTGGCTTCTAACCAGCATTCTGAGATAGACCAGATGGATTTAGTAACAAGTGTCTCAGTGCAGGACAGAGAGAGAGAGAGAGAGAGAGACTGTGTGTGTGTGGTGCAGTTGAACTTAATGTTAAAGTGGTTGAGCAGTTTCATTTACTGGAAAGTAGCTGTGATTTAGATCTAAATTTGTGTGTGTGTGTGTGTGTGTGTGTGTGTGTCACACACACACAGTGCAGTGGCTTGAGATTAAACTGAATTCACTTAGAGTCAAATAACAGAGATCTTACCATGTGTGCTGTGTGTGTGTGTGTGTGTGTCTATGTGTGCTTTTGTTGGTGCGTGTTTGTGTGCGTGTATGTGTATGTGTTTGTGTGTGCGTGTGTGTGTGTACTTGCAGTAAAGCTGCTGTTGAAGCCTGCCTCCACCCAGAGCCCGGCGGGGTTAGGGGACAGCAAAGAGACGTCCTTCTGTAACGTGACAGAGGACATTTCTGTCACAGACTCTCGGAAAGGTGAGATGAAGCCTCGTCCACCAGTCTGATCTGATTGGCTCCCACTGTCACCCTCATTACACTCAGGGGAGAAGAGAGGGGAAATAGGCTTAAGCACTCCATTGATAAAACCTTCACTAGATAGAGGCTTAGCTACTGTGTGATTCAAAGACCTACTTCAGATCAGAAATGGACAAAAACAGAAAAAGATTCATAAGACAACACAAAAACCAAAACTAGTGTCTTTGAAAAATGTACTTAGCCTTATGGTTAGTAGTCTCGATGGCTTGTAGACTCTATCACATCAGACCATTTCAGGTGTTGTTTAAGTAGCCTCTTTTGAGTTAGGGCCACTCTGCCAACTGGGTTTGAAAAAAAAAACCTAAGTTAAAAATCAATCACAGTATTGATCCCCTGTTTTCCAGTTATCTGTACCATTTAGACAGTTCTCCGTAGCCTACTCTCCTGTAGTCGGTGTTTTCCTGTGTTGTGATTGGCCGTACTCTGTCTGAGGGGATTTTCAATGAATCAGGTTCAGTTTTTTACAGGATCAGCCCAGAGAACTCCCTGCTGGAGATCCAGTTGGAGCGGCTTCCAACATGGCTGCCCGTCTGCTACGAACGCTGGAACTCCTCGCTGGGCACGCTGGTGTGCCGCCAACTGGGCTACCTCAGGTTAGCATTCCTGTTAGCATATGCTAAGTAAGTTTTTTTTTAATATGCTAAGTAAGTACTGCTGGGCTAACTCAGGTTAGCATTCGTGTTAGCGTAGGCTAACTAGGTACTGCTGGGCTACCTAAGGATAGCATAGGCTAACTAAGGGTGGTCCACATTTTAAATGCTTATACCTTGAATATAAGATATCTTATATCTATTATAGAAATGATACAGAGTATCATGTGTTGTAAAGCTGACATACAGGAGGTTTTGTTATATAGATTAATTTCTCTGGACACCATTTTAGAAGTAGTAGTTAAAAGAGAGTATTTTACGTAAGGCTAGTTTGGAAAAACAGCATCATTTCAGTTTTCCTATATTTCACAAATTTTAAATTTAAAATTATATTATTGACAATTATTATTGACCTCTTCATATTTTTTATTCAGGCCTGTATTTTGAAATGTTCTTGGCTGTGGCTTTGTAAAAAAAAAATGTTTTTTTAAAACTAGCCTTGGTGTCCAGAGAAATGAATGTATGTAGACTCAATCAAAAACTCCTGAATGTCAGCTTCACAACACATGGTACTCTGTATAATTTTTATATTCTAAGATATAAGCATGTAAAATGTGTCCAGTATTTTTGGACTACCCTGTACATCTGGGCTACCTTAGGTTAGCATAGACTAACTAAGTTTAGCTGGGTTATGTCTGGTTAGCGTAGGCAAACTACCTTAGGCTAGCATTTACATTGGCATGGGCTAGCTTAGTTCAGCTAGACTACCTCAGGTTGGCCATGAGGTTATCTTCTATCTATCTATCTAACTAAGATTGTTATTTCAAGTTGGCATATAACTGCGTGACCTGAACAACTCAAGAGTTATATTCAGGATGTAAAAAATATTATCACAGTGATTGGACTATCCTGTGTTTCCAGGGCCCTATTTTTTGCCCCCCTATGTGTTAAGACCCTATGTCCGCAGACTCCCAAAATATAGGTACTCATTTCCAGGTACCCATTAATCTAACCATGATTACATATCTAAGGCACACAGAGTGTCAGGAACATAGGGCTTTAGAACTGGGGAACATTGGGACCTCTGAGCGTAGAACCGTGTAATAATAATACTAATGGTGTGTAACAATCCATCTATGTGTCATGGCCCGATTGTGTATATAACATAGGGCTAAGCCCATCTTAATAATGACCTCAGGAGAATTATTCTTCTTCGTGTTTGCTTAATAGATTCCAGTATTTCAATGAATTAAACTAACCTGAGAGGTTTGGGGCATTTCTGTTGAATAGTGGTAGATATTTGGTGTTTGTTCTCTTTATATTCCATAGTGATTGTTTTTTATCCACCCTTACTCACACCCTGCTGTCATCCCACCACTGCAGTGCCATGACTTGAACAAATCTCCCCATTTTCTAGGTTAACCAAACATAAAGGAGTAAATTTAACTGACATCGGCCCAAATTACACAGATGGGTTTGTTCAAATCACCTCAGAAAACAAGGCCAGTCTGGAGAGCCTATGGCAGTTCAGGTAGTCCCTCTCTTAAATATCTCCATCAGGCAGCACAAATCAAGGCTATATACGTGAACACAAATACAAATGAAGACATGTTTATCTTTGTTCCCTGTTGTTCTTTCATCTTCTCCTTTACCTAGGGGAAACTGCAGCACAGGGAAGGTTATAGCTCTTAAGTGCTTTGGTAGGTAAAGAGGAAAAAGATTTCTTACTCAAGATGCCTCCACAGATTCATGTCTTTAAGTCAAAATCATTACATATCACCCAGTCATCTATGTTTATGTGTGTGTGTGTGTGTGTGTGTGTGTGTGTGTGTGTGTGTGTGTATGTCTCTGTGTGTGTGTTGGCTTGGTGTGTATCTGTTTAGGCATGGCTGTGTGTGCATGTGTTTACAATTAATTTCTGAAAGGACTGAGCTACAGCTTATGTATTAAAAGTAGTATACAAAGTGTGTTATTATTATTATTATTATTATTATTACTGCATATATCTTTATGCCCGTTTATTTGTGGGTCTGCTTGTGTATATGCGTATGTGTGTGTGTGTGTTTCTCTCTCTATACTATACTACTACTACAATATTATATGTTTGTGTGTGTGTGTGTATGCATGTGTGTGTGTGTGGTCTAAGAGTGTGGGACACGTGCGAAGCTGCCGCGGATCATTGGGGGTGCGGAGGCGTCGCTGGGCAGGTGGCCGTGGCAGGTCAGCCTCTACTACAGCAACCGCCACACCTGCGGAGGCTCCATCATCACCACACACTGGATCGTCACCGCCGCACACTGCGTACACAAGTGAGCACAAACACACACACACACACACACACACACACACACACACACACACACACACACACACTTTGTGTTACACTCATAGTGAGGTCCTTCATTGACTCCTATTCATATCTAACTAAAGAATGCTTAACTGTGCTCAGACCAAAAACAATGCCTAACCATAACCTGTCAGTAAAGAAATGTTTTTGCACTTTTACAGTATTTTTTTCAATAACAACAAAATAACCAAGAAAACACTGCTGAGAATAGTGAGGTCCTTCGAAATGACCTCACTAGTCAGTGCTTTTTTAGTTTTCCTATCATAGCGAGGTCATTTGGACCTCTCAACCATGCCAATTTAAATACACACACACACAAACACACATTCTACACACACACTCTCCAGCTGAAGTAAGAATGTGCAGGCCTACACCCACTAAAATAATTAGCTGAATAGCCAGCTAAGGCTGTAGTCAGGTGTAAAACAAATACCCCAGTCCCTCTGTGTTGTACCAGGTGTGTTCAGATAGACCTAAAACTCGCCTTACAACACCACCACCCCACCCCCCCCCGACACACACACCACTTTTAGTCATTTAGTCCCGTCACATCCCCCACCTGCCCAACACACCTGTGCACACCTGTGTGTGGTGTGTGTGTAGTAGGGTGAGAGTGACACAAAGACTGTGACACGACGACTGAGGAGCTGTGTCCACTGTGTGTGTCCAGTGGGTGTGTTTACTAATTCATGCCTGGTCAAACAGCATCGATTACACACACAGTCAACATGTCAACACAGAGCACCGGCCACCACAGACGGCCAAACCTGTCAACACAGCCCAGCAGCCATCAGTCTTAGTCACATTACCTAC
>CM059285.1:6085600-6098100 GCA_030347295.1 Setipinna tenuifilis
TATGTTGAATTGTGGACATGAATAAAGAAGAAAATGTCTCTGCTAGAGGGCAACAGCAATGGTCTCCTGGTGAGTGTCCAGGACCAGAGTGTGTGTGTGTGTGTGTGGACGTATTTAAAAGCATGTGTGTGTTTCTGTATCTGAATGAACTTGTGAGTGTGTGTGTGTGTGTGTGTGTGTGCTGTAGAGCGACAGTGGCAGACCTCTGGTGCATCAAGACGAGGGCGTCTGTGTGTGTATAAAGCTGTGTGTGTGTGTGTGTGTGTGTGTGTGTGTGTGTGTGTGTGTGCTGTAGGGCGACAGTGGTGGTCCTCTGGGTATGTTAGGATGAGGGCGTCTGTGTGTGTATAAACCTGTGTGTGTGTGTGTGTGTGTGTGTATGTAAAGCATTAAACTGTGTGTGCATGTGTGCGCTGCAGGGGGACAGTGGTGGGCCGCTGGTGTGCCAGGACGAGGGGGTGTGGCGACTGGTGGGAGTGGTGAGCTGGGGGGCGGGCTGTGCAGAGCCCAACCATCCTGGAGTCTACACCAAGGTCGCAGAGTTCCTGGGCTGGATCTACGACATGATCGAGGTCAGATTTACGACAATATTTGAGGCTAGATTTATGACATAATCGAGGTCAGATTTACAACATCATCAAGGTCAGATTTACAGCATGATCGAGGTCAAAATTACATCATGATCGAGGTCAAAATTATATCATGGTCGAGGTCAGATTTACAGCATGATCGTGGTCAGATTTACAGCATGATCAAGGTCAGATTTACAGCATGATCGTGGTCAGAATCATGTCAATATTTGATGTTAGATTTACGACATGATCGAGGTCTGATCACTGTTAAATAACTATGTTTCCATATATAATACAAACCAAAAACTATCTTTCTTTATAGAGAGATACACAACAATGTGCCTTTACAGAATATATAACCCAAACTATTTGTCTTGAAAAAATATGAAGGGGTTGGGTGGTTTTAGTGTTTGCAGATGTATAGTGAGAAAAGCTAATTGTGTATGACGTGCAGATTAAATAAGCATATTTACAACATGATAATTCAATATTCAATACACTGCTCTGTGTTTAAATTGTTTAATGTGGTCATAAATGTTAGACATGTACACTATTGTGTGTGTGTGTGTGTGTGTGTGTGTGTGTGTGTGTGTGTGTGTGTGTAAGCAACTCCAATCAAACATTCATCAATGTTTTTGCATGTCCTGTGTTTTGGCTGTGCTTTGTTGCGGTGGCATTGTGTCGTGTGTGTGTGTGTGTGTGTGTGTGTGTGTGTGTGTGTGTGTGTGTGTGTGTGTGTTGACAAATGGAGCAGAGTTACTGAGGGAGACGGAAAGCTGCAACTACACTTGTCCACCACACAGAGCCTTGGACAGCTGACCAGGGAGGGAGGGAGGGAGGGCCTTCTCTCACACACACACACAAAGAAGACCTCTTTGTGTTACACACACAATGCTGAAGGCTAAAGAAACTGCATTGAGCGGACTGGGGGGGGGGGGGTTTGCTTCTGTAAAACAAAACAAAACAAAACTGCTGACCTTATTTCATTGGGGAAGGTCAAACGCTAACTGACCAAGACCCACAGAACCATACACACACTGCTGACCCCGCCGATACACCCCCGGACTGGAACAAAGACCATCTCTTCACCTCTACCTCTGGCATTTTAAAGCTATTCATATTTTTACACTAAAGCTATTAATATTTTTTACAGTTTTACAAATAAATCAGCAAAATTGATCACAGTAACAATTATTATAGATGTTGGTCATTTATGTCCATGTATTGTATTAAAGTCCTCAGTAAAACTGTATGGGAAATCATTTTATGTCAATCAAATAAACTTCTGATGGGATCTGAACAGTTTTGACTTGCGTGGTTGCATAAAGCGTAGCAACGAATGGGAACAGAAATAAAAAAGATTGGCATTACAGTACATTTATTTAGTAAAGAAAACGTGGAATTACATTCACGCCCAAGACAAACACCTTTGCAGCTCCCAGCAGACGGCGCTGTGAACAGAAGTGAAAACAGCGCCCTCTGCCGTCTGAAGCTGTGTCCAGTGAACGGAATGAGCGCTCGATACTGTTACTATAGCAACTAGGTAACAAAGTGGAAGGGGCAAATCCTGTGAGTGAAGGTAGGTCGTCTGCATACAAATGAAGTTCATCTGTGTCTGTTTATAGTATCAAGGCAGCTGTAGTTATTCTGGAAAACATTTTGGTTTGGGGTCGTTTGTAACCCTACTAAACTGTATTGGAGTTCTCGTGGCTGAGCTATACATATCTGAAGGGTTTTCATCTCATCAAAATAAAGTTAGCCAGCAGGTATTAGCCTCCCTGACCTAATCTGAAGCTATTGACTTCTATAAAATACGCGTTAACCACGCAATAACTTTAGCATTTCAGGAAGTGTGGCAGTAGGCAACAGATTATGGAGGTCCCTACATCCCCGAACGCGGTTCTGCAACAGGTGAACCAGTTGTGGTCCATGTTGGACGACATGTCTCTGAACAGCCCAGAAGGTTACCGGAAGTTTATTGAGAAACAACTTCGGGAAGGCGCAGACCTCTACTCGCCTCCTCAACCTGAGTCCTGCATCCGAGTTCCGATACTTGTAAGTAACCCCCTATGTTCTCAGTGTGCCTGTGCCAACCTGTCGCAACACTGTAGAGGCAAGAAAATCCTCATCAATCACTTTGAAATTAAAAAATGTTTTGTTCCGTGCTTGTTCAGTGACGGATGTACATCTGCAAGTCCCACCATGTCGTGCGTGTTTAATAAATGTCTTACATTTCTGAAACCAGTTAAGAACTTTAAACTACAGCTTATGTATGAAAAGTGCTACACTTAAGTAAAGGTCATTCTTTTTCATCATCTTCTTGATGCATACCTGTGTGTGTGTGTGTGTGTGTGTGTGTGTGTGTGTGTATGTAAGGGCCCGAAGCCAGGCGTGTTATACATTAACGTGTGCAGCTGGAGGAGGGTACCGGCGCCCAGCTCCCCCACGCAGCCCGTGCCGGTGTGTGGAGGAAGGCTGGAGACACACACTGAAGGAAAAGGTACCTTTAGCCAACTCTCTCAGGCCCTGCTCCAGATAGAGGCACTTTCCAGACTATTATCACCTCAGGGAATGCTCAAGATTTATATGTCACCTAATTTAAGATTGTTAATCAGAGCCTAGACAAAATATGAATTGTTCTTGGAAGAGTAATTGTCTTTTTGAGTGTGTGTCTGTCTGTATGTGTTCTGGATCGTCTCAACATTTTAACACAAAAAATACATTTCATATATGCCACCTCAAACCGCAAACAGGTCCCGACTCGAAGGGCATCATAGTACCTTCATATTCAGATTATGAAAATCTCAGAGAAACAAGTGTTTTATTTTTTTGACATGCTACCAACCACCTGACCTGTCCTTTGCCGTGCTCTGTGTGTCCCTGTGGGTTTCCGTAGAGCAGTACAGCGTGCTGGATGTGGCATACAGCCCAGAGGTGCTGGAGGGAGCACAGCAGAATCCAGAAGAGAGGAAACAGCTCCACCTGCTGGCCATGAGCTTTGCCCAGCAGCAGCACGGCTTGAGCCTGTCCCAGCGCTACAAGCTCCACAGCACCAACATCAAGGGCAGCATTGAGAGCATGAGGGACCGCCTCACATCGTCACGGCAACCAAAACAACCCGACCCAACACCACAACCACAACAGCCTGGCACAGGTGAGACACACACACCCTGAGGGCAGGTGCAGCAGTAACACTGTGTGTGTGTGTGTGTGTGTGTGTGTGTGTGTGTGTGTGTGTGTGTGTGTGTAGTACCACTCTAGTTGAATGCCAACGCCAGTAGAAAGTGTGCCAATCAGATATGGTCAAGCCGGGGAAAATGTCTGAAAATATCCTTGAGCAAACAAGGCATAAGCACCGTTTCACTGTCCGTTCATCAAAGACCTTTCTTTAACTCTGCACTTTCTGCACCCCCCCCAAACTTCCCCCCCCCCCCAACCTCCTCTCTACCACTCTCCCCCTCCAATCTCCTTTCCCCCCTCCAATCTTCTGTCCCCCCACACCTTCCTCTCTCCTCCTCTCCCGCCCCCCAACCTCCTCCTCCCCCCAACCCCTCCAATCTCCACTCTTGCAGCCCCCTCCCTCCTGCAGCAGATCTCGTCTCTCCGCAGTGGGGTGGAGGGGGGCGATGACCCCAGTGTGGGGGTGACACTGGAGCTGGGGGGACACGAGCAGCCTGCCAGGCCCGGTCTGATCCAGGTGATCTCCAGCTCAGAGGCCCCTCTCCGTCAGTGCCCTGTCCACCGGCTCACCCTGCAGTCAGGCACGGGCGCCCCGGGTACCCCCCTCAACCCCCCCAGCCTGGAGCTCAGTGTGGACCTGCCAGGGGTCCACTCCGTGGCAGAGTGCCAACTCAGCATCTCTCAGGTACCACCCTACTCTTCGTCACATCACCATCATCATCCTCCTCCTCCTCACACCCACTCTCACTGTGTTAGTAAAGAGGTTAAAGGTCAAAGAGCTATTTATGAGGACAAGGAGTAGCACCTCACAGGTGCTGTACTCTACTCTTCATCGCACCATCATCATCATCATCATCATCATCGTCATCATCACCATCCTCAACCTCTTACTCAAGGGGTCTCCAACATAGATAGCTAGCCCACCATGACCTTGTGAGGCACCCACAATGGATGATCTTAAATGTATTTTAATTTATTTAAAGTATAATATGTTGACTGAGTAGCCCTTCATATACAGGTGCTGGTCATAAAATTAGAATATCATGAAAAGGTTGATTTATTTCAGTAATTCCATTTCAAAAAGTGAAACTTGTATAATGTATACATTCATATCACACAGACGGACATATTTCAAGTGTTTATTTCTTTTAATATTGATGATTATAACTGACAACTAATGAAAACACCAAATTCAGTATCTTAGAAAATTAGAATATTGTGGAAAGGTTCAATATTGAAGACAACTAATGCCACACTCTAATCAGCTAATTAACTCAAAACACCTGCAAAGGCCTTTAAATGGTCTCAGTCTAGTTCTGTAGGCTACACAATCATGAGGAAGACTGCTGACCTGACAGTTGTCCAAAAGATGACCATCGCCACCTTGCGCAGAAAGGGCAAGACACAAAAGATCATTGCTAAAGAGGCTGGCTGTTCAAAAAGCTCTGTGTCCAAGTCCATTAATAGAGAAGTGAAGGCAAGGAAAAGATGTGTTTTTTTTAAAAAGTGTACAAGCAATAGGAATAACCGCACCCTGGGCTCACACCCACTCTCACTGTTAGTGAAGAGGTTTAGGGTCAAAAAGTGAAACTTGTATAATGTATATATTCATGTCACACAGACTGACATATTTCAATTGTTTATTTCTTTTACTACTGATGATTATAACTGACAACTAATGAAAACCCCACATTGAGTATCTCAGAAAATAAGAATATTGTGAAAAGGTTCAATATTGAAGACACCTGGTACCACACTCTAATCAGCTAATTAACTCAAAACACCTGCAAAGGCCTTCAAATGGTCTCTCAGTCTAGTTCTGTAGACTACACAATCATGGGGAGGACTGCTGACCTGACAGTTGTCAAAAAGATGACTGTTGACACCCTTGCACAAGGAGGGCAAGACACAAAAGGTCATTGCTAAAGAGGCTAGCCTTTCACATAGTTCTCCGTCCAAACACATTAATAGAGAGACGAAGGGAAGGAAAATGTGTGGTAGAAAAAAAGTGTACAAGCAATAGGGACAACTACACCCTGGAGAGGATTGTGAAACAAAACCCATTCAAAAATATGGGGGAGATTCACAAAGAGTGGACTGCAGCTGGAGTCAGTGCTTTAAGAACCACTATGCACAGACGTATGCAAGACATGGGTTTGAGCTGTCGCATTCCTTGTGTCAAGCCACTCTTGAACAAGAGACAGCGTCAGAAGCGTCTTGCCTGGGCTAAAGACAAAAAGGACTGGACTGCTGCCGAGTTGTCCAAAGCTATGTTCTCTGATGAAAGTACATTTTGAGACCCCTGTCTTAGCCACTCTCTCTCTCGATCTCATTCACATGACAGACAACTGGGCGTAGGCTCCTTCATAACCAAAACTTGTCAACATTTGTCAATCTGAACCATTGACTATATACAGTCTGTGGTCTAAACATTGAGCAGTGTCACACTCAAATGTCATGTCATGTCCTGGCGGTGTTGAGTGAGTGACTTGCAGTGCTGAAGCCTACTCCTGTCAGAGAATCGTGACTTTGTTTTTAATTATATCCGTGAGCAATGTCATTAGATGGCTGTTGCGCTCAACTGTGCGTCGGCCTCTTTAGTCCATCATAAACTAGGGCCCCTGTGTTACTATTAAAGAGGTCAAAGTTCAAAAGGGCCATTTAGTCGAGTGAGGACAACCCCCTTTTAAGAGCCTGTCAGTCGAGAGAAACCTAATACCAGCATTTAGTGCAGCGCACAGACACATACACACCTTAACCTTGGTAACTGAAATGTGAGGATGAGCATGGATTTTGAACTGCATGTTCTCTTGCTCATGCATTTTGCTTTGACGTCCTCCGTATTACCTGTGATTCTGACGCGTGTGCGGCTGAAGGCCAAGATCCAGATCCAGCACAGGGCTCGTCCACAGCCAGGGGAAAATGTGTCTCTTGACTGGCAAGAAATGGAACACCTGTAGTTAAAACACACCCAGTGTACACGTATGCAGGAAATAATCTAAATAATGACTCAGTCCTGTGTGTGTGTGTGTGTGTGTGTCTGTGTGTGTGTGTGTGTGTGTGTGTGTGTGTGTTGTTAATATTAATGCAGTGGGGTGAAGTGAGACACTGCTAAAAATACCCCAGAAAGTCACACAGCTGAAATATTTATTAGTGCAGTGGTGCAGCACTAAGCTCTTACCCTGGGATGCACAGCAGCTAGCGCGTAGCCCTTAGGCTGGAATAGACAGTACCTAGCACGTAGCCCTTAGCCTGGAATAGACAAAACAGACTGAACACGCATGGCCTCAGAAGCATCAGAATAAGCCTTTCACTCCTACTATGTAGGCCTAAATCACACACACACACACATCTGCCTCAGGTAGTCTGGGTGATGGAACAAAAAGCAAAGTCAAAGAACAGAAACAAAGTCCGCGACACCAGTGTGCTCCCACAAAAATGTTTTAATCATTTTAATTTTGGCCCGGAATGTGGCCCGTCATGATTACAAGCTTTTGTGGGAGTTTAAAATGATTTGATCTGCCTTTATCCAATTACTAATGTCTGGTTGTGACGTATGCAGTTAGCCTGGTTATAAGCCTGCCTACGCACTACAGTTCAAATGTAACGAACAAAGTTGACGTCATCACTCACGAGTACCCTCTGTTTGCTGATTGGTCGGGTAAGATGGTGCCTGAGACAACCATGTTAATGGAAGCAAACTCAGGAGGTGGAAGTGCGTAGGCAGGCCTTAGCCAGGCTAGGTAGGAGAGGTATAGCACAGGTGCCTAAAACAAGTAAAAAGTGCAATACTTCTTACTAAACGGACAAACCAGTTGAATGGCAAAGCCACAGATAAACTAAAGGTCTGACTGATGTAAAAGTTGTCCATTGAGCAAGTTTGTCTGTTTAGTTAGCAATGTCGTGATTTTGGTATGTTTTACCCTCTCACTCCCACCATAACAAGCTAAGTATGTATGTTAAGTAAGTGTCGATTAGAACCATAAGATTTTTGTCAGGTTCTTTAATGTTTACAGTAGCAGCTGTAATGTCTGTGTGTGTCTTTACAGACATAACAAAATCACCACACTTACATGAGTCCTCTGTGTTCAGCTTTTATTTACTGCCAGCAACTGAACATAACATGCTTAGCTTTTTCACCTGCTTCTTCTGGTCCTAGGTCAATTGCATTAATGCTGTAACCCCTATAATTAAAACACACAGTGACCTCCTTAGGTCCTCACCTCTTACAACAGCCAGATGGCAGAGGGAACTTTACATAGAAAATATGTTGCATGTACACTAACTTAATAGGCTAGGAAAAGATATGTTGATTGTACTCTAATATGTTACTTATTGAGCCTCCTACTGTGTGCTGTACACCCCACCACCCATGCCCCTTCCCTCCACCCTACGCAAACATTCAGCCTGTGAGATTGTGTGACTGTGTGAGGTAATCATTTGTGTGAGTGTAGTCATTTGTGTGAATTTGTGTGTGTGTGTGTAGTTATGTATGCATAAGTGTAGTCATTTGTGTAAATTTGTGTGTGTGTGAGTGTAGTCGTGTGTGCGTAAATGTAGTCCTCTAGAAATTGTGTGCCACCTGAAAGAAAATAATTCTGGGCCCCCACCCCTGTGTCCCCTGAATCGTTCTGACCTAAACTCCACCCCCTAAGCGCCACCCCTGGTGTTGGTGACTCACTCTGAGATAAGGTGGCTTTAGGTTTCCAGGACAGTTCTAAGCTAAGTGGTGACTCACTTTTTAGAAGGTCAAGATGAAATGCTATTGAAGTTTGACATACATCACTCTAAGCCTGTGTGTGTGTGTGTGTGTGTTTAGGATGATGTTCTGCTTGAAGTAGAGGACATGTACCATCTCCAGCTAGACCTTCCAGAGCCGGTAAACGAGGAGACTGCCACAGCCACCTTCAACAAGCGGACACAAACTCTGACACTCACAGTGGTTCTGCTATAACACACCGACCCACACCCTTATTCTCATGGTGATCGTGTGCTATTCCACACAGAGACTGTCGTGGTCAAACACACACAGGGCTTGTTTAAAATGACAGGCTGGCTGAGTGGCTGGTTTAAAGCAATGAATTCTGGACTTGAAACAGTGACGTTTTTGCATAGTTTCGTCCACGTGGTACGCTGATGTTCGGACGAGATAGTCCAAAAGTGTCACTATTTCAAGTCCAGAATGCATTGCTCTAAGCCAGCCACTCAGCCAGTCAGTCGTGTCAAACAAACCCACATAAACATCCACACCTCATCCATGACAGTAATGTGCCACATGGTCACATGATGCTGCCATTAAGCCACGGAATTCAGTGGGCTAAAAGACTGCATAGAAGCAAGACACATAACTTATCCAGTATACACACACACACACACACACACACACACAGAAGGGCTTAATATATGCAGCACTGTATGCAGCACAAAACAGAAACTGTGTGTGGTTCTGTGTGTGTCCTCCTGGCTTTCTGGAAACTATGTTGTGTGTTAAAGTTGACTTTTCTCATTAAATAAAAGTAATACAGCAGTGCTGTAACAACGTTCAGGGTGTGACCCCTCCATAATTGGGGGGGGGGGGGGGGGTACTACCTTTCACATTTTATATTAATTACAGTAATATGTCGGCACCCCCCAACCCTGCTATTTTGTGTCTTTGCAAAGTACTAGGTCTTGATCAGGTGGTACCATACCCCCAGTACCCCCTTTAGTTTGAACTATGACGATGTGTTTGTATTTACTGTGTGGTCTTCCGGCTTTGCTGTGGCAGTATTGGCCATGGTATTGGCTATCTCCATGGGTCTTTAGTGGGTTAGTTGGACCCTTTGGCCACATTCAGTGAGGGTGTGTGAAAGTATGCGTGTCCTGTGGAACATTCACTACATACTGCTAAGTGAAAAGTAGCCTGCAGAGAGTCCTCGAAGACAGTGAGCATTGAAGATAGAGTGTTTATTTTATTTTACGTCTGTTGTCCTCCCTCTTATTTGGCCATACTTAACTGTTTTCTGTGTGTATGTGTGTGTGTGTGTGAGAGAGAGAGAGAGAGAGAGAGAGAGAGAGAGAGAAAGAGATTGTGTGTGTGTGTGTGTGTGTGAGAGAGAGAGAGAGAGAGAGAGAGAGAGAAAGAGATTGTGTGTGTGTGTGTGTGTCTCCATCCTGTGGAGACTTTACCACATGCAGAGGAGTGCCGGAGGTGAAACACAAAGAGCATTAAAGACAGAGAGCATTTATTTTATTTCATATCTTACTGCAGTCCTCCCTCTTCCCTTTCATTCCAATCACTTTGGGGTGGGGGGTACATTTGACCAGTGACAATAATTAAAGACATGTCCCAATGATTGTTCTTATTACTGGTTTTAAACAAAACAAAACCATCTCTTCACAAAGTCCACATTCCCCATTTGTCACCATCCGAAGACATCGGTAAACAGTACAAATAAATAAGAGTTGCCAGCGATCGAGACACACAGGCTCCAATCATGGCTGGATAGAGGCAGCGACCCCACTAAGTGTGTATGTGAGTGTGTGTGGGTGTGTGGCACAAGTGTGTTATGTTCCGAGGGGGTGCTGTGATGGAGTGATTCTGGCAGGGACGACCCTCCTTGTCATCAGGTTGGTTTGGGGGGGTTGGGCAGGGGGGTTTGAAGGGAGAGTGATGCTGCCTAAAAGTCCACTTGCGTTACATATGTACACTGACCTGTCTGTCTCTGGGCTGTGGACACCAAAGCTTGAGGATTCATAGGAGAAACAGAATATGAGTAATCAGAAACCGGAGTCCCAAAAAAACACATTCCCTTCTGCCGAGCTCTCTCTGGCTTTCTCTTTTTCACTCACTCACTTTTTTTTTCTCTTTCTCCCTCACTCACACGCACGCACACACACACATAGAGTCATGGGCCTGATGATTGACAAGACAGCAGATCTACAGTACACAAAGGACAAAGGTGAAGCAGAAGAATCTATTTGACCTGCATATGTATCCAACTCACTACTGCAGACACAGGTGGGGTGCATTACGCCCACCCCCACCCCACTATCCCCAAGCATGTGGGGCTCTGCGTGAAGTCTGTAGTCATGAAATAAGTGTGTCTTGTTGGGAGCGAGAGAGTGAGTGTGTGTGTGTGTGTGCGCATCAGGTGGGAGGGTGTGTGTGTGTGTGTGTGTGTGTGTGTGTGTGTGTGTGTGTGTGTGTGTGTGTGTGGAAACTTGTGGCATGTTGGGTGGGAAGCATCCATCTTCCCTCTTCAGGCGTCGCTCCCGAGAGAGAAAAAGTCTATGAGGCGGGGGGTCAAAGGTCACGGAGTTGGAGGTCACACAAGGTCACGGGAGAGGGGTCACAGCAGCATGGTGACGGGCCTCTCCAGGAACTTGCGGAACTCGGCGAGCCACTGGGCACCGACCGCCCCGTCCACCACCCGATGGTCACAGCTCAGCGTCACCGACATCATGCTGGCTACGTCAAACCTGTGCCACACACACACACACACACACCAGACACACACACCAGACACACATAGGACAGGTTATACGAGCCCTTTCAGAAACCATGGGGCAGGGTGGGACACAATGGAAAAGGGCTTAATATGGATTTACTCATAATGATGATGATAGTAATTTTGGTATTAACAAATCAACTGCAGTCTTGACATTCATGTTTCTTGTAACTAAAATATTGAGCAATACCAAGTAAAGAAAAAAAAAAAGTCTTGTAGAGTTAAACTAGAGCAGACACACTGCAGTCTGTAAAACTGGGACGCTTTTAACCATGGAGTACTCCGGATGATAATATACTGCTGTGGCCTGTTCTCATGAGGTTGACTCTGATTGATGCTCAGTCACACTGGTTAAAGCAAGACACCACCTTCATGGTAAATTAGCTTATTGCAGTGTGCAGTGTGACCCTGAGTTAGATGAGAGGATACATCCTGATATTTATAACCTTATCAGCATAACATTGAGAGAGAGAATATCAAAAAGAAAATCCAGAGTTTTGGCTCACCCAGACCAGTTAGACACTCCTAATCAACTCGTCACCTGAATTAAGTAGTCACCAGTAACTAGTCTGTATAAAAGACACCTGTCCACAGAATCAGTCAATCAATCAGACTCCAAACTCTCCAGCATGGGAAAGGCAAAAGAGCTGTCAAAGGATGTCAGGGAAACATTGTAGACCAGCACAAGGCTGGAATGAGCTAAAAAAAAAAAACCATGAACAAGAAGCTGGGCGTTCAGGAGACAACTGTTGGTGCAATTATTTGAAAATTAAAAAAAAAAAAAAATACCATGGTCAGAAAATAACCACCAATCACACCACAGTCACTAAGAAAACCATTGGTAACACTTTAAAATCCTGCAGTCCTAGCAAAGTCACCCTGCTTAAGAAGGCACATGTGCAGACCCGCATGAACTTTGCCAATTAGCACCTGAATGATTTAGTTTCACTCAATGAAATGCAAATCAGTTTATACATTTTCTTTAAAGTTTTTTTCTGGATTTTCTTTTTGATGTTCAACCTCTAACTGTTAAAATAAACCTACCATTAAAATGATTGTCTGTTCATTTATTTGTCAGTATACAAACTTACAAAATCAGCAAGGGACCAAATACATATTTACCTGCGACCGGTATGGGAGACAGACATGCTAGCAAGTGAGCTTAAAGCAGGGCTATTAGCTCAGTCAGTAGTGTATATTTTCGTGGTGCCGGGAGGGAGGTTTAATGACGTTCCACGCCAACCTGTGCTAGCTGGCA
>CM059285.1:6103100-6113100 GCA_030347295.1 Setipinna tenuifilis
CTCGTTCTCCACGATGATGCAGAGGGGCGTCCCCAGCGGCACGTCCCGAGTCCCCTCGGGGATCATCACTTTTGCCAGGTAACCCTCCTCCTGCACCTCGAAACCTACACACACACACACACACACACACACACACACACACACACACACACGGGAACAGACATTAGCATATACACTTATCGTCGCACAGAGACATTAGCACTAAAAATAAACACAAATTTGTCTTAAACTTCCATTAACCTTCCCTAACTGTGTTATTTGCAACAACTGCATTGCGTTAACATGAGGCAATAGCATTTAGTAATGCCCTCCTGACTTTGTTGGCTGTGTGTGTGTGTGTGTATGTGTCTGTGTGTGTGAGTGGGTGTGTGTGTGTGTGTGTGTGTGTGTGTGTGTGTGCGTGCACACGTGTATGTGAGTGAGTATGTTTGACGGTGTGTGTGTTTGTGTGTGGTTGGTAGTGATGGTGGCCTTGTCAGTCAAGCAGGTCTGCCTTATGCGGTGACTGTGTGTGTGTGTGTGTGTGTGTGTGTGTGTGTGTGTGTGTGTGTGTGTGTGTGTGTGTGTGTAAGTGTGACTGTGTGAGTGTGTGTTTTGTACCGATGGTGGCCTTGTCGGTCTCAATCTCTGCGAGCAGGTCTCCCTCGCTCAGCTTCTCTCCCACCTTCTTCTCCCAGCGCTGCACGGTGCCCATCGTCATGGTGGGGGACAGGGCTGGCAGCAGGATCTACACACACACACACACACACACACACACACACACACACACACACACACACAGTGGCGTCATTACCCAAACACTACTCCAGTCATGTCAGTGAAGGGTCAGTGTTTGTATGTGTGTGTGTGTGTGTGTGTGTGTGTGTGTGTGAGTGTGTGTGTGTATTACAGTGTGTGTGAGACAGAGAGAAAGAGTGTGTGTGTTTGTGTGTGTGTGTGTGTGTAGCTGACTGACCTTCAAGTGTGGGGGGTAGGAGCTGCCGGGGGCTGCAGGGGGGGCGGGGGCAGGGGTGGGCGCTGCGGCTGCGGGCGGGGCGGACGCTGTGGCCATCTCCAGAGTGTAGTCCTTAAACGCAGCTACCTGATCAGCACTAAGACACACACACACACACACACTATTAGACATGTTCACAAGATTCTCTCTCGCACACACACACACACACACACACACACACACACACACACCATTACACATGTACACAAGATTCTCTCTCGCACACACACACACAGTGGCCATCTCCAGAGTGTAGTCCTTAAATGCAGCTACCTGATCAGCACTGACACACACACATGCATGCACACGCACACACAAAAACACACACAAAAACACTATTACACACATACACAAGACTTGCACACACAACCACACAGTCACCATCCCCAGAGTAGGGATGATACGATTAATAGTTTTTGCAATTGCAATTAAAAATGTCACAGTTAATTAATCATAACAGCTCTACAACATCATCATGGCAACACTCTTAACAAATATATGTATCATGCCAGTAGCCAGAACTTTAGACATAGTGGTGCAACTTGTGGCAAAGGCAAATACAAAATACACGAAACTGCCGTCGCATGAAACTGGCAGTGTGGCTTTTTATGGTCATTCCAAGAATGACAGTGGTTTCTTTCAAATTTTTTACGTAAAGTTTATTATAACATGTAAATAATCATACTATCAAGATCTATAATGGTTTCATCCCTACTCCAGTGTGTAGTTCTCAAACGCAGCTACCTGATCAGCGCACACACACACACACACACACACACACACACACACACACACACACACACACACACACACACACACACACACACACACACACACACACACACACACACACACACACACACACACACACACACACACACACACACACACAGTGGCCATCTGAGTAGTCCATATAAATGCAGCTATCCAGCCAGCAATGACAGACACACAGACGCACACACACACATGGACACAAACACACACACACACCATTAGACATTAACACATACACTTTATACATCTCAGAATGACACACACACAGTGGCCATCTCCAGAGTGTAGTCCGTAATACAACTCTCTAGACAAACACACCATCCGACACCATGCATGACAATGACAAGGCAATGGCAAGATAACAAACACACTGCATTTCAGTATTACATTGATACAAACACTTATGCATTCACAAGAAAAACACACAGACACAAGCGCGCGCGCACGCACGGATCAGTGACCTGAGCTGACTGCACACTAGAGGCCTCCACAGAATGAAAAAAGCACCCAGCAGCCTACACTCGAACACATGTAGAGCTGAAGTCTACCAGATCTCTCTCATCCATCTCATAGGATAGAGAGGAGAGCAGCCAGAGGCCTCACAACTCAGGAGCACGTAGAGCTGAAGCCCCAACAAGCATTTTTATCAAGCAGCCTGGCTCTGCATCCCCATTACTGCTCAGTTCATAACAATTCAGTTCCATAACAGCATACATCACCGGAATTGGGAGGGAGGTGGGGGGTATGTGCTTTAGAATCTGAGGAATATTTATCTGTGAATGATGATGAAGACTGAATGTTTACTTTGGGGAAGAGGGGTTGTGTTCTCAAAGCAAGACATACAGCTGCTCAACTTGACAAGCAGAAAGTTGCATGTTGTACTCAAGTTCATGACACTGGGGAGCTAGTGAACTCCAGGTCAGGGGGAGGTAGGGTTCTCCAGGTTTTACTCCATGCTTCCATTCTCTGACCAACTCTGAGATCCCATTTAGGGAATACACAAGCTCTCTACACCACTTACAAGATCTCTACACCACACACATAATCTAGCCTCTCAACAGGTGATAATATACCTATCCACAGCAATGCCTATACGCAGATGACTACATACCTGTCCACTGCATGCACAGAGACACAGGTGACCGCATACCTGTCGTCTGTTATTGTGCCTAGACATACAGGTGACTGCATACTTGTCCACTGCATGCATGGACACACAGGTAACCGCATCCCAGTCCACTGTTATTACGCCTAGACACACAAGTGACTGCATACCTGTCCACTGTGATGCAGATGACGGAGCCGAGGGGCACATCTCTGGTGCCCTCTGGGACGAGGATCTTGGCCAGGTAACACTCCTCCAGCATCTCAAAGCCCACCGTGGCCTTGTCTGTCTCCACCTGGGGACCAGCAGGAGGGGAGGATACGGTCATTTCAGATGAGTTTAGGGGACAAAATACATGAACATGAACACGGACACACACACACACACACACCTGAGGACCAACAGGACGGGGAGGATATGCTAATTTGATACGCATTTACAGGAAGTACATGAACATGAACACAGACACACACACAGACACACAGACACACACACACACACACACACACACACACACACACACACACACACACACACACGTCTCCACTTGAGGACCAGCAGGAGTGGGAGGTGGTGAGAGAGGTAGGGAGGGGCCGAGAGTGGTCACCCCTGACCTCGCCTCGAACCTGGGTCGTTGGGGTACCAAACATGCAAACACCAAAACAGCCAGGCTCACTGGAATGGCAGGCAGAGCACATCCACAACTGTACCAATGACAATTCGTCACAGGAACAATCAGTTCATTTCAGATGAGGTTTACGTGAAAATAATATAACATGCAGACACATACACATACATACACAAACACACACAAGTGTGAAGGTCACCACACCTCAGCGATCAAGTCTCCCTCGTTGATCTTATCCCCCTCCTTCTTCTCCCAGCGTGCAATGGTGCCCAACTGCATCGTGGGAGAGAGCGCAGGCAACTGCACCTACAGGAAATGACATCAACTAACTGTCATCACCAGCAAGTGGCAGCCACAGGAACGAGGAAGCACTGTATACATGAAACAGGTAGGAAACAGTGGCATGAGAGCACAGTGAGAAAAGAGTATGCTTACACAGCTGTTCCCTGTTCCTAAACATGGCAGCCTATACCCTTCCAGTGTGTACCGTTAACTGTGTCACTACCTTTTTAGTGCAACCTTGAACCAGGGCAATCTAATCTAACAAGCTAATACGTGCTCCATTGCAGTGTGGAGCCAGGGGTGTAATCCACCATACTGTATCACTGTGGCATATAAAACTGGCATAACTTACTCAGGGCTGTATGAACTATAAAAGCCTACCGTGGACTCCACTGTATTACTGTGGCACATTAGCACATTAACTGGCATAGCCTATTCAGGGCTCCATTGCATCATCACTGTGGCACAAACTGGCATGAGCTACACAGGGCTCTGATGCTTAACTGTGGCACATCTGAGGAAGACCAGCAGTGGTAGGAATGGTGTTCTGTGCCACACAATAATAGACAGAAAAAGGATGTCAAGTGTGCAGGCCTGTTTTTCTTGGATATAAACTGGCATAACCTACCCACGGTGGAATATAAACTAGTATAGAAACTGACATAGCCTAATCCGGATAACTGTGCAACACAATAAGAGACAGAAAATGGATTTCAAATGTGCAGGCCCATTTTTCTTGAATATAAACTGGCATAACCTAGTAAGGGCTCAGTTGCAACACTGTGGCATATAAACTAACATTGCCTAATCTGGATAACTGTGAAATATACACTGCAGTAGCCTACTCTGGGGTACATTGCATCACTGTGGCACGTAAGATGGCACAACCTACCTAGGGCCGTATGTGTGCCCTGGGCCGTTTACATGGCACCACCTCTGATGATACAACACTGACTAGAGGATGCCAAACAGCATCATGTCATGTGGGCAAAGGTGACAGGTACACATTGGCCGTCGTGCCCTTGACCCCCAATGTAATGTTTGCATTATTTAGCTACAGTAAACTATGATAAAGTGGTGCACTGCACTGCCACATGCCGTCCGAGATATTTATAGACCTTTAGCTAAGACAGTTTACATTGTCAGCTAGGACTAAGGGATGCCCATCTTGTACCATATGTAGCCTAACTACTTGCAGTGAAGGGCGTTCCAAGGCACACATCACCTGCCCTAGCTATACTGCTCAATGAGGACATGTCTTATTAATGCCTTCAATCAGAGTCATCTACATAAACTAAGCCAATGTAATCAGCATGTGTGTGGAGAGTCCTTGCCTTTTGGTGTGGAGGAAGCGCATAGCAGCGGTGACTCTGGTGGTAGCTGCTAACAATCTGGTTGTCATGCAAGACGCGACCTCTGCTGCTGAACGGGATCTGCAGACTGGCAGCTCGGCTCAGCGGCCGAATGCGACTCGGTCCTCTGCTGTGGTGATATCTCTTTAGTTGGCAAGGGCCTGGCTCCTGTCGTAGACCCAGAGATTTACAGGAACGAGTGACAGTAGCAGACTGTCTCATACGTACAACTAAGCGCAGCATTTTAGCTAATTTGGCTAGCTAGCGAGCTAATACCCTTCCACAAAACGTCCTTTTAGTCTTCTCGAACAACCCGTTCCAGCTTCGAGGCTGTTTTTTCAAGGCAGTAATAAAAGGTAACTTTTATAGCAGCAAGCTGGGTAATATTCTTTGATTCCACCCCTTGACTTGCCCAGACCCCCTTCTTTTTACTTTCCAATGACCTCCCCGTCCCACGCTTTCACACTTTACGTCCCTACGCAAACAGATAAACCCCGCCCACCGTCGTAAAGATTCTCAGGCACCCAAAACTGTCGTGGCCGTCTGCATTATAGACCATATTCTAATCTAGACCATGTACTAGACCATGATCTAGACCAGAGAGATGACGTTCTTTATTGGTTTCCAAAGGGCTTTTACATTTAAATTACAGCCACTGGAATTTCTGCAAGGACTTTAATGACAACAATTTGATGATGTTAGGTGATAATATAGATTAATATTTAAATGCATTTTAAACTATTTTCTCCAAGTATCACAGTGATGTAGTGTAATTTGACTGTAATTATATAAATGCTATATTTTTATATGTTACTCATATTGTATGAATACATAATATGAGTGTTATTACACCCACATTTGTCTTGTCAATAGCATTTCGTAACATAAATGTGGCCAAGACAGTTAGTACTCTGATGGTATTGCACATGCTCCAGACACAAATAACTACAACCACTTTGGTTTACATCAGAGAGAGCATTGTAAGAGTCATCACTGGGAGTCACGCACAGTGACTAGGGTGCTTAGCGGAGGATGGCTTTGGCTTTGCCACACTGGGTGGGCATCTGCAGACAGAGGGCCATGGGGGTCTTTGAGATCCTGTTTCTCAGTGCTTCAGTAAAACTGTTTTTATTTGGCTATGACTTAATACCTACAATCGATGACAGATGAGATATACACATTTTAACATTACACAAGACTACAATACATTTGAATTGTATATTCACATTTTTTATTGTCATACTACAAACATTACAAACATTGGTCCCATCTCTTCCTCTTGTAAACCACACATGTATGAAAACCCTTTTATTTATCATTTGGCAACGGCTCTCCCTACGTCCCCTGGGTTAGCATTAGCATTAGCATGCCCACGTCTCTTTCTGTTAGCCTCTCTCGACCTTTAGCTGCTCTGTTGCTTCGACTGATTGCAGTGAGGAAGTCCATGTCCACACAGAGGCAAAGAGGGTAGTTTGGCAAAGTGTCTGAGACAAGCCTATCCAGATAGGTGGGGGGAGGTGGGGTGGGTGGTGTTGGATGGATGGATGGAGGGGAACTAGCTGCTGAGAGGTCAACAGAGTGACAATCATATCAAACAGTGACATTCACAAATGTTAAAAGCAGACAATCATGTCAACATACGCAAAAAGTTTGTGTATTTACAGGTCAACGTAATCAACACCTAAACTAAATATCTCTATATTTGTCTGTCTGTCTCTCTGGGGCATACACATCATGGCATACATACTGTACTTCATGATCAAACACTGTCCCTCTCTCTCTCTCTCTCTCTGTGTCTGTCTCTCACTTTCTCTCCCTCTCTTACTCTGTTTCTCTCTCACACACTTGCACTTTCTCACTTTCTCTCTACAGGCATGCATATTTGTGTACAGACACTACTTGATTAAAACACAAATACACACATACATACATACACACACACATACATACACACACACACTCACACACACACTCACAAGCTCCTCTCTATCATATACACACATACACTATGTCAAGTAAATATCTGCCCTTGATCCTTCTGTTTTCTTTCCTGTGTGTGTCAGTCTCAGTTATACACACACACACACACACACACACACACACACACATTCAGTAACCCCTACCCCACCGCCCCGACGAATAAACAACATGTGCAGGTGTTGTGTGAGGTGTGAGTTGCACATTGTGGCAGGAATCATGAGGAGTATTTACATACATCAACACTGTACAGTTCAAATACCCCACACCCCACAGATCCTCTGGCACTACAGTCTGTGGCCAGGAGGAGTATTTACACATTCCAATGTACAGTCCAAATACTCCACACATCTGAGAGTCCTGCATCTGGGGTATTTACACACGTGACCAGCGTACAGCTGGCACCAACATACTTCACAGTTACTCCATTTCTTCTCCATCGCTACTCCATCACGCTGAGAGTTTATTGGTCCTGTGAGTCCTTAGGGATCTCCATATGACAAGCGGGAAGGCTGCACGCACAGCTGGTTCAGGTGCTCAGGTGAAGAGGGGGGAAGGCTGAACACACACCTGGCTCAGGTGCACATACACACATACTTGGCTCCGGTGAAAAGGGGGGAAGGCTGAACACACACCTGGCTCAGGTTCACACACACACACCTGGTTCAGGTGTGCACACACACACCTGGCTCAGATGAAGAGGAGGGAAGGCTGAACACACACCTGGCTCAGGTGCACACACACACGTGGTTCAGGTGCACACACACACACACACACACCTGGCTCAGGTGAAGAGGGTGAAAGGCTGAACACACAGAGCTGGCTCAGAGACCTGTCTTAGTTGAGTCTGGTGCTGCTGTGGTCCTCCTCGATCCAGGCCACAATCTTGCCCTCCCAGCCCGGCACCACAGCATCGTCCTGGAACACCTGCCACACACAGGGGCATCAGGGAGACAGGACCAGAGGAGTGTGTCGCTCGTGTGTTTAGATGACGCAAATGTGAGTCTGTGTGTGTGTGTTTGTGAGAGAGAGAGAGAGAGAGTCTGAGTTTGTATGTGTATGTGTATTTGACTGACAAGTTCTCTGAGGTCAGTAGGGGGCGGTGTGTGTGTGTGTGTGTGTGTGTGTGTGTGTGTGTGTGTGTGTGTGTGTGTTTGTGTGTGGGTGCATGTGTGCATACCTCTTCCTTGACGGTGCCAAACTCCGGGTCTAAGGCTTTGAAGTGGTATCTGAAGTTTCCATGTCGGTCTACAGCCGCCTTGAAGTCATGCAGGGTCACCTCACCCAACCTGACACACACACACACACACACACACAGGGTTACCTCACCCAACCTGACGCATGAGTAATGTTTACATTACAGTTACAACACATACACACACACACACACACACACACACACACACACACACACACACACACAGGCATTACCTTTTGGGGATGTTGATGAGGAAGGGTGTGAGTGAGCGGTCGGTGAAGTAGAGGACTTTAGTGGACACAGACGCACTGAGCACGGGGCTGCTGTGGGAGTGGGCCATTTCTGACACACACACACACACACACACACACACACACACACACACACACACACACACACAGGATAGACGGAGAGACAACATCTGGATCACACCTGCACATCTGGATTATACACCAAATGTCGGAACAGAGTTCATTACTACTTTATGATACTTTATTTAAAAATGTGACAAATATGACTTCAAAATGTTCCAGCAAAACAGACTGAATGCAGTTGAACTTGCAGCTGGATTTGCACCTAATATTAACATAACATAACATAACATAACATAACATAACATAACTTACATAATAAAATATTTTAATAAAGGTAGCATGCTGGGAAGGTTATGGTTAGTGGGGTTTGACAGAGGGTTAGTGGGGTACAGTTTGGGTAAAAGGGACTGTAAGTTAGGGAATAGTGAAAAACAGGCCTAAGGTTTGAGTAAGAGAGAAAAAAAGGTCTGGGGTAGGGTTTGGATAATGGGAAAAAGGTTTGAGGACATTCACAGCAGGGTAGGGTTTTGTTAATGACAGTGGGGTAAGGCTTGGGTAGTAAGGAGCGTGGTAGTGAGAAAGAGTTTGTGAAATGAGGACAAAAAAACAAAAAATGTGACATTTGATGAAGGGCCCACGTCCAAAACGTAATTTATGATTAAACACTTTTTATGGGAGCATGCTGGTGTTGCAGAGAAGCCTGACAATAGAGCAGGGTTTAGGAAATGACAGAGATGATGAAGAGGTTTGGGTAGTGACAGAGATGGTGGTGGGGTTTGGGTAGTGACGGAGATGACGGTGGGGTTTGGGTAGTGACAGAGATGATGGGGATTGGGTAGTGAGGTGTAAAGTAGCCTACTGGAGCTTGGCGGCCATGATTCCCGGTCTGTGTGGTTGGCTCTCCTACCCGGAGACTTGGTGTGGCCCTGTGAGATCAGCACACACACACACACAAACACACAAACACACACACACACATTTAGAGACACGGAAGACACACACACACACACGATTCCTCTATGACTGACTGACTGACTGGCTGAGTGGGCCTCTCTGCTGCAGTTACTGATGCTTCAAGCAGAGATAACCCTGTGACCTTGGCCGTGACCTTGGGCCTTCACCTAGAGATGACCCTGTGACCTTGGCCTTCACCCAGAGATGACCCTGTGACCCTGTGACCTTGGCCGTGACCTTGGGCCTTCACCTAGAGATGACCCTGTGACCTTGGGCCTTCACCCAGAGATGACCCTGTGACCCTGGGCCGTCATTTAGAGATGACCCTGTGACCCTGGGCCTTCACCCAGAGATGACCCTGTGACTTTAGGGCTTCACCCAGAGATGACCCCGTCACCTCAGGCCTTCACCTAGAGATGACT
>CM059285.1:6118100-6125600 GCA_030347295.1 Setipinna tenuifilis
TATGAATGTCTGTGTGTGTGCGTGCATAAGTAGTATGTGTGTGTGTGTGTGTGTAGTGTGTGTGTGTAGTATATGTGAGTAGTGTGTGTTTGTGTGTGTGTAGTGTGTGTGTGTGTGTGTAGTGTGTGTGTGTAAAGGAACAGTACCATCTGCTGCTCGGCGTTGGTGCAGGTCTCTCCAAAGCCCAGGGCGACGCCTTGCTCATCCTCAGGCAGCGATCCGTGGAGCAGCAGCGCCTGTTGGTACACACACCCCGGAGCACAGTCGCTCAGCTGCCCCAGTCTCTCCCTCATGCCCCTCACACACGCACACACACGCTTCCGCGACATCCTGCCAAGACAATATGCTTGCCCTAGCTCTGGCTCAGCCTGCCTCGGTGGCTGCAGAGTGTGTGAGTGTCTGCATGTGTGTGTGTGTGTGTGTGTGTGTGTGTGTGTGTGTGTGGAGGGGGGAGCACACACACTCTCTGTGTGGACACCCTGCAGGGAGCATATGCCAGGATGGCAGCGTCATGTGATCAGGCTCTGAATCGGGAGGAGTGATTACTCTAATCTGCTTGCTTCTTTAGCGCTGTCTTTGGTCTGTGTGTGTGTGTGTGTGTGTGTGTGTGTGTGTGTGTCTGCGTGCATGTGTGTGTGTGTGTATGTCTGTATGTGTCTATGTGTATGTGTCTATGTGTCTATGTGTTTGTATGTGTGTGTGTGACTATGTGTGTGTATGTATCTATGTGTGTGTGTGTATTTGTCTATGTGTTTGTATGTGTATCTGTGTGGATGTTTCTGTACATGTGTGTAAGTGTTTGTGTCTGTGTATGTGTTTACCTGCAGTCATGTGACCAACCTCCTAGTGGTGTGTGTGTGTGTGTATGTGTGTATGTTTACCTGCAGTCCTGCCACCATTCTCCTATATGTGTGTCATGTGTGTATGTGTGTGGTTGTGTGTGTGTGTGCATCTGTGGGTGTGTGTGTGTGTGTGTGTGTGTGTGTGTATGTGTGTTTACCTGCAGACGTGTGACCATCCTGCGGGTCTCCTGCATCTCCTTCTCCAGCTGCTCCTGCTGGGCAAACAGCTGGTCCTCCCAGGAGGGGTCCTCCACTGTCCCAGCATGCTTAGCATGTGGGTGTGGCCCTGGTGCACTGGACAGCTGGCCCTCCCAATGGCAGTCCTCCACCGTCCCAGCATGCTTAGCGTCGGGATCGGGGCCTGGTGCACAGGACTTCTCTACATCCTCTGGGGAGCAGGAAGTGTGAGGAATAGGGAAGGAGTACTTGTATAGTTTATTATTAATTTGTATTTGTATAGTACTGTTGCCAAGGCGCCGCTACGTTCCGATGCCTTTCTGGTTGCTCCGTCTGGTTGCTCCGTCTAGTTTATTGATTAGCATTAGTCCTATTCTCGTGTCAATAGTGAAGGCAGCAGACAAATAGACACAGCATTTCAATGCAATATTGTACTTTGTGTAATTGTACGTAATACACAAATACATTTGAATTGAATTTCTCTGATGAGCAACACACTAGATTAGATTAAACAGTAAAAATGTCACATCCTCACACCCCACCCCAACCCCCACACCCACCTCTGCACCTTTCCTAATGTCACCCTCCACAGATGGCTAACTCCCAAACCACCAACCCCCCACCCTCAATACACACACACACACACACACACACACTCACACACACACCTTTCTCGATGTGCGACTCGAGTGAGGGCTGGTCGGTGGCGGTCTCCTGCTCCTCGGAGCGGGCGATGATGTACTCCTCCTTAGGGGCGTGGCTCGGACTGGACGCACTCAAGCTGCAGCAGACACACAGACAGACAGACAGACAGACAGACATGGGGACATCAGTGTCACAAAGACCCAGGGACATCACTAGCTACATTTACATGGACAGTTTTTTTTAATTGGAATAAATCTAATCCAATCTTCGGATTTGAATGTAGCGTTTACATGACTTACAAAAATTATACTTAAGCTGCACCAGACATGGGGACATTAGAGTCACACAGATTAGAGCCATGTCATCAGCAAATTAGAGTTTAAAAGGTTACTATGGCGACCAACACTGGCATTTGTCAGTGCAAGTGAGAGTCAAAGAGGTTGCTATGGTGATAATCACTGTCAGTCATGCCAGCACAAATTGCAGTGGAACTAGTTGCTATGGGGACCAACACTGTCATCTGTCATAATCTATATAGTTATTGGTCATTGCAAATTGCAGTTGAAAAGGTTACCATGGTGACGAACACTGATAGTCAGTTCAGCACAAATTACAGTCAAACATTTTCACAATGCTTGTGGTCGCTGGATTTTAGACTTTTACAGTGTTTGCTGACGCTAGATTCACACTGTCACAACCAATAACACTAAAAAAAATAAAGAGTGATTCTGCTATCCTGAAAATCATTATCAAAGAGTGCATCACTCTTCAGCTCTCTCAGCCTTCAGCTGTATCAGCCAATCAGGGAACGTTTGGAGTGAAAGACATGTCCATCTGCCAATTACTGAGCGTGCTCCTGCACAGTGATGAAAGAGAGGGGGTGGGCCCTACACTGACCACATCTGGCGGAAGTCAGCAAGAAATAGCAACACACACACACACACACACACACACATCTGGTCATCTTAAGATCCTCATGACCTTACACACCACCAGCCAAGACAAATCCGCGCCATCCACTTGTGGAAAACACACACTGACAATGATCATTACACACACATATATGACACAAACATTCGATATAAACACGCACAACACAGCTGATATGCACACAGATGACACACATATTTGTTCAGACACACATGCACACACAGACACATGACACGACAGATAAATCTGCCAAGACAAATGCGCACACAGACACACATACACACACACACGCACACACACAGCTGGACATACACACTCTCACACACACACACACACACATCTGACAGAACCCTGCTGACTGTAACCAGATGTGGCTGTTCCTTTTCAGTGAACTAAAATGCAGTTAGAGGCTCCCAGAGAGGCTCCCAGCTACTGTGTCTTAGCCCCAGTGGATTGTGGGTTAGCAGCCGCTGCTGTGGAGGACCCCAAAGAACACATCTCTGTGCTGGCCACACCCTCCCGTGGTTTTGGAAAACACACTTCTGCAGGCTTGTTTTGGCATGCATACACACACACACACACACACAGACACATACACACACACACACACACACACACACACACACACAAACACACACACACACACACACACACACTCAATTACTCAGAGGCCTTCTTTGGCTTGCATACACACAACACACACAGTTTCTCAGAAGGAGTTTTTGGCATGCATACACATTACACACACACACACACACACACACGCACACACACACACTCTAACCCACAAGGGAGCGTTATATTTAACTCCAAGACTTACAAAATCAGTTTGTATTTCTCAGTCAAAGACAGAAGACTGAGAACTTTGATCTGTGTCATGGACTAGCTGCTTGCTGTGATTATTGATCCCAACGTCACAGGCTTGCCTCCAATCGTAAATATTGATCAGAAGGATCTGCTCGTGACTGATTAGCAATGCCGCAGTGGTGTGTGTGTGTGTGTGTGTGTGTGTGTGTGTGAAATCTGGACAGATATGGAGTAGTTTGACGTGGAGCAGAAAGCAGCTTATGACCTCGGAGAGAATTATGGGAAATCTGAGCCCAAAAGACAGCAATGCAGAGTGGGAACAATGGCAACCCACCACACACACATACACGCACACACAGCACCCATCCACACACACACACACACTCACACACACATACATACTGCTCAGACACACTCACACACACCCACACCCACACACACAAACACACAGACATAGACACACACACAGACACAGACACACACACACACACACACACACACACACACACACACACACACAATGGTAGCTGTGCCAGCGGGCTTGAGGTAGCTGTGTCAGGAACGTGTGCATCATGCCATCTCCTCATGCCACATCAGACTGATCAGCTTCCAGCATTCCTCTCAGTGATGGAGCTGATATGTCCCCTATAGCCATTAGGGAGCCATTGTGGGGACGGTTTCATGTTCAAGCGCTCAGAATGTGGACCGACCAGCTCTCCCTACACTGTGCTGATCACACACACACACACACACACACGCACACACACACACACACACACACACACACACACACACACACACACACACACACTCCCCACGCCAATCTGATCACACACACCCACTCCCCACACTGGTCACTGATCACACACATACTAACTGTCACACTCAGAATGTGGACCGACCAGCTCTCCCTACACCGTGCTGATCACACTCACACACACACACACACACACACACACTCCCACACCCTGTTGATCACACACACACTCGCCACACCAGTCTAATCACACACAAACTCCCCATGCCAAACTGATCACACACACACACACTTCCCACACCATGCTGCTGCAGTGTCCAGATGGAGATGCATAATACTGTGTTTTATAGCAGGATATCAAATCTGATCTGTGACCAGTCACTGTACTGTATGGTGCAGGATGTCAAATCTGACCTAGTACTAGTCCGCTATGCTTTATAGTATACTGGAACCAGTCCACTGTGCTTTATAGTGCACTGGGACCAGTTTGCTGTGCTTTCTAATGTAGGATGCCAGATCTGATCTGTGGTCAGTCTGTTCTGCTGTCGTTTGGCGGCTCCTGGCATCTGAGCGTCGTTTGATGCCAGTGACAGAGACACCATTCTGCACACAAGAGCGTTCTGTGTGTGAGGTGAAGTAGTGCCATTATCCTCTTACACACACACACACACATACACACACACACACACACACACACACACACACACACACACACACACACACACACACACACACACACACACACACACACACACACACACACACACATACACACACACACACACACACACACACATACACACACACACACACACACACACACACACACACACACACACACACACACACACACAGCACTCTCTCTCTCTCTCACACACACACACACACACACACACACACACACACACACACCCTCTGCGCCCTGTCCTATTCTGTCAGAGGCGAGTGCTCTAAGAAAACAAAGGAGGCTCAGCCTCCCCAGTAAAACACGGAGAAAATAGTTTACTACTGCTATATTGTAGGCTACTATACTTATCTGTGGTAGGGTTGACTGGGCTGAGGATACCACATTGGTCAAGCGTAAACAAAGATTCAAAGAGACTTCCACACACTCCTCAAACACACCCCTGTGCTTCTGGAGAGGGGGCCACACACACAGTGTAAAGTAAAAGATCACTGGAGAACAACGAACGCATATTTAATTTTGAACATTTATGCAGCACCTTTTTATAAAAGATGAACAAACTGAGCATCCATCATGCTCTGCCAATCATGTGCTTTTAAACTGTTCACCACAGTGGTCCAGTCCGGTTTGACCCCAAATCCGCAGGGTTGCCCTGTGTGGTGGTACTGTTCGACCCAAAACAGCAGTGCTTCCCTGTGTGGTACTAATGGTGGGCACAGTGGTACTGCCTGACCCGAAAAAATATGCTGCCCTATGTGGTTCCGTTTGACCTGGAACATCCGAGGTGGTCTGTGTGATGCTGAGAGGGAGCGCAGCGCAGCGGTGAGGTCATGATTGGCACCAAGAGGCTGGAGATGAGCCAGATGAAGGTGAGGTAAGTTATTTACAGTATATGCTCTCTCTCCCCCTCCCTCTCCCTATCTCTCTCTCTCTCTCTCTCTCTCTCTCACACACACACACACACACACACACACACAACACACCAGAGTTTTAAACTGGGCCAGAACACTCTGGAACTCAGCTCTGCCTCCTCACCTCAGCATCACAGCCAGCCAGAGCTGAGCTCCCTTTGCTACAATCAGGGGCAGACATCCCAGGCAAAGGTCCTGCCACATACTTGTTCCAGCCAACTCACTGAACCATCTGATCCCTAGGTAGATGAGATAATTAGTGATGTCACCTGTTTTGAGAGAACAGGCAAAAGAAATGCATGGCGGGACTTTTACTTTCTCAAACCAGTTTGTCGACTTCTGTCTACAGTATTTATAGTAATACAATGTGAGATATTGATCACTGAGTTATTGATCACAGAGTAAGATATTGATTGTTCTGAATGAAGAAGGGCTCCCCCTTCTTACAAAAGCCAATGACACACACCACACACCAGACTGAATTAAAACACACACCAGATTGTGCTCAAATACATTCACATACCAACTTGTGTTGGTAGCAGCCTGAGTAAGAGACACACACACATACACACAGCAACTTGTACTCAGACACACCAGCTTTAGCTCAGACACACACCACAAAGATTGTTCCCTGACACACACTATACCTTAGCTTGATCACACACATCAAACCAACTTGACACCACATATCAGCTTGTTGTCAAACACACACCATACACTATCTTCAGTTTAGACACACCCCAGCTTCAGCTCAGATAAACACCCCACACTGATTCATAAACATAAACACAAACACACACACACACACACCACCGCTGATGGGCAGGAAGCTCTTCTGGAGTCTGCAGTGCACAGCTGATCAAACGGACCTGCTCATATCTGCACACACTCAGAGACCAACGATTAAAAAGTGTGTGTGTGTGTGTGTATGCATGTGTGTGTGGGTGTTTGGAGACCAGTGATCAAAGTGTTTGTGCCCAGAGCCCAATGATCAAAGTGTGTGTGTGTGTGTGTGTGTGTATATGTGTGTGTGTGTCCTGCATGCTTTTGCAGTGCTGTACAAATTCCCTGTTCTGAGAGGGGGCCAAGCGGGTGCCCACTGGCCTGGCAATGCAGGGAGATGTGTCATTGCTAACATAAGAGCATGCTAGCGCTAGTCAACAAGTCAGTGCTCAATGAGTCAATGAATTATGGGCTAGTGATACTGAAGTACAGTTTTACTTTGTCAGAATAAATGCTTGAATAAATTATTTGTATGTACTATGGTTTAAAAAATGAGCATAATGCTGCGTTAGCATTTTAATGGCACATGTATGTTGAGAAGTAAAGTCGATCATTAAAAGACAATGGCCTTCGGTTGCCAAGCGATGTCCTGTAGTCAGGTGTGTGTGTGTTATAGGTACACACACCCCCTGAAACACAGAGCAATCTCACACTTGCAAAACACATGCGTTGGAGGACAGAGATAGCTGTTGAAAACATATAGATTAGAGAGGGAGAGATGGTGTAGGGAGGGAGAGAGGTGGAGAGGTAGAAAATGAGACCGAGTGTCAGAGAGAGAGAGAGCGTGAGTGAGTGAAAGACAGAAAGAGAGAGATGGCTGGAGGGTGGACCTTGGGGGTGAGGTGTTTGTGTCGGAGCACCCTTACACACACACACACACAGACACACAGACACACAGCGTATATTATTATCATAAATCATGTCAACATGCAGAAATATGATCCTCATGATGCTTGTACTCTA
>CM059285.1:6130600-6160600 GCA_030347295.1 Setipinna tenuifilis
CTGCTCTCCACTGCTCCCTCGCTCCATTGCTCCCTGCTTTACCTGTCAAAGTTAGGACTATACTTCCTTCTCTACTAATTTGAGTTGAGAGGCCATACCCCCTGCTCTACTGCTTCCTATCAGCATGATGAGCAAAGCAGACTCTGGTTAAATTAAAGGTTAAATTTAAAACCCAAACTGCATACACATACTTGTCCAAATCTGAAGAGAAAATACACAGCTGCATCTGGGACCTAAACCAACCATTAGGTTATTAACTGTAGCTAGTTTGATTTTATCACATGTAAACTCAAAAACTTCCTCTGCTTACGTGCTAAGGGTAGGATGCTACAAGTGGTGCTAATGATGCCTGGCCTGAAGGCCTCAGCCTGTGGATGTACCTGCGCTGTGGGATGGCTGATGGTTGTTTTGTGTCCACAGATTCGCTCCGATAAAGATCGCTTCATCATCAACCTGGATGTGAAGCACTTCTCCCCCGAGGAGCTGACGGTCAGGGTGAACGAAGACTTTGTGGAGGTACATGGTAGGCATGAGGAACGGCAGGTACGTCCGCGAGGTCTGGGCTTCTCAGAGGTACAGTACACACCTCAGCTGTGGACACACACACTTCATGCTAACAGCTAGCACTCATAACTGCAGAGGTACACTCTTCACCTGTGGACACACACACACACACACACACACACACACAATGCTAACCACTAACACTCATAGCTGTAGACACAGGCAAGCCTCTATGCAGATTCTCACACAACTCTGGATTGAAAAAAATATTTTTGTTTCATTTTTCTTTTTATGTTGTTTTCCTTTTCATATCCATTCTCTTTTCTCATAACATTCTATCTTCCTCTTTCTCTTCCCTAAAGAACATAAAATGTTTGATTTTGCCAACATCATCTACATTATAGTGTAAAGACAATTCTGACTTTCGTTTATTATTAGTAATAATACCTGTACTACAGCAGTACTGGTGTTTTAAGTGACACTGCTGATATTCAAGTAAAGATTATAAAGTACATTCAATAAAGCGATTCTGTTTGTGAACTTTGTATGGGCGCGCTCACAGAACTGAATATCTTATGCAGCATTGGACTGCTTCTGCACTACAGCACTTTGCCATACCATGTGTGCCTTATCAGTATTATACTATTTATATGATAAAAATTATATTAATTGTCTTTATAGATTGTTGTACCTAGGTCTTTAATGTTTTAATGTGATGTTTACTTTTTCTATGTTATATTATACTTTTCTATTTTGTATGATATCTGTTCACTTTAATCTTGACTTTAATCTGTCCTCAGGATGAGCATGGCTATGTGTCCCGAGAGTTCTTCAGGAAGTACAAGATGCCAGCAGGCGTGGATCCTGGAGCGTTCACCTCCTCCCTCTCCTCTGACGGGGTTCTAAGCATCTCTGCCCCCCGGAACCTGATGGACGTTTCAGAGCGGAACATCCCCATCACCTGCGAGGAGAAGGCTCCAGCCCAGAAGTAGAGCCAGTGTCTGTCAAAGCGAAAGCCCATAACAAGTCGCTTGGTGTTCAGTGGCTAGCAACAGCATAAAGTCACGCCCTAACTGCAAATCTAGTCTGTTAACTGTTTACTTTTCCTATATTTCTGTCAGGTAGTGGCATCAGTGTGCACTTGAGTCACCATAACCAAACCAAACCACTTCATGGTGTGCCACCAAGGTATTGCCACTGTAAGGGAGGCCGTGTCTGCAGTAATGACATCAGCCTCACACTGCTGTCACTGAAACAGTGACAACCATGACAGGCTGCTGGCCATTCCTGGCAGACAGGGGTATGTTGGCATGTTAGGAGTGTGTGGGGTGTGTGTGGGGATGTGTGAGGGGACCAAGTAAGACCTGAAAGCATTGCTGTCAAGACCTGAGACATCCTGCTGCTGCCACTTGAGAATGTGTTTAACGTGTGCCACTGTCACTGTGACCAGCAAAGGCAATTCATCACACAGAAGTCTTGAGGAAATCACAAGACAGGATGTGTCATGTCATCTGGTGTGAGAAAGTATTGAGAGACAGTAAAAAGTGCCTGGTGGAGGCTTTACATGTGGCCACCTATGTCTAATTAGTATGTATCTGCCATGCCTGGTTGACTCTGAACATGCACACTCTTTTGTAGCTGCTTGGACTTTGCTTGGAACTTATTAATGATTTGTCAATAAAGTCAAATGAACAAAGTCTCAGAGAAGACTGTTTTGATGCAGTGCTTGAACATGTTACCATCTGACAGTTTTTTGTTACAACACATAGGGCCTATGGATAAAACATAAGGGGCTTAGTTATGACCACCAAATCAATCAAATAGATAATCATAAATTTAATTGACAGGATCTGGCCATCAATTCTGCGTGGAATCTAGAAATTAAGAACAAATGTCCTACTCTATGATACTCTCACTCACCTGTTAAACGACAGGTCATACACAGTGTTGTGTTTGAGAAGGTTACTAAAGGTTATTGATACACCTGGAAAAGAAAACGCTTTGAACGAGAAATATCAATTGCTGTATTTATACTCCCAGCCTACACAGACGGTGTCACAGGAGAATGCAGGCTGTCTTCAGGGTTTTGTAATACGATCACGTGACAACTGAACCACATGCTTCCGTTAACAGACCTACCCGGAAATGGTTGGATTTAGAGGATCAGCTATGGGATCAGCTAGCTAGCCTTTAGCTTCAAGTTAGTTATTTTCATTAACTCTCCAGCTGAGGATATTTATTTTTCACGGTTCCTTGACATTTCAGACAGCATACATCTAGCAACAAGTGGGTATCGATTTTTATCTCAAGCTGTAAGTCGTTTGGTTAGAAACCTATTATATAGCCAATATTTAGCCTAGGTAGCCAACTAGTTTAAGGGGAATCTCTGCAGACAGTCCTCTCCGTGCTCTAACCAAAAGCCAAAGAAAGTACAGCTTAGCGCACTTTAGCGTAGCATTTTCTATATAGTAGCACATGGTATATCTTAGCATATCACAACATTGTGCAACATGTATGAAAAGAGGATATTTAGGAAGGCGCGTTACTACTTTGAGCACGAGTGCCTTAAAATATTAACAGGAAGGACAACAGTGTACACATATCACTACATTCACAAGTTAGAAAGTTACTAGTTTCTCAGTTAGCGTGTAATTGCATTAGCATGTGCATAGCCACGTAGTATGCTGTTGGGAGATTTCGCTTTGGCTTCAACGCGATTTGTATTGTTTTCATTAGTGCCCCATTACAGTAATCCATGGACCCCAAGTTGAGTCACCCTAACGTCATGCCTGTTAGATCCGTTAGCAAGGGCCAAACAGTTACAATTTGATTTTTTACCAGCTGCGTTGTGTTAATGCAACAGTAAATTATTAATTATTATTTTCCTTTATTTTAGGGTGTCATCATGTCTGGGGTGTCGCTTGGTAAAAAGTTGCTGAGAAATGTCATCCGCCACACAGACATACATAACAAGGTTTGCACCCGGATAAAATACTTCAACTTGGGCAGTGTTATGTCAACTTCTCTGCGGGTTTGAATCCCCTAAGTGTAGCCAAAGCCAGTGTGCTTACAACTGTCCTCTTTTCCGCAGCTGCAAGAGGAGCAGGACATGTGGAAGCTACGGGGCCTAGAGAAAACGGTGCTGCAGTCAGACACCTCCAGCCACAAACCACCAGCCTCCGCATCCAGGTGAGCCACACCTGCAGCTCACCTACACACAGGGGTAGAGGCCATTCTGAGCACTGTTGGGGCCCCAAGCAAAAACCCACCACTTCCATTGAAAACGGTATTGCCACCACTGTAGTTTAAAGGCCTGTTAGTGGCCTGGGGCCCCAGGTTGGGTAGCTACACCTACAGGCTGGGATACTGGGGGGTTCATGCAGCTCCCCTACAGGCCAGGGTCATAGCCAAATGTCTTCTAATGGGTGGGCCCAGCTAAAAATCAGCTGGGCCTAGCCCAAAACACATTGGTTACTATTATTACTTCAGCAGTCAATCAAAGAGAGCCTTCTGGTAGTGTGGGCCTGATTGACAAGTGAGTGGGCACAGGCCCACCTTAGCCCACCTGTTTGGTGTGTTGTGTTTTACAATTAAAATAACACTGTGTGACCGGTGTGACATGTTATCAAAGTCAAGTCAGCTTTATTGTCAAAAGCCATATGCACAGGTTGTACACACAGTAGTTATAAACATGACAATAAAACATAACAATGACAAAACATAACAATACAAACACAATATAATCACACACAGTACTTTTTACTCATGTGTGTAGTTGAGCCTTAAAGGCTATATGCACTCTGACAGGAGTAACAAACAGGAGATCAAAGCATATCCGTGACCTGTTTGGTTTGTGACCTGTCTGTTTGTCCTGTGTTAAAGGGGCTATATGCACTGCGACCGCTACGAGGACGACTGGTCACCCTCACGGAACAGAGGAGAGGTCAAAGGTCGTGTGTCTGAGAAGCAGGACAGGGGACCACGTCTCTCCGAGAGAGATGAGAGGGAGGCACGCTATTGGTCCAGGAAGCTGTACGAGTTTGAGGCAAACGATCCAGACAGGTGTGTGTGTGTGTGTGTGTGTGTGTGTGTGTGTGTTATGTTTCAGGCCAATGATTTAGGTGTGTGTGTGTGTGGTTGAAATAAGGGATCCAGATAGGTTTTGATGGGTGTACAAACTTGGTCTTTAAGTTTGGATCAAAGCATTTGGGTTGGTTTTTATGTTAGAGTTAAAAACAAAGTAGCTGCCTCATGCACCTAACAGTCCCTTAAAATCAGCCACTCCATAAACTGTTTACACGTGTGTGTGTGTGTGTGTGTGTGTGTGTGTGTGTGTGTGTGAGTGTGTGTGTGAGAGAGAGAGAGAAAAATAGTGTGTGTGTGTGGTCCAATGTGGTATCCTTGGCCAAGTCCACACCACCACAGATAGGCACCGGCCAGGGCACAGAGGGTGTGTGTGTGTGTGTGTGTGTGTGTGTGTGTGTGTGTGTGTGTGTGTGTGTGTGTGTGTGTGTGTGTGTGTGTGTGTGTGTGTGTGTGTGTGTGTGTGTGTGTGTGTGTGTGTGTGTGTGTGTGTGTGTGTGTGTGTGTGTGTGTGTGTGTGTGTGTGTGTGTGTGTGTGTGTGTGTGTGTGTGTGTGTGCTGGTGTTCTTTAACTGCACATTTTTTTGATGCAGGTGGGGCCACAGTGGTTTTAAGGAGCTCTATCCCGAGGAGTTTAAATCTGGCAGGTGGGCCACACACCTCTACATGAGTCCCTCATGACTGTCTCAGAAGGGACAGAAGTACCTGCAACGCACGCATGTACACACACACTGGGACACTTGGCACACACACAAGCAGACACATCTCCAGACACAGAAACATGCATCTACACACACGCACACCAGCACACAGCAGACACATCCACACACACACACACACACACACACACACACACAAATATCCACACACACACAGCACACACATCTCCTGCCACACAGGGACACATAGGAACATACATCTACATGCACACACGCACGTGCACTTACAACTGAAGCACAGTTGTTCAAATACCTTTTAGACAGTTTACCTTTTAGTCAGTTTAGTCAGTAATGCATATGTAAAGACACAACACAACACAGCAGTGTGATCATGACCGTGTGTTTATTGCCCAGCTGCAGTGGCGAAATCATCTGTGCTGATACATTTGCATGAGGCGGGGGAGTATTTACGCTCATCATCTGTCTCTTTCTCCTCCCCTCTGCCTTCTTTCTCTCCACTCCTCTTCTGTTCTACCCCGTCTCTGTTCTGCGGGTTCTCTGTCTGGTGTTCAGCGAGAGCAGCGGAGATACGAGCACCCGGCACAGGAAGAAGAAGTGCAAGAGTAGTCGAGGAGAGGACGAGCACAGGAAGCACTCCAGAAAGACCTCCCGGAAGAAAAAGAAGAGGAAGAAGGAAAAGGAAAAGAAGAAGAAACGCAAAGCAGACGCCTCCTCCTCAAGCTCCAACTCGGCTGACTCGGATGGTGAGATGCGGCGGAAGAGACGGAAAGAGGAGAAGAGAAAAGTGCGTCGGAAAAAGGCGGAGCGAGGGAGGAAAGAGGAGGAGAGCAGCTCAGAGGAGAGTGACTCAGAGGGGGAGGGGGACAGGGACAGGGAGAGGAGGAGTGGAGGAGGAGGACGGAGGAAAAGACACAGACGGGACTCTCAAGGCACACACCAGGAGGTGTCCCGAAAAAAGAGGAAAAACTGGAAGACGGGAGACGAGGAGAAATCGGATGAAAGCTCGGAAGACTGACCTACTACTCACATTTACACACACATACACACACACACACACACACACACACACACACTTGTCTGTGTCCCAACTCAAGAGACATGTTTTAAATGTTACATGAAGCACCTGATGACTTGAGCAGTTGTGTGACACGACTGGTTTTATCCTCAGGAATACATACTTCCACACAACTGAACACACACACACACGCACACCTACACGACACATACACATACACATACACATACACATGTACGTTGTGTCTCTGCACCTCGTGTGTCCCTTCTCCACTATGGCAGGGGAGGACTTGAGTAACACAGTTTTATGGGGGTTTTTTGTACATGTTTTTGTAAGTGTTTTTTGTAATTTATTTGTATGCTAGTGATAAATCATGAACAATGCAGAAAAGACCCAAAAGATCCTACCTCAGCATTCCAGAATGATGGTGGTTTACATACAACAGTCAAACTCACTTCTGAGTAAAAAAAAGAAAATGCATCTCATTGGTGTGGTAATCAAACAGATAAAATGGAAAATAAATCACAGCATATTTTTTCAGCTATTTTTAAATCATCCCTGAGTGTTGTCTTCTGTTTGTTGTATTCCTGTGTTCTAAGAAGATTGTGTAGTGAAAGGTAACAGTGCATGTTACACACTATATATATACTTTACACACGATAAAACACTGTCAGTATAATTGGCTAACTGTGTTTTTGAAGGCCCCAACATACACACACAGTTAGGCCTTTCATTTATGTAACCATCCCCCCTATAAATAAGCAACAGTAAATTTGTAAGACAACCATTTGACAGTCCACTCAAGTCAGGTATTTCCTCCTCCAACCTCTGTGTTCTGTTGGGTAATGTTATTAATGAATATAAATGTTTTAAGTGTTATCATAAATATGAATCTAAGTATTGTAATAAATATAAATGTTATTTCTCAGCTGTAAAACCAACTGCCAGCTGTGCGTCCCTCTCTGCTATACCAGATATGGCCCAGCAGGTGGCACTCTTGCTCTGTGTAAACATGCACAAGCACAGATCCAAACACAAGCAGCAGATCGAGCTGCCTCTGCTCCCCCATCCCCAGGAGCTTTGAGCAGGAGTAGCCTAGCCTGTCTCTCCCCACAGATGCGCACGGACACCAGCAGGCTGCACTGAGACCAGGGATCACTGACGCTTGTCAACCCCTGGAGTTTAAAGCCATGCCTCCTGGGGACTGTTGTAGTGTTTCTTTGTGTGTGTGTGTGTGTGTAATTGTGTGCAATTGCAGTGTTCTAAGCTCAAGGTCAAGGATGTTGTCCGGCCCAGTTTTTTTATCAGAGTGCCCAATCTGCCATCTGTCTGGGGTAGCTGTGACTAATCCAACCTGATGTGTGATAGGGACACACACACACACACACACACACACACACTGCACGTGGGAAAGAAAGGCATGCTTCTGCAGGTGAATGATGAGCAGGTGTAGTGTGAAAACTCTGTGGTGTGTCTTTATCAGGGTCCATGTGTCGGGTTAAGATTAATTGACCAATCCAGCGCTGGGACTTGAACTCATAAACCAATCCAATTCTAACACCAGTACTCATCACCATATCCAGCGCTGGTACTGGAACTTGTGAACCCATTGAGTACTGTGTTGTTTCAGAAATTCCAGTTCCAGTGCTGGATTGGTTCTGAGTTCCAGTTCCAGCTCTGGATTGGTTTTTGAGTATCAATCTAAGCACTGGATTGGTTCACGAGTTCCAGTACCAGCACTGGATAGGTTTACAAGTTCCAGTGCCAGCACTGGATTGGTACTGAATTTATGAACCAATCCAGCACTCACTGAAACTCATGGTCCAATCCAGTGCAGAGCCCATGGTAGCCATGTTTGCTACTGGTGCTTTGTGACGCAACAGCAGCATGAGACAGCATAAGACTACAGACTGACAGTAAAAGACATTCAACCACAGACTTATAGAATACCCCATGTCCTAAATGTGGGTATTCAATGACCTGTCTGTGTCCTTCATGTCCTAGTATGTGTGTATTCAATAACCTGTGTGTGTCCTCCATGTGTGTATTCAGTGACCTGTGTGTGTCCTCCATGTGTGTATTCAGTGACCTGTGTGTGTCCTCCATGTCCTAGGTGTGTATTCAATTATCTGTGTACTCCACGTCCTGAATGTGTGTATTCAATGACCTATGCGTGTACTCCCTCTCTCTGTCACTGTGTGTGTGTGTGTCTCTCTCTACCTCTCTCTCACGTGCACTCCTCCATCTGTGTACCCAAATGTGTCCCAAATGTGTTCATTCAACGACCTGTGTGTGTACTTTATGTCCTGAATGTGTGTATTCAATGACCCGTGTGTATGCTTCATGTTTGTATTCAATGACCCGTGTGTGTCCTCCAAGTCCATGTCCTGAATGTGTGTGTTCTGTGTCATATGCATGTGTGCTCTGTGTCGTATGTGCCTATTATACATTCTTTGTGCTAGCGGTGTGAACCCCCTCATACACGACCTGTTTAGGGGACGTGTTGTGTGTGTGTGAGTGTTTGTGTTTGCGTTTGTGTGGGTGTGTGAATGTTTGTGTGGTATATGTACCTCTTTGTGATGGTAGGTTTTCACGCTGGTCTGCCTGCCTCATTTGCAAACAGAGGGTGCTTGTAACCAGCAGAACACTGCGTATGTGTGATGACTGGTCGACATTAAGCTCTTGGGACATACACACAGACACAGACACACACACAGACACACACAGACACACACAGACACACACACACACACACACACACACACACACATACACAGACATACAGGGTCCAGGCCACCATTCCTGTGAATGATTAAATGATCCCATGCTGCTGGAGCTCGAGCAGAAATGAGATTAAATGTGGCCACACACACACACACACACACACACACACACACATATGGTTGGAGCGTCCTCGGCACAGCTCAGCTGAGTGGAGGTGAATGTACAATACTGTCTTCTGCACCACACACACACACACACACACACAAACACCAACACCAACACACAGAGCCATCAGAGCATCAGGGCCCCAGCATGAAGGGGACAGCCTGTACCCACACACTCCCTTTGTTTGGGTAGCTCCTGCGCATAAACGACTCTGTGTGTGTGTGTGTGTGTGTGTGTGTGTGTGTGTGTGTGTGTGTGTGTGTGTGTGTGTGTGTGTGTGTGAGAGAGAGAAAGAGGGAGAGGAGAGAGAGAGAAAGAACACTTTGGATCCAGCTGATGATCGCTATGGCAACCAGGCATAACACTGGGGAGGGCAGTGTGAAGTTGCAGATTATTCACCTGGAGCAGAAGCACATGAATCACACACCCCCCTACAACACACACACACACACAAACACACACACATACACACACACACACTGGATATTTCTGTAGTCTTCTTTCTCGCTCTCCTCCCTCTCTCTCCTTCTCCCTCTCTCTCTCTCTCTCCTTCTTTCTCTCTCTCTTTCTCTTTTTTCTCTCACACGAGATCTGAGATGCCAGCTGCAGGTAATGGCTCATCATGTCCTGCTACACAAAAAAATCACTTCCTGCACCACAGAGACATCAGACTTCTTTAGGTGTGCATGATCGGATCTTCTCTGGCAATCAGCACTGATCCAGAAACAGCCTCAAATTACAGAACTGTGACAGCAGGCAGGATGGAGGAGACCATAAACAGCCTCTCAGCTATCTATGAAGATTCACAGGTCATCCAGGTCATTGCGGTCAAAAAGAGCTAAGTTGTATGCAACTTTACTCCTTTTTGGAGCTTGAAGATGTTTTATCCTTCATCCATTATCAGGCCGGAACTGAAGAAGCCTTTTTGGATGAAAGGTGAAATGTCTTTAAGCTCCAAAAGAAGTCTAGTTGCATACAGCGTAGCCCTCCAGCCTCTCAGCTGAGACTGCAGACAGGAGGGGGAGTCCACAAGGCCTCTCAGGCCAGCGGCCTGATTACAGCACATGGTTGTCATTTAGATGACACGGCGCGCAGGGAACCAGGCAGCAACATAAACTCTTCTTTGTGTGTGTGTGTTTGTGTGTGTGTGTAAGTGTGTGTGTGTGTGCCTGTCTGTCTTTCTCTGTATCTGTATTTCTGTCTGTTCGCATAGCTCATCCCTCTCTCCATCTCCTCCCTTCTGTTATCCTCTTTCACTCTCCCTCCTGTTCTAGCTGTCTTAACCTCCTCTTCTTTCATTCCCTCCACCTCCTCCCCCCCCCCCCTCTCCATCCCTCCCTCTTTCTGTGTAACTCACTCTCTCTGTCTGACTTAGTCTCTTAGACAAGTTGGTGTGTGTGACACCAGTCTGCCATAAGACTCTATGTATTCCTCTGTGTGTGTGTGTGTGTGTGTGTGTGTGTGTGTGTGTGTGTGTGTGTGTGTGTGTGTGTGTGTGTGAGTGTGTAAACGGAGGAGAGGAGAGATCATGTTGTCGGTGAAACATGACACATCTCTTGACGTCAGTCACAGGGTGTCGCGCCACCGTTGTTTACCTCCAGTCGTCTGTGTGTGTGTGTGTGTGTGTGTCTGTGCCATGCACCAATGACCCGGCTCACCACCCCCCACAGCCCTGTGCCACCCACACACACTCGCTTTCATCTGCCAGGTGCCCGACACACAGCCTCCACATACACCTCCTGGGCAGAGGTGGTGCACGCACACACACACACACAAGCTCACACACACACACAATTACACTAGAACTGTCACTCTCTCCCTCTCTCTGTCTCTCTACCTCTCTCGCACACACAGATGCACACATTTATCTCCATGCATCCCTATACTGGTTAGAGGCATCACCCCGACCCTGCCACGCCCCCCCCCCCCTCCACACACACACATGCACACACACACACATATACACACTGAGCAAAGGGTGCATTCTCTAAATGTGTCCTCTATATTTGACCTCTGTCTGTGTCTTTTAGATGTATCCTCAGTATGTGTCCTTGGCCCTCTATCTGTGTCCTCTATATGTGTCCTCTACCCTCTGCCCATGTCCTCTGCCTGCTGCTGTGTCCAGTTTCTTCCCTGATCACCTCTCACTCTGATCTGGGGCCATCTGACAGACAGCCGAAGGGGAGCCGGATCAGAACTGGACGCAGGCCGAATGGTCACCTTCCTGATGGTGATTAGTTATGAAAATGCAATATATTGCAAAAAATCATTCTCTACAAACAACTCTCCCCTTTCTCTTTCTCTTTCTCTCTCTCTCTTTCTCTCTCTCTCTCTCGTATTCGGTTATGCATTTGTAATTCTGTGGGCCAGCCCTGCTACAGAGGCATCTGCTGCATTACACTATTCTGTGCTATCCTGTTGTTGTGCAGCTCTGGTATGTTGGTTTGTGAACAGCCTACTGTAATGGGTAGTTAGGGTAAGTGCAGTAACCACACACTTCAGAGAGAGAGATGGGGTACTGGTCAGCATGAGAGATAGATAGACAAACAGACAGACAAACAGACTGAGGGAGAGGAAGAGAGACAGTGAGAGAGAGAAAAAGAGAGAAAGAGCTTAGTTCTGTTGTGTTTAGCGCCTCATGAACCTCCAAACACACTTTGAAATGTGACAACTACCCCTTAAAACTCACTTCACTGTGCGGCACTTGTCCACCACACCTCAATTAGCCATCCTGAGTCACCCCAGACACCCTTTAGAAGTGGTTGCTATAGCAACCAGATGACTGCAAGAGAGAGAAAGAGAGAGAGAGAGAGAGAGAAATGAGAAAAGAGGGGTGCTGTTAAAAACACCAGGGGTGACAGGCAATGAGGGCCCACAGGTAGTGGGCTCCTGATGGGAGACTAAGAGGCAGTGTGGGAACAGAAGTGTGTGTATGTGTGTGTATGTTTGTGGGTGTGTATGAGAATAGCAGTCTGATATGTGTGTGTGTGTACGTGTGTGTGTATGTGTATATGTGTGTGTGTGTGCGCGCATGGAAATAACAGTCGGGTGTGTGTGTGTATGTGTATATGTGTGTGTGTGTGTGCGCGCATGGAAATAACAGTCTGATGTGTGTGTGTGTGTGTGTGTGTGTGTATGGAAATGGCAGTCTGATATGTGTGTTTCTCTGTGTTTGTGTGTGTGTGGGGGGGTGGGGGGTGGGAATAGCAGTCTGATATGTGTGTGTGTATGTGTTTGAGGTGGGCAACAGTGTGATGTGGCACAGTGTGACAAAAACAAAGAATACACTCCAGCTTGGCAAAAAGGCTTGTGGGCTTTTGTTTGGCATTCTGTATTTGTTATTCTTCCTAAGGCATAAACAGGAACAGTACACATGAGCATTTCAAAGCTTCCATTGACCCTGGTTGCTTTTCAAAGTCATGCACACAGCTTCATTTCCAAGCATGAAGGTTTTGCTAGGTCCATCAGAGGGTTCCGGATCAGGCCTGGACAGTCCTGTTGTCACACATACAAAGAGGGAACTGCATTAAACATACAGGATACAGGTCTTTATGATGGGCTTCAAAGAACACTGTGATCTCACACAAAAGCTTCAATCAGCATTACAGATCACTGCTTGCCACCTCTGTTGTGTACGAGCACACATACACACACACACACACACACACACAAACACACACACACACACACACACACACACACACACACACACACACACACACACACACACACACACACCAGCAGCCCCCCCCCCCCCCCCCCCCTCCCCACACACACACAGATGGCACCTAGGATGTGAGCAGTGTGTTTGTCCCCGAGTGCGTATTTAACACCTCCCCTGCGTCCCTGTGGGTGGCGCTGTGACGTCAGTGTGTGCCAGCTCAGCCCCTGTGCTGCTAAAAGTGCCACTAATTGATTCAGAGCAGCTCCGCCGGCCGACAGCTAATTGGCCTCTCCAGCTGCTGCTCATGTCTGAGTCCCCACACACACCCCTCCCCAGGGTGCCATCTCTCTATCCTTCTTTCCCTCACTCTCTCCTCCCTCCTTCACTCGTTCTCTCCCTCTCTTTCTTCCTCCCTCTTCCTCTCTCTTTCTGCCTGCCTGTCTTACTTTTTCTCTCTCCCTCTATTCCTCTCTCTTTCTGTCTACCTGTCATTCTTTTTCTCTCTCGTTTTATTCCTCTCTCTTTCTCTCCTCTCTCTTTTTCTGCCTCTCTCTCCTTGTTCCTACGCTCTCTCCCTCTCGCCCTCCTTTCCTACCTCTCTCTCTCTCTCCCTCTTTCTCTCTCTGTCATCTATCTCTCACTCCCTCTCTGTCTTCTTCTTCTCCAGTTACACATCCCTCTCTGTTTCTCTCTTTGTCATGTCATCTCTCACTTTCCCTTCTCTCTCATGCCACCTCTCTCTCCGTCCATCTTCCTTTTGCACAACCTCTCTTCCTCCCACTTTCACCCTCTCGTATGCCATCTCCCTCTTTTCCCCCACGTATCTCTCTTTTTTTCATTTCTCTCATTTTATTCCACTTGCTTTATTTCCATTTTTATCTTTCTATCTTTTTATCTTAACTCTCTACCTCTATCCATCTTACTTTCCCCCTCTGTCAGTCCATGTTGCAGTTTCCCTTTCCATCCGTCCATCATGCTATTTCTCTTATCATGAAATCTCTCTCAGTCGTTGTTGTCTCCCTGCTTTCCTCATTCTCTCACTTCTTGTGTCTCCCTGTGTATATATTTTTTGTGTTTATATTTTCTCTCCATGTTTTCTTTCACCCTCTCTCCTTTGTCACGTTCATTTCTCCAACTTTTCTTCTTCCTCTCTCCCCATCTCTCCATCTCTGTTAGACACACATGTAAGGATGGCTGCACAGAGGTCTGGTGAAAGGCCTCAGCTGTTTTGTTCTGTAGCGGGTCAAAGCAGGTGTCCACAGGCGAGTGCAGGTGGACGGAGCGCTGTGTAGGTGGATGCAGGTGGCTGGTTGTGTGGTGAGTGAGTTGCGGATCAGTGCAGCTGAGTGCAGGTGGATGGATGCAAGCACAGGTGATTGGATGTGATTTGTCTGTGATATTTCTGTGTAATTGTGGGGCAGTGGTGGCCTGCTGGAGGGCAATGGATGGTAAGGTAAAGTAACAGATCTGTAACTGGAGGGTTGCTGGTTCAAATCCCTCAGGTAAGGTGACAGACTAGTAACCGCGGGGTCACAGGTTTGAGTCCCCCCAGCTAAGGTAATGGCTGTGTGACTGGAGGGTTGCAGGTTCAAATTCTCCAACTGGCAGAAGTGGCAATGAGGTACCCTGATCATGGTACCATTCTGGATGCTGTTGTGATGGCTGTAATGGGTAAAATGCAAGTTGCAATTCTGTTATGTGTGCTGTGTGATCACAGTGACAAATGGGAATCACTGTCATAGTCCATCTTTGAATAGAGCAGTGAGGAGCAGTGAGATCCGTATTTAGGAGGAGCAGTGAGATCTCCATCTTTACGAGCGTTAAGATCTCCATCTTTGGGAAGAGCATTGAGATCTCCATCTTTAGGAGGAGTAAGTAAAAAGGAGGAATAGTAATATGAATATAAATTATATGATATGAATAGTGATTTTTGGGAGGAGCAGTGAGATCTGCATCTTTAGGAGCAGTGAGATCTCCATCTTTAGGAGAACCCAGTAAGATTTCCATCTTTAGGAGGAGTAGGTGGAGGAGTAGGTAGAGGAGTAATGATATGGAGGAGGAGTGATGAGCTCCATCTTTAGGAGCCTCTGGAGTCAGTGTGCTGCCTGCAGACAGCTGAGGATTTAAATTTAGAGCAGTGACTCACCAGACCAACATGTGTCAGGAGAATGGTGCAGGGCTTTGCTTAAGCATCCTCACACCTGATGAGACACATGGACACACACACACATACACACATACTGTTAACAAAATGCGTTTCATGAGGCTGCATGGAGGCGTTTCATGACGATGACGATGGGCACATCAGGGCAATGATATATATGTGCAGTTACACACACACAAACACACATATCTCCATGTCTGAAAGTACAGGTAGGGTTGTGAACCACCCAAAGATCCACATATTGTTAAATGTAGTACAACAAAAATAACAAACATGGCACACCAGGCAGGTCCTCCACTACTGGGAAAGACCTGTCCCTGTTCCCTGAAGAATGTTTTTTAAATGTGTAAAAAGAAACACATGTTCGGCACATTAAACCTCATTTAGACTGAGAACATTGGAAATGGCTCTCATTTGTTTTTTTGTGCTTTTATTTGATCACTGTTCAGAAGAGGAGTGGATGGTTGACGAGCCACTGGGGAGGATTGGTTGAGCTGTCAGTCACTGTGGCAAATTAAAAGGCACCCTAAAAGGCAATTCAGCCACAATATCATCAGGAGAACAATGTCTCATTACACACACATTCGCCTCAGCTCCCCATGTGCTGTTCTCAACTGTAAACAAGGCACGAGTAAATATAGCAAACTCGTTTAGAAACAAATGTTCTCCTGTCGCCATGGTGACGGCACAAAACAAATGTGAAAATACAGGGGGGCTGCTCGGGGACACTAGACTAATTAGCGTTAGCGGCAGTAGCTACGCTAGTGGGTAGCTGGATTGCCTCTCTCTCCTTTGGTTGGCTCATGCTGAGACCCTGGTGAATGCTGAACATGGCATACACATACACACACATACACATACACAAACACACATACACAAACACACACACACACACACACACACACACACACACACACACACACACACACACACACATACACAAACACACACACATATGCCCTGCAAACATGGCCTACACACACGTACACACACATAAGTGGTCCACACTCATTTGTTGGTGATATTTTTAAAATATTCATCACTTTGTCTCACCCTTCACCCTTCAGTTCTTATCTGGGCCTCCAGTGGCCATGTGTATGATGAGCTCTGTCCTCTAACTGGTTGTATGTGTGTGTCAGGGGTGGAAATTATCTTTTCTAAATGGTGAACTTTTACCAGCCACTGACAAATAAATGATAAAATTCACCAGCCACTCGATACTACGTGCCACCCATTGTGAATTTCCCCTCATGATTAAAAATAAAATAAGTAAATAATGAAAAGCAACTGGAGTTGAATTGGAGCTTGTGTGCACACAAACACACACACACACACACACACAGATACACGCACACACACGGCCTAATGAGAGCACTGATTAGCAGTGTGAGGTTTGTGATGAGGGTGGGTAATTGTGAGGTGAGTAGTGATGCTGATTGCAGCATTAGTGCTATGTTAGCGCTGCGCTGGAGTGTCTCCTCTGCTTGTTTACCCTTGCGTCCCATGGCGACGACCCCAAAGCCCCAGTTGCAGCTGTGCTCCACACATCAGGCAGTGGGGCAGCACATGAAAGAGCCCTGACTGCTTTTACATAAACACCAGCTCACTGGGGCTCTAGTTCACTAGTTCTCTCTCCCTCTCTCTCTCTCTCTCTGTCTCTCTCTCTCTGTCTCTTTCTTCTTCTCTCTTTATATATACATACATGTCTTCCCCCTTCTCTCTATGCCTCTCCCTCTGTCTGTCTTTCTCTCTCTTTCTTCCTCTCTTTCATTAAATATATGTCCCCTCCTCTCTCTATACCCCCCTCTCTCTATCTCTCTCTCTATACACCCCCCCCCCACACACACACACACACACATGCACGTACTACTGAAATAATGGATGGACACACAAACATATTTAACAATTATGTAAACATAAACACACACAGTTACACACACACACTGTCTCTGTACAAGTACACACACGCACACACACACCCTCAGAGTTAAAACACATGTAAAATTACAAGCACAACAAACACATGTGAAAGACCACACATGTACTGATGCATGAATAAATACACACCTCCACACATAAACAAACACACACCACACATGTGTCAACGACTTCACACACACATACACACACACACCTGTTATGCAGTCAGATGCACCTGAGAACAGTGTGTGTTTGTAGAGGTTCATGGCCCCAGCCCACCATGTGTGCAAGAAGAACAGGGCGAGAGAGGTGTGTCTATGTAAGCACAGTAAGAAGCATATGTGGTGTGTGTGTGTGTGTGTGTGTGTGTGTGTGTGTGTGTGTGGGTGTGTGTGTGTGTGTGTGTGTGTGTGTGTGTGTGTGTGTGTATGTGTGTGTGTTTGTGTGTGTAAGTAGACAGAGCAAGAGGGTGTGTGTTACTGGCAGGGCTGGATCTTGAGGCCCTGGTGTGAGAGAGGAATGTCTGACGTCATTGGCAACGACCCCCAGCAACCTGATTATTAACAACAGACTATACCCCCTCCACAAACACACACACACACACACACACCTCTCTCATGTGGAGGGTCCCCCCCAAGAACACACAACTTGGCCGAGGATGAAAGCAGCCCAGCACCCCACCGCCGCCCACCACCCCCCACCACACCCTTTAGCCCAACCAGTGGTGACTTGGTACGTCTGTGTTTGATCCTCTGTAAGTGATACACCTCCACACAGACATACACACACACACACACACACACTGCCCAGGAGGTTATGACAAACCCAATAACCTCAACAAACCTCGACACACACTCACACATATGTCTCTCTCTCTCTCTCTTTCACACACACACACACTCACACACACCACACACACACACACACACACACACACACACACACACACCCCTTACCAGTAGGTTATGACAAGCCCAATACATCTTGTAACACACACATACACACTCCTCTTACTTCAGGAGGCCCACTTGGCACACAGTCTCAGTGCACCTTTACTGCAGAAGGTTATGATTACATTACATTACATCACATTACACTTAGCAGATGCTTTTATTCAAAGCGACTTACAAAAGGAGGACACAAATGAGCTAACAGAAGTGTAGAGGAACACAGAGTAACAAAGGCATGGCAGAGTTAGTGCAGCCTAGGGCACACACAAGGAGGGAATACAAGAAGATAGGTGTGCCATAAGTAAGTTTCCCGGAGCAGGGACACTTTAGACACACACACACACACACACACACACACACACACACACACACACACACACACACACACACACACACACACACACACACACACACACACACACACACACACACAAGGAAATGGATATGTCTTAGGTAGGACACTTCAGAGACATACCCCCCCTTTCTACAAACACACACACATACATGCACAAAGGCACACAGATAAAGTGTTGGTTAATGGAGGTTAGTTTTGTTAGGAAGGGAAGCACTCATGGAAAAAAAGAGTCTTCACAAGCTTCTTAAAGGTTGAGAGGGATGGCCCTAGTACCGAGTGGTAGTTTGTTCCACCATTGAGGAACAATGGAGAACAGTTTAGACTGAGGGCGCCTTGTGTGAGGAGAGGGCACGACCAGGCGGTTCATGTTTGAGGATCACAGAGCTCTGGAAGGGACATAAGCCTCTATTATAGCCTTCAGATAAAAAGGAGCAGACCTTGAAGTTACTTTGTAGACTAGAGGCAAAGCCTTGTGTTTAATTCTAGCAGTTACTGGGAGCCAATGCAGGTGACGTGCGCCCTTTGGGGTTGATTGAATACCAGCCACTGCGTTATGACAAGAGACCAGTAGGGGTCCTGCATGGTAAAAACGTAATAAAGACCAATCCACATGATGTTATACACACAGGGAAACACTGGTTCAAACACAGCCACACATGCCTGCAGACGGTATAGGTGTGACTGCTACACACACAGGGACAGCACAGTCATCCTGTGCAGACCAAAACACAGGCTATCTGTCCACACAAGAGTTCTTCTAATTATTACTCTATTTAGTGGTTAAGTGCAGGATGATACTACATTCTATTCTTACATAATGACAAAATTGCATTGCATTAAATGGGTTTGTGTGCATTGTGGTTTGGTCAGTTGGTGAGAAATTCCAACAATAGCCTATTTTTCTCTTTTTGTCCAAAAAAAACATATTATTCATATCAGAATTTTAAATTCTAACCACACTAAAGCTATATATGTAAAACACATATGTCACATTGTAATTTCATGTGTAATTTCAATCTAATATTATAGCAATGTTGGGCATTGGGCATTGCTTCTCAATTATTTTTTTCTTTTAATGCAATATGAAATGTAAGACCCAATCAAGTTCTAAGGGCATAAACACAATTATACATTTCAGAAAGCTGACATTTCTGTATTAAAAATCCTTTTTATTGGTCCGATTTAATTTTTTGATTTTTTGAGATACTGGACACTTGTGGGTTTTCAATCAATATAAAAAATTAAGGGGTCAATGAGTTTCACCTTTTTAATTGAATGAATGAAATAAATGAACTTTTCTTTGATATGTATTAAATTAATTAAAATGCGCATGTATACAGTCAATGGTTGAAGCAGCTGTCGACAAATTATAAACCCCTGGTGCAGTTTGTCCTCCCCACAGAAACCCCGTAGTTGGCAGTAGGCGGAAGCTGCAGCAAACAGGTCCAAAATGGCAGGAGCCGATGGAGACGATTCCCTCTACCCCATAGCCGTTTTAATCGACGAGCTTCGAAATGAAGACGTTCAGGTAAAAACTACTGTACACAATTTAAAGTAGTATTTTGGAAGTTATGAGTTGGATGACAGAATGGCGTCTATTTCTCATTCATTTGGAGACGACACGCTAGCTGGCTAGCTGGCTAACATTAGCTGTTGCAGGCTAGCAAACGTCAACTTGAAGCAATTCTTCTGAGTAATCTGTTTTTCATATTTGTAATAATATCTAACTGTTTAATTGAAATAAACGCCATGTCGTATGTATGTTGCTGGTACAACAGCCAAGTTTTGAGTCTCAGCTTGGTTGGCCTACATAGAAATGGCTTTATGGAAGCTAGCCTCATTGCAAATAACCAGTATGACAGAAACATTAGCTAGCATGCTAACATTAGCTGCAGCTGGACCAGAGGGCGCGTCAAGATGGGGCCTGTCTCATCTTAACTGACACCAGTAAGCCCCATGGCCACAAACAGTGATTTGTGTTTCTGCTTTTACTACGTTTAAGAATAATCTCATTGTAATGCTTATCTGGCCTTTTGCTATGATCACGTAACGACACTGGTACAAATCACGCACCATCATAAAGCTTCGCCCACTTGCGATAGCTCTGTGTTGTAAACAAAGCTGTCCAGAACAGGTTATGTGGTCATTTACTGTCCGTTTCGAGCACATACAATGCTACCAAGGTCGTCTCCTATGTAGTAATCACCGCTTTTGGTTTGCAGTTGCGGCTGAACAGCATCAAGAAGCTGTCCACAATCGCGCTGGCGTTGGGAGTGGAACGCACCCGCACAGAGCTGCTCCCCTTCCTCACCGGTAAGGCCCCGCGCTCCTGCTTGAAATTCTGGAGTGGTGTAATGTAATGTAATGAAGCGAAACGATCGGGGCCTCACGTGTTCCTGCCCCTTGTTTTTGATTTCAGACACCATCTATGATGAGGATGAGGTGCTGTTGGCGTTGGCAGAACAGCTGGGCAACTTCACCATGCTGGTGGGAGGCCCTGAGTATGTCCACTGCCTCCTGGTAAGGCCCTGCAGTCTGCATGCACCACAGCACACTAAGTAATATGAACGCATGGATTTATATTAGGCCCTACAGTGGACCTGCACAACATGGGTGTACCCCAACTAAGACACTGAACCCCAAATTGTTGTCGGTGAGCCGGGCAGCTTTCATGCATCAGTGTGCGTGTGTGAATGGGTGAATGCAAGGCATTACTGCAAAGAGCTTTGTAAAAAAATGATATATAAATCCAATCTATTCACCATTTGTTGTAATTAAAGTTCTCATGGCGAATCATCTTACAGCAGTAGAATGTTAACCTGTGGTGTTTGTTCAGCACACAGCTGCATCTCCCCCCGATGCTGACCTTTATTCATTCACACCTGACCATACCTGTCTGGATTAGGGAGTCAGCCTCAGGGGGCTGCACCCTTCCCATCCCAAAGAGAAAAACCTGTCAAGTGTGTGTAAGGGCTCATTCACACCGCATTCTGTGCGTGCACAGGGCAGAGGCGGGGCGGATGTGGTTTGTAGCCGTTTTTATTTAGAATACGCGTTAATAGATTAAACTATTAAGCTACAGGCATGCTGTAGCTTTCACTACCTGTGAACAAACCACATCTGCCCCGCCTCTGGCCCCTGCAGAATGTGGTGTGAATGAGCCATAAGACTGTGAGAGAATCTGTATGTGTATGTGAGTGCGTGTCTGTGTATTTGTGAGAGTGTATGTGTGTGTCTGTTGCTGGTCACTAAAGAACCCCCCCCCCCCCCCTAATAAAGTATGTAGCGGAAGAGATTCCATTATCGGCATATAGCTTATTACCAGCCACTTTCCTGCTGTTTCATTTAAAACAATGCCTCACCTGCTGAAAAAGAATTTATCACAGAAAATCAAATCAGATGAGTTCAGCTCCTATAAACTTTTGGTTTGAGTAAGTAAACTTATAAGGTTTATTTTTAAACTGATTTCATATCAAAATGTCCCACTGCCTGGTCGATAATAGACTTACATACCCTACCTAATCCCCCAGCCCCCCCTGGAGAGCCTGGCCACCGTGGAGGAGACGGTGGTGCGTGACAAGGCTGTGGAGTCCCTGCGTAAGATCTCACAGGAGCACTCACCCGTGGACCTGGAGGTGCACTTTGAGCCCCTGGTGAAGCGTCTGGCCAGCGGGGACTGGTTCACCTCCCGCACCTCCGCGTGCGGCCTCTTCAGCGTCTGCTACCCCCGCGTCTCCAGCACCGTCAAGGCCGAGATCAGACAGTGAGTATGGGTCATGGACTGTGTATGAGAGATCTGGACAAACCCTCTGTGACGTCACGCATAGACTCTCGCGCAGACCGGATGAATCCTAAATTAAAGGTTCCGGGTGCCGCAGTCTTTGCCGTTCTATTCTATGAATGTCAGTGTAAAAGAAAATCACCCCCCTCAGAGTCATAAAGGACCCAAAAGCTACCAAAGCATGCCAAATCTGTTTTTTTTTAACCAGGTTCTAAATACTATTATTTCTGCTGTAAACATTCACTTTTTAATATGGGAGTCTATAGGAAGTTGCTTGCTTTGGCAGCTAGCCCCCAATGGACATGTGAACTGTTGAAACTTTACAATGTTCAGTTTTGGCTTCATTGTTTAGTCTAGAATGTTGCCGCTTGGTGTGGATGGTGGGGGGTTGTCTGGGGTGGTGTCAGTGCTTTTGGTTGCAGGTGTGATGAAGGCTGAGGTTAAACAGTGAGTATGGTCAAAGATGGTAGATGGGTAGAGCAAAATCCTTCATGACGAGCCATTTCCTGGAACCACGATTGCATGTCAGCGGGTTGGGGGGCACTTATCCCCCTTTATGCAGTGCAGAGGCACGCTTCTTAACATTGAGGTCTATGGCAGAATCCTAGAATTTCACGAAATATTTAAAAAGCCTTAATTTTATGAGAAATGGATGTACATTCTAGACATTGTATCATGATCTCCAAATCCTCCTGCCCATTCAAGGAAATTGTTGTGATAGTATGACTCTCCACTCTGCAGAAAATTAACTTTAATTTAGATGTGCACAGAGTTTATTTTTAGTGCGTAGTCCTAGCTACTACAGCCAAGCACATCAATGACATGCCTAGTTATGCAGCCCAGAACTGATCCCCATTTTGCTCCCATAGACATGAACTACCATAAATTATCTTGCTCTGCCTATTTACCATCTTTGGTATGGCTGAGGTTGTGTCTGGGGTTTGTTTGTATGGTTGTGTCTGGTTTTGGTTGTAATTGTGTCTTTAGGCTGTGATCAGACAGAGAGTATGGATGGGGGTCATGTCTGGGGTTGTTTGTAGGTGTGTTTGAGGTTTTGTCTGCAGTTGTGTTTTAGGTTTTGCCTGTGGTTGTGGTTGCAATTGTGTCTGTGGTTGTTTTTGAGGGTGTGGCTGTGGTTTTGGCTGGTGTTGTGGCTGTAGTTTTAGCTGGTTGTGTCTATAGGTGTGTCTGAGGTTATGTTGTAGTTGTGACTGGTTATGGCTGGAGGTGTAGCTACATTTATGGCTGTTTATGGTATTCAGCTGACTCGCCTCAGCAGGTATGTTCACTCAGCAGCCTCTCCTCTGCTAGATACCTGAGCAAGTGTCCAGTCAAGGGCTTCTTTCAGTAGAAATGGGTGAGCTGGTGTCAGGCTGAGGGTAGCTTGCCAAGAAGCCTTACATAAATAGACAGCAGTAAACAAGATTGGCTGTTGTAATATGTGGCTTAATGGTTAAGGGGTTGGTCTTGGGATCAGAAGGTGTCAGGTTTGATTTCTGTACCAGTAGAACAATTGCAGGTCTGGGAGTGAAGAACCATCATCCCCTCTGTGTTTGTGTGTGTGTGTCTTGAGCAGGGTTTCTAACCACGCATTGTCTCCAGGGAGGCTGTTTCTTAAGTTGAGTCACTGTAAATCGCTTTGGTTGCAGCTCCGTGACTGGCTGCAGCTAAATGATATGTAATGTGTCTGTGGAGATCTTCATTCATCCAGGTTATCGTAGTCAAAGAAGCTAAGTTGTATGCAACTGGACTTCTTTTGGATCCCGAAGAAGCCTTTTGAATGAAAGGTGAAACGCCTTCTTCGAGCTCCAAAAGAAGTCCGGTTGCATAAAACTTAGCTCCTTTGACTGACATGTAATGTAAAAAGAATGTGAAAACATCAAATTTCACTACTGACTTGTGTGTAGGCTTTGGTAAGTGACAAGTAGTTTAGGTCTGATACAATGTCTGTGAATGGAGACGGCACAGTGTTTCTCTAACCCGGTTCCTCTCCTCCTTAGACATTTCCGCACCCTGTGCTCTGACGACACCCCCATGGTGAGGCGTGCGGCGGCCTCCAAGCTGGGCGAGTTCGCCAAGGTGCTGGAGCTGGAGTACGTCAAGAGTGACATCATCTCCCTCTTCACTGCACTGGCCTCTGACGAACAGGTACACAGACTTCACACACACACACACACACTTCCTTGCACAGGTCGCACCTCACACTTCATTCACAGGTGTGCACACACCTCACACACCATCGTTTTCAGAAGGGCACATGAGGAAACATCCCACCTCTTCCAGGCTGAATATATGCAGTAGTTGGCACAAAGCTGGAAGGTGTATAGACAAGCCGGTAGGCCATCTATACGGATGAATGGCTCTGCAGACAGGCACATAGGCCATCTAATTATTTCATTCAGTCTGATGGGGCAAGGTGTTAACTGCAGTTTGTGGCTGCCACAGATGTAGCCTACTTTTGGTTGGTTGTTCAGCAATATCGGAAGGTAGAGACAGTTTTGAGAAATATAATGGGAAGTGTTTCAAAAATGTATAGCCTACCCCATGTTTAATGGATGCTTGTTAGACCAGATGACCACTCTAAATGGGAAAAAAACAAATACAAGTAGAATTACAGTAGGGAGCAAATGGGGAAGCGAAACTACAGAGATGTGTTTTTAACTGGGTCCTGAAAGAGGACTGAACTGACCCAGGGCCAGTGGCGGTGCGCTAATGGTTTCTCTGGCCTCTTTAGATGCCCCAGAGACAGCGCAGCTGGAACAGCGCAAAACTGGAGAGCTTGAGAGGTCATGACCCGTGAGCACTAGAGTAGATGTGGCCTATTTATGGCTGGAGACGCACGCAGGGTCTTGTCCCTAATCGCCTCAGACTGGACTGGGCCGGAAAACAACGTATTCTTCCAGCAGTGAGGATGTTCTGGCCTAAGACTAATATTTAGATGGGACTGAAGGGATGTTGTTTGACTCTAGCTGCCACCACTTGTACTGACTTCATGGGAGCATTATTTGGGAGCAGTATTTTTCAGTTGGTGCATCAGTTTTTTTTTATCTAAGCACTGTTTGGAACGTTGTTGTTTTTTAAAGATTTTTTTCAAAGCTGTTTTGAAGATTTTGAACAGGTTTTTTTCCCTCTTACTGCCCGTTGCCTGGTGACTTTAATCAGCTACACCTAAACAGAGGTGTGTTGTTCAGTCACAGGCTCCGGATATGTCTGGGAAAGAATAGAAGAGAACAGAATCGAATAGAATAACACTTTATTATTATTATATTGCATTTTATAGTGATGCTCTTATTCAGAGCCTCTTGCAGTGATCTAGATACAAGGACAGTCCCCCCTGAAGCGACGTAAGGTTAAATGCCTTGCTCAAGGACACCGCAGCCATGAATGAGGATGCAGGAGAGCACTGGTTATTCACTCCCTCACCCACATTGTTTCCTACTGAAAAAAAGGAATCGAACCTGCAACCTTCTGATCCCAATGCCTACTCCCTAACCATCAGGCCACAGCTGCGGCTAATACCTTTGGGAGGTCCCTACAGCTCCCTTCCAGCTGCAAGGCACCAAATGAAGATACAGATAGATTACAGATAGATACAGACAGTATAAAAAGTGGTGAACAACCGATAGTCCAAATAGAAAAGCAAACGTGACCAAGAGATTGAGGGAAGAGTCGCACAGGCTCCACATAAACAAGAGTGTGTTAGGCTGACACGAACAGAAGTGTGTGATATGGGCACCCTGGAGTGTGTGAGGTCATGCATGAGTGTGGGATGTGGATGCAGAAGTGTGTGATTAGGGTGAGAACAGCAGTGTGTGACGGGGAGGCAAGAGTGTGTGATGGTGACTCTCCAGAGTGTGTGATGGGGACGCTCAGGAGTGTGTAATGGGGATGTAAACAGAAGTGTTATGGGGTCACGCGGGAGTGTGTGATGGGAATGTAAAGAGGAGTGTGTAACGCTAACCCAGGTCTGACACTGCCGTTGTGTCCTGCAGGACTCTGTGCGTCTGCTGGCGGTGGAGGCGTGTGTGAGCATCGCCACGCTGCTGCCACAGGAGGACCTGGAGGCGCTGGTCATGCCCACCCTGCGCCAGGCCGCCGAGGACAAGTCCTGGAGGGTGCGCTACATGGTGGCCGACAAGTTCTCCGAGGTCAGTAGGGGGCGGTGTGTGTGTGAGTGTGTGAGTGTGTGAGTGTGTGAGTGTGTGTGTGTGTGTGTGTGTGTGTGAGTGTGTGTGTGTGTGTGTGAGTGTGAGAGAGTGTGTGAGTGTGAGAGAGTGTCAGTCCTGGAGGGTGCGATACATGGTGGCCAACAAGTTCTCCGAGGTCAGTAGGGGGCGCAGTGTGTGTGTGTGTGAGAGAGAATGTGTGTGTGCTTTATTTTTATTTGCCTATCCAAATAAAGAATTAAATATGTGTGCTACACGGTGGCCGACAGGTTTTCTCTGCACTGACATAATGAACAATAGAACCCAATGATTCTTCTTCTACTATGTACCTCTTCTTCCTTCTTCCTTCCTGTTTGGATATTGAGGGATTATTTTGTGTCCGTTTTCCTCCAGTTGCAAAAGGCAGTGGGGCCGGAGATCACCAAGAATGACCTGGTGCCGGCCTTCCAGAACCTTCTGAAGGACTGCGAGGCTGAGGTCCGGGCTGCCGCAGCCAATAAGGTTAAAGGTGAGGGCCATGTTGTGTTGTTGGCAAGCGGAGTGACCCTAAGGGTGTGGTTGCATTTGTGTGTGCGTGTGTGTGTATTTTGATCATGGTTGTTTTCTGCCCTCAGAATTCTGTGAGAACTTGCCAGAGGAGGGGGGAGACTATTATCATGACACATATTCTGCCCTGTGTGAAGGTAAAGCACTAGTGTGTGTGTGTGTGTGTGTGTCTGTGTGTGTGTGTGTGTGTGAAGGGTAAGCAGTTACAGCTGGTCTAGACCAGTGTGTGTTAATCTGTGTGTGACGGGAAAACCCATACGCTTGGTCTTAATCACCATGTTGCTCCTTGATTTGGAACAGCAGTGAGATGAAAAGTAGATGTTTCTGCTCTGAGACGGCACACAATAAAGCCAACCAGACACTCACACATTCTCTCACACACAGACACACAGACCCAACCCAAGAAAATGACACACACGGCTCAAACCATCTGAATGTGTACCTTTGCCCACACACCTTACCAGCTATAGTCACAGACACAGATGCACACAGACTCACACACGACTCACAACATAGTGATGTATCGCATCACTGCAACTCTGTAAGTGTGTGTGCTGCAGATGCTGCTTAGAGTGTGTGGGTGTGCTTATGTAAGTCATTAACACCACCACTTCACAGCTGCCCATTTATCACAAACAACATGGGTCGTGATGGCTCGCAGCAAAATCCTGTCCCACACGCACACACACACAGCCCTCCCGTCCAGCCGGCTAACACTCCCCGGCTGAGACACTCCCCCTGACCCCAGGGAGTTTCTGTACCCATGAAAATCCTGTTAGCACTTGGGGACTGGGTGTGTGCCCTTAGGGACTGTGTGTGTGTGTGTGTGTGTGTGTGTGTGTGTGTGTGTGTGTGTGTGTGTGTGGGAGGGGGGGCACAAGGGACTGTGTGTCCTCTCCTAAATCTGTAAGCCAGGTGGACCTGTGTGTGTGTGTTTTTCCTCCAGGTTTTGGTGTCTAGCACTAACCAGTATGTAAAGTCTGTACTGGAGTCTTTCGTGTGTCTGTCTGTCTGTCTGTGTGTGTCTCACAGGAGCTGGTGTCAGACACTAACCAGCCTGTAAAGTCTGTGCTGACCTCTTTCTGACGTGTGTGTGTGTGTGTGTGTGTGTGTTTCCCCCCACAGGAGCTGGTGTCGGACACTAACCAGCACGTGAAGTCTGCGCTGGCATCGGTGATCATGGGCCTGTCCACCATCTTGGGGAAGGACAACACTGTCGAGCACCTGCTGCCCCTCTTCCTGGCCCAGCTCAAGGATGAGGTGAGACCCCCCCCCTGGCAAGCCCCGAGGGACATACCTAGCCACCTGACATGCCCAAGGCCTGCATAGGCAGAGAGGTGGTGTCACTAACCAGGCGCACATAAAGGATGAGCTACAGGGCAGACTCCATGCTAGTAGGTTTAGGCTGTCCGTCAGTGCTTCATAACCACACACACACATGCAAACCCTGTTATCTAGGAAAATTTTATTACTTATTATTTACTTACTTTTATTACTTATTAGTATCTGTCATTTATCCATCATTATACACACACACACACACACACACACACAGGAGCCACAGAGGACTGTCCAGAGGCTGCGTGTGTAAGAGAGTGAGACATTTACTGAGCACTGTTGAGCTCACTGTTGGGGGGTTGGAAATTGCACCCACACCCCCGTCACTGGCCCAATGTATGATCAACCTGCCAGCCTCAGGGTGGATGAAGCACAGGGGACATCTAACAACTATAATTGATGCCATTGAATAATAATCATCAGGTGGCCAATGAGAGAAGGCTTATGTAGCTGCCTCCCTTCCTCCCAGCCAATCACGGGCGACGGGCTGCCCATTTGATTGGGTGGGGAGTCCAGAGTGTTTTCTTAAAAGTCTGTCCCTTGTTTTTGTCTTGGAGTGTAGAAGCCTCGGGTCAAAAGCTATTTCAGCAACATTTAGACTCAGAAGAGGAAGTGTATTCCTAAATGACTTCCTGTTTGTTTGTTTTGTGTGAGTCACACGGCACAAGTTACTCTTACCTCGTTTGTGTCCACTGGTCTCTTGTGTTCACCAGGGTTTTATAATTTTTACTCTTCCCTTCTGTAAGAAGATATTGTGAGTGTTGAATAACACTGCTTTGATTTTTCATTGGATTAGTCTGACTGAAGGGAAGTATATTTTTAATATGGGTAACATAAAAAAACAGTCCCCCATAATCAAATATAAAATTATTTTATGAGGCTGTAATGATTTGGATTATCACATTTGGGGCTTTAGGAAATACCCAGTGAAGCCTTTTGGCACTATTTGTGTCATGGAGTTCTTTAACTCATTTCAAACATGGGGACCACTTAGAAGGCATCATCACTCTGGTTATTCTTACCTTTTTATGTACAGCAAGAAAAACAAAAACAACGTGTTACACAATGTCTAGCAACACAGTTATTACAAGGGTGTGTGTGTATCAAGGACCAGACCAGACAGTCTGCTGTTCCAAAAAGATATCTAGTTGTTTAAAACGTAGCTCCTTTGAGTGCCATGGACCTGGATGAATGAGGATCGCCACAGACATGTGGCCCATCTTTGTGTGGGCTCACAGAGCAGCTTTGTGCCCGCCGGTCGGCCCACCCACCCAGAGGCCGTGGGGCATGGGCATGGGCAGAGGGACTCGTGGGTAGAGCGACTTGGCCAGGGCCACCGAGGGCGTGTGTAATTGCTCCGGGTCATTTATGAAGAGACTTGGCTAGGTTAACATGTCATCTCATAGCTCCCAGATACACACACACACGCACACACACGCACGCACACGCACGCACACGCACGCACACACACGCACACACACGCACACACACACACCTCATAGGTCCCAGCTAACACGCATACACACACACACACACACACCTCATGGCTCCTAATTAAACACGCACACACATCTTATAGATCCCAACTAAACAGAGACACACATCTCAGCTTCGGCGCAGACCACAGAGACACAAAAGCCCAATGAACTCATGAAATGCTGCTCTGTCCCCTTTACCGAGCTTTCCTAGAAAACGGTTGTCTGGGCCCAGTCCAACTGTCTGGTCCTTTTGTCTGCCCACTGTAGCCATTGTGTGCTGTGAACTCACTTTCACCCTACGTGTACATCTACTCTCTCCCTCTCTCAGTCTCTCTTTTTCTCTCACTCTCTCCCTTCTCTCACTCTCAACCCTTCTCTCACTCTCTCCTTCTCTCAGTCTCTCTCCATTTCAGAAAGACCCACCCTCTTATACATTACATAAACACTTGTGTAATAAAAATATATTT